>MU227701.1:3725098-3747188 GCA_018584345.1 Thuja plicata
TATATATATATATATATATCTGTGTGTGTGTGTGTGTGTGTGTGTGTACATATATGGTGTGCATAGATCTTGCTAAGGCCATAAAGCCATGCACAATGTCAAATGTCATATAAAGTGTTATGAGACCAATATTGTCTATAAGACTATAAATGTCATCAATATGTAGCCATATGAATTCTCATAAATATGCCATAAAGGCATACACAATGTCTTTATCTATGTAACGAAGGATGCTAATGAAACATTTAGCTTCTCTTAACCTAACTAGAAAGTGAACCTCAATCCATCGAATTGGTTGTCTTCTCGCAATGTTATGATCTTGTGTACCCCAAATAATAAACACGTTATCTTGCATTGTTATAATCTTATGTGCCTCAAATAATAAACATGCTTACAACAAACTCGTAGTCTAGTTAATCTTGACTATGAAAACCAACATCATTGAGTGATCTATCCTCAGACACATACACTTGCATCAATCTATAGAATGATAAAAACATTATTTATTGATTATTTTCAAATACCTAATTGACAATAATGATAATTAAATGGACAGATTCAAGCTAATACAAGTCTTAGAGACATTGAGGATGAAATAGTTGCACCAACACAGACGCCCATTTTTTCCTTACAAACGAGGATGTGTGATAGACTCGTCAACTAAATGAATAATTATAGATTCAATTAAGAAACTCAAGTACACAAACAATAATATTATATTTTACATAATAAAAATTTTAAACATGCTAAAATATACCTCAATAAAACTTATGTCACAATTATATGCTAGACTGTGTTGTAATGCCAATATATTCAACAAGTATTTTTATGTTCAAATATTTAACATCTCTCTCTCTCTCTCTCTCTCTAAAATATTTGTGGGACTTACCCCCCAAACAGGGGGGCCTAGAGGCGAAACTCGTAGTAAGGGTTTGAGGTCAACACCTACAAAACAAAAATTGTCCATTATTTAATAAAGAAGTTGATTTCTAATTTGGTGCACAAATTGGCCCTTGTAAACTGCCAAAAAATTGGATAAATAAGTGGTGGTGGAATGTGAAAAGTTGAAAATGTAATTTGTTCTTTCCTAGGTAATAAAAGAAATAGACTTTGTTTCTCTGTGGATGTAAGCCACATTGTATGAACCATGTTAAATATGTATTATTGTGATTTGTTATTTTTTCTTTTGTTTTACATGTAGACACTAAAAAATGATTTTGTGGCCTGCACGCGATAATTTTATTAATGTTTGTCTTAATTAATTAAATGATATTTATTATTGGATTAATTTGTGTCATTCTTCCTAATTCAAATCTCAAATTCATTGTTTTCCTCCAATTCCAATAATTGAATAATTTAAATTAATTATTTAGTTTCTAATTAATATTTTGTCAAAATTCCCTAATTATTCTACTAAAAATTAATTAAATAGTTGTTACTAATTAATTAATTAATTTATCTATTTTATTTAGTTCAATTAAATAATTATATTATTTAATAAAAAATATTCTTCATTGTTATTATCACCAGCATTAAGTGATAATTTCAATTACTTAACCGCATCTTCTAAAATAATCAATTTATTTAATTTTCCATTTCTCCAATGTGAACTAATTCTTCTAAAAATAAATAAATTCATTTAATATATTTATTCCTCTCATGCACAATTAAATAAAATTTTGAATTGATTTAATGCTAATTATTCTTCCAGTTCCACCTCTTTTAACTATCATTGACTAAAAATTCTTCTTTTCATTCAATTCAGTCTTCTTAGTCATGCAGTCAATCTTATGATCATTCAATCCAGTCTACTTCCAATCAATCATGTTAACTAGTCAATCTATTCTTTGATGCAACCACTTAACTGTCAATTAGTCATTGTCTTCTATTCAATCAAGCTTAGTCATCTATTCAGGCAATTTTAGTTATCTGTTCAATCACCCAACCCTAATTGAAGTCCATGATTCTATACAATGAGGCTTAATTATCATAATTCTACAACCACAATCTTTGAATTTTCATGTTGTCATAATTGGAGCAATACCTGAGAGCCCACATTGCATGGAAATGAGAAGGCTAAGGGAAAACATTTTGAATTGATATTATCATTATTGCTTTGCATTCATTGTTTATTTCTCTTGTGTAAGTAGTATTCGCGGTAATATAGATCTTTTGTGGTTGGATCTAATCATTATTATTGCAGGTTTACAAACTTATCCAAAATTTTACTCCTTACAAAATCTGGTGAATCTGACGTGAAAAACTTGTTTCTAATTTTTGTGATTTTTATTTTTTGTGCAGGAATAAGATTATGCGACACATTTATGATTAAAATGCCGTAATTGCATATTTAATTCTCGTAATTACTTTTTATTTGTCGCAATCATTCTGTGTTTTCTGATAGTTTTGCGCTTATTGTGGTTTCTATGTGCACAATCATTTGACACAACTTATAGAAAAATGACACAACTACATAAGACAAAGATATTAGACTTCGCAATTGCATAATATAGATCTGCATCTTCCGATAAAGCGATGCAACTACCTAATGTCCAAAATCTCGAGGCTTAAGAAAGTTAGATTAAATTAGCCTCTCGAGTACAAAAGAAGAAAGGAAGAAATCCGAATCAACCAGAATTTTAGATGTGCAACCAAAGCTGAGGAAGATCACAAGAACATTGAGGAACATGAAGTCTTGATAGGTATTATCAACGGGTATTGGCTTATTGTGAAAAATACAATTAGGTTATCAATCTTAGTAACCTCTATCCAGATGGATTTTGATTTCTATATCTAGGGATTTTTGTTATTGATGTCAGATTTGCAACATGTGGTGTGGAAGCATCTCTTGTGTGTTTTAGAATAGATAACATTTATCTTGGTGCATAAAATCAATCTTTTTTATTTTCTATATTTTGGTAGATTAAATCACATTTCATTTTGGGGTTAAGAATCCACCATTCTATCTGTGTATTTGGCGCACTTGAAAAAGATAAATCCCTTAAACCCATTATGTCTAGCGTGTTTGGTCTAACCCTTGAATCTCGTTTTGGCTAGCTCCACAGGTTTTACTAAACACATTAATTTAGAGTCCACCCTTTTATTTCTTGAACATTACAACATCTTAAGTACAATGGGAGGGAAGAATCTACCCCCAAGATACACACCAAAGGTTTCCCAGGAGGTTGACTCAATTGAAGAGAAATCTTCTTTGACTGAAGTCTGGAAAATGGGAAAAAAGGTGCACCTTAGGATGTGTCAAGGTTGTTTGAGCTGATGAAATACCAAGTTATGGGCTAAGATATTGTAATGATATTTGACCTTAGGGTAGGACTATTTGTAAGTGTTTTCGATTGCAATAAAGACCAGTGGAAATATTGGGGCTTGAAAGAGTCCTTGAACATACACAGATTGGTAAAGTCTAAATTTTGTCAACAACCATTCTATCTTATGTGTGTGTGTGTTTGTGAAAATTTGATTGAAAATCAGGCATTTTGAAACTGAAAAGATAGTTGTCAATCCCTGCGACACAATTGATCCTTGATTTTCATGTAAAACACTCAGAATTTATTTAACAAACCATTCGATGCAATTGCAAAATTTTGCCGCACAATTGTATTTTTAATGATATATAATTACCTAATTTTGATACACATGCTAGTTATACGTTGCAATTGCTATGATTTTACAACACATTCGCAAGATCTTAAGACACATCTACTACATTCCTCTGATATAATTGATTGTTGTACTTTGTCCAAATTTGTAGAAACTATTCAAAATTAGGGTTACAAACAGACTAAACAAACGTATTCAAACAAATAATTCTAGTGATTGGCACCCCATAGATTACATACCTCGTTTAAATTTACTAGTTGCATAACTCATTTAGGGTTTCCTTGTGTCTTACATCATTTATGGTTTCCCTTTTTCTCACACATGATTAGGGTTATGTTGATAATATGGCATAAAACAACTAAGAGGGGGTGAATTATTTGTTCCTAAAATTCAACTTCAAAACCCTTAAACTTCAAAACTTTCAAGCATAAAATCCTAAGATCTGATCAGATTAATTTAAACATGAAAGATAGATGCATCTAGAAATCAGAAACACATCCACAATGCTTGAGACGTAGATTTTTATCATGGAAACCCTTCTAGGGGAAAAACCATGGTGGAGTTGATTACCCACAATAATTAAATACCTTGTTAGAAGTATAAACCTATTACAGTAATGGGGAATGCACATGCATTTAGTCTCACTGCCTAGAGCTCACTGCACAAATGAAAAGCCTCAGGATGCAACCCCGAGGAAGGCCCACTGCCTTACAAAAGCTCACTACAATGATATGAGATTTTTGTGAACTGTGAGAATGACATATATCACATGTCTGATATAGTTCCAATGTCACACAATATATACCTCTGTTCAACCCTTTGTTGAACCACTTTTGATCACCACTGAATCAGGATCTTTTCCTGCTAGAAATATCTAACATCTGCACACACAATTCACACATCCACATCAAATCCTAGATCAAATTTATATCATCAACCTTGACAAATAAAAAGGTTGGCCACCACCTTGATTTCTACTTGAAATCACGAGCCAAAAATCATAGTTCAAATCCTTCTTCCACCACCAAACAATAGCCACGATCCATGACAACCACCTCAAGATCATAACTCTTTCGTATTTTATGCCTAGATCTTGCGCAACATAATTTACCAACCAAGTCAGTCAAGAACAAAAGAAAATAATTATAATATTATTATTGACCAAAAAATCTACCAATTTGATTATTCCAATCCATTTGGACTTCCAAATCATCAAGCACACACTTCAAGGAAATCCTTTAGCATCATGAACAACACACAAACATTCAAATCCATCCCAACCATTGGATTTGCCAAAACCTTTTAAATTGAACCTCAAGAACACTGTACACAACCTCCGTGACAACAAAAATGTTCCTTACGTATCTCTGAAGTATAAAACTTTTGAATTGGGAACACCTGAGTATGTCCCAACCATACTCCTTGATGTGCACTGAGAAATTCCAGACTGATTATCCGCACCAAACCTCTTTCTATCTCACTATCAACTCTGTCTACCACACTATTTTCTAGTTACCAACTCTAGCTTCAAAACATACTCAAATATTTATGCCAACCTTTGCAATTGGACATGGAATAAGTAGACAACCTCACCAACATCCCATGAGGTGCGCTACCCCTTATCTTCAATATTCAAACCTAACCAGACCTTTGAACATCCCATTCCACTGGTAAAACTTCAACAGATAAGTTAGCATCAAACAATCAGACCTTCTGATAAATCCTATTGATATGTTGACACCAATGACAATACATCCATCTTCCAAATTTTCAACAATCTCCCCCTTTGGCATTGAATAAAACATAGGATGTGAAAAATAAGTAATGCAATAAAAAACCAACAATCTCCCTCCTAGAAAGATAATCAACAATATTACAATCTCCCTCCTAGAAAGATAATCAACAATACTACCAACAATATCCAAAATTATCTTTTAGAGTATGTGTAACTCACTTCCTTCAATATCTCTCTATCTTTGGTTCAGACCAATAACCAACTTAACTGATTACTACTACTTGCCCTGAGTAGAATCCTCCTCACATCAATCCAATTTAAAAGATGAAACTTTGAGTTCACTGGATTTGATGCACTTGCCCGCATATTTTAGTTATGATTAGGAGGGGAAATCCCTTTTGTCTTTCCTTTAGAATTTCCATTATATCTATTTTCTTTACTAGCCTTAGTTTTCTTTCTTATTGACATACTCTTATGATTTTGTTCCTTGTCCCCTCTCACTTTTTATTTTCCTTTGACATCCCTCTGTACTCTCTTAACATGCTTGCCTTTCCATCCATTTTCTTCTCCTTGATTTGATCATTCTTCTTTACTTTCTTGTTTACTCCTTCCAAACCACTTTTGTTCACCTTCTTGCTCCTGAAATTATCAGTAGTAAGTTCATATATGTTGCATTTGATACGTAGAAAAATATTCTGTCCATTCTTTTCTTTCTTCTTTTTAGTGCATTGACTAGCAATGTGACCAAATTTCTTGCATTCAAAACAACTAACCTTTCGTGTATTGATAGTATCAATTTTCTTTCTCATGCTTCTACATATAGTTGACTCATAATCATGCATTTTATGAATAGAAAAAAGATTCTTCTTTCTGCAATTCACTTCTTTATGTCCATCTTCATCATAAATAAAACACTCACCTCTTAAATTTTGAGCTTTGAGCTCCCTTGCTGAGTTCTTCTTAGTTTTCTTCCTCTTCCTTTCAGATTTAGACTTGTCCTAATTGGATTTGGAGCATTATCCTTTCTCTAATCTAAGATCACTCTTGTTTTCTAACTTCCTCTGAATTAGAAATGCTTCAAGTTTAGCTGAATTGATCTTGAAATTTTCTTTGTATTCATTTGCAATCATAAGATCTTTCTTCATAGCTATGATCTACTGATCATCCATGCAAACTTTACATATCTTTGGCCTCAATGTCAGAGTTCAAGAAAATCAATCTTCTGCAGTTCTTATTATGAACTGCTCAAGCTTTGTCTTAGAATTTCCTTAATTTTATTCTAAACCTTCACTAGATTGTTTGTCATCAAATTTATTTTGACTGTGAATCTTGGGATATGTTGGGTCTATTTTAGGTTTTCAGAGTTGTGTAAAGTTTTTGGTTCCTGGTGTCAGTATTTTGTGCCTTAGCACTTGTTAGTTTCAAATGTGCCTGAAAATTTCTGAAAAAATGTCTATATCCAAGGGAAATTGTGCTTTGAAAATGTCTAAAAAACATAAAACCTAGGTGATTATTGTTAAGTCTTTGGCTTGGTCTTAAAACCCTATGCTTTCCTTATGTTATGTTTCCACATTACTTTTTGAATCACTTAAGTCTGTCTTTCAACATGTGTTTTTTTTAAAGTTCCCTTGGCCGGGGTCCGCTTTGGGTTTTAAGTCATAAATCCTAAGCTTTTAATTATTTTGTTATCTCCTAAGTTTTGGACCCCCTGCGACCCTTTTTATTTCAACCCCAAGAATCATGCAGATTAATTTGATCCAAGGGTTAGAGCTTACCCTCAAAGATCAAGATGACCGGTAGATACTTATCAAGGCAACACGCTTGTCAGACACGTGTCTCTGGTGGGTCAGGAAGTTTTTGTAGCAGGAAATAAACTTCATATAAGTGGCTTTGATTTAATGGCTGGCGGTATTCCTTGATCACCAAATGATTTGATCACGAGTCTTCAAGGCACTTCGCCTTGTTGACACCTATTATTTATGACATCATTAGGGCAATATGTTCAAAGTCAGCAAAAAAATAAAGGGTTGACAAGTCTTCTAAATCTAACGGTCAACATTTTTCCTAGATCACAAGATGAACATAAGATTAACCATCAAGCCATTACGCCTGTTCGACACATGGAAAGTGGCGGGCCACATCTGTGTTTTAAAGCGGATGTAAAGTGCAAATAAGTTATTTTAATCCAACGGTGGGCATTATGACTGGATTAGAAGATGATCAGATCTTGTGTCTTTTCAACATTGCACCTTGTTGACACATGTATTTTTAGTGGGACCTGGCCAAAAGTAAAGTAAAGTAATTCAATGGTATGTTGACTTGATCTAATGGTAAACTTTTTAACTCAGTGAGAAAGATGAATGACAGGGTTTCTTCAGGGCAATGCGCCTGGTGAACACATGTATTTTTCTGGAGAGTAGGACATGAGGGTTATAAAGAGGCCACAAAATTAGACCGTGCTTAAGTTGAGTTAGATCCAATAGCTGGAGTTGTTATTTAAAGGAAAGATAATCATATGGGATCCCATTAAGGCAATGCACCTAGGTGACATGTGGCATTTATGAGATCATGGGTCCCAAGTTAAAGGAGTTTAATAGAGCTTTAAGTGAAATTGATCCAAGGGCCAATGTTTTTCCTCAATGATGAAGATGATCGACATATTGTCCTTAAGGAATTATGCCTGACAAACACATGTCTTACTTGTTAGTGGATTTTGCGAGAGGTCATGGACCACACAATGTAATAAGATATTGTTGATATCTACGGCTGTGTTTTAAAATTGAAAATTACGTCAGCTGAACCATTGAGCGGCGGATTTTCAAACTGTGCAAGAGTAATGGAGGAAGGTGTGGTCATCTCAGTTGGAATTCAATGCTAAAATTTGGTGAAGTAAGGTTATAACATTTCAATTTTATGTTTTTATCGCCATTATTCACGAAGAATCTGAGCAGAGCCAAATTGCAACATTTTTTGACTATTTTCCAACACTTGTAGAACGATTAAGTTAATCCGTGACTCCACTCTTACAGCGTTGTGAATTTGAATACCAGTTAAGTTTGAACTTGCATAGTGATTAGGGATGGCTTTCCAAATTTTGAGTTATTATGATACCCTAATTTAAGAATGGAACCACGAAGAGAATTCATAGGCAAAATTGATTACTAGGAAAGAAATGTTTGTGATGATTTGCTACAACAATTGCTTAATTAAACTAATGATTCCACTAAGACCAAGGAGTTGGTACCTAAAAAACCTCATTTAAAAATTGGGGAGGGGTTGTACGATAAAGGTAAATAGGTTAGAGATGTAAATATTGGCATGATAGGTTTAGCAATGTTTAAAGTTGCTTTCAGCCAGAGGAATGATTTTGCACCCAGTAGCAATATCTGGCAGTTTGATGTAGGGAGATTGGTAGTCCTGAGAGTGTTCATGGATAATGATTTGATCTATCAGGTAGCTCAGAAATATGATCATGTAGCCAAGGTGGTGGGAGACATTAATGGAAAGGTTTTGATAAGCATCACAACAGAAGAACTTCGAGAAGTTTTCCAGTTAAATGAAACTTCCATGCAACTAGATGAAATAAATTTTGCTTCCTTCAATGAAATCTGCAAAGCTCGAAGGACTTACCCCAGAAATGGAACTTTGAAAGAATATTTGGTAAGATTGGAGGTATGGTTGTGGTAGGACCTAATACCCCAGAGCCATTTAAACTAGATTATTTCACTATGATGGCTAGAGGTATGTACAGTGCTTTGTGTCAAATTTTTGGGGATGATGAAGAGAAAGAGATGCCCATCCATTACATGTTTATGATGGTATAGATTCTCCACCCACATTTAGCCATCACTTTTGATTATGCACCTTATGTGGCAAATCAGATCCATAATGGCCTAATAGGCATTAGGAATGGAAAAGTAGATAAACCATTTGGTTGGTACTCTATGTTGATCCACATTTTCCTTTTTAAGGGTGCAAGATATTTTGAGGAGGAGATGAATCTATTGAAGGTCAAAGATGGCGAAGAGATGCTTGTTCAGTTATGGAGCACAAATTTATCATGGGATAGAAAAGAAGCCAGATACATCACATTTGACAGATTCTTTTCTTCAAGGCTTAGAGCCTTATTATTTACTGAAAATCCTAGGATCCACAAATATTTATTAAATCTCTTAAGACCAAATCAATTTTTTCAGAGAATTACGATAGTGCATAATTGGGGTGATGTTATGTTGTTTCCTGTTTTAATAGTTTTTAGAGTGTATGGTTTTAGAGGCACCCCATATGTGCTCCCATATAAAGTCCCTCTTAAAATTGGTGTTGTTGAGATAACAAGGCAAATGGGTAAGCTACAGGAGGATGCTTTAACAGGAAAGGGAAAAGGCACCATTTTTCCACCATCACAATCGTACACCAATTTGTCATCACCAAGGGTGGTTGGGTGCATTTGGATAAATTATTTGAGCCTTGTCATTTAGAAACCTCACTAGTAAGGTGTGCTGACCCTGAAGCATTCATAAGTGATATGTTCAAGAAAGGAATGTGGTGTGTAGCAATGGATCATCAGTTCTATTTTCCTGAGGATATCATTAGGAATGAGCTCAATTTACAAGAACAAGATGTTAGGAAGGAAAAGTGGTTGGTTTATAAGAAGACCATGGATTTTGTTAAGTGTTTTGATAAAAAGATATGATCCCTTAAAGGAATTCATGCCTTGGGAAAAGAAAATTGATTCACTAATGAAATTTTTTGAAGACATCATGCAGACCCTAAATTAGAAGAAAGAGGTTGTCATGATGGCAGAACCAAAAAAGGCTAAGGCTATCTTGAGTAGGTCTATACCTGTTAGGATCATCCCACTAGGGAAATATATCTTACATCCCACCGAGGTTAGAATATAGAACAAATACATGGTAAGAAGTTTCTACCTCATGAGGGAAGAGGCCAATGAGTGAAGATTCATGATCAATGCAATATCCAAAGAGACAAAGAATAGAGGAAGAAGGGAAACAATCAGAGAATGTTTACTCCCCTTCTCAATCTCCTTTACATTTGGATGAGCAAGCAGTAGCTGAATAATTGCTGCAGATGGGAAATACAGGGCAATTTTTTGTAACACAACAATAATTGTAAGAAGGGATGCCCGAGGCTCCCAAACATGTTGAGATGGACTTAACAATAGCAAAATTTTATGGAAAAGAGATTGATCCCCTTATAAAGCAAGCTAGTGATGAATTCTTATCAGATGACAACTTTATGAAGGCCAGAGCATTTATGCAATTCTTGTGGAGAGTTCACATTGAAGAATTCAGAGAGAAGTGTCAGAAAAGGAAAGAGAACTAGCCTGATAAAGACAAAAATGAAATTGAGGCTGAGATAAAACAAGAAATGTTAGCCAAATTTTAAAAGATCACCCCACAAGAGGGAAGATAACTAGTTAAGAAAGAAGGAGTCCTCCTTTTACCATAATGGAACATTGCTGATGCTATAGTTTTTGATGCTGTTAGGAAAGAGACAAAAACCATGCATACTACTTTGGAAGCAGCTCAACAAACAATTAAAGGAGTCAAATTCAGTGAGGACCATGTTGCATTGGTAATGTGGTCACTAAAGAGAGAGGAAGGAAAGAGAAGGAATGAAGCCACTCAAGATGATTATTCAAGAATTTTATTAGTAAGAAGAGTGACAAAAACTATTGAGGTGGAAGCAACATACCTAGTGCTAGAATCTACAAAATTTAACTTGAAGGTGGTAGAGAAACATGCTGAAGAAAACCAAGGCCTAAGGATCAAGATGGAAACAATTCTTAAAGATTACAATGACTTGAAGAAAGAATCCATTGAAAAGGATAGAATAATTGCTCAGTTGAGTGGACAACAATCAGTCCAGACATCTCCCTAAAGGATGATTTCTCAGGAGCCTTCCCAAAATCATCTTCTAGCCCCATTATTGAATTTCCTCCTTTCCCTATGCCATCCAACTCCATTTTAGAGGCAAAGCTCAATTATGAAAAGGATGAATTGGTAGCAGAAAGGAAGAGATTGGAAGGGGTAAGAGGAAGTTGGGAAGAAGAAAGCTCAAAATTTCATAGTGCACTAGCTTTGGTACAAAAAATACATGAGGACAAAGTGAGAGGTACAATTATGCACTTTTCTGATAATATAGAGCCTGCTTCTATCTACCTAAATGGGAAAAATATTATGACTATTTTAAATTCTTTTGAAGAAGACAAGGCTAGGTTGGAGCAGATTTTGCAAGAAAAGGAAGGAAGAATGAGATGAAATTATTCTACTCCTTATCCAAAAAGGAATAAAATTTTGAGATTGCAATAAAGGACACTTATAAAATTCTCAAGGACTTATTAGATTTAGACATAAAGAGAATCATTATCTAGAAAAAGGCAGAGACATTAAGAAAAGAATACTCAAAAGCCCATTTTGAAATATTCCCTATCCTTTTCAAGAAAGGTGGTAAAATAAAAGGGGAAGCCAGATGGATGAGGGAGATGGGTGAGGATTTTTCAATAAGAACCAACAACAACATCAACTTGGAAAGCACAATTTTGGTTGTTCAAATGGTGGAAACTATAGAGAGTGCTAGATCATATTTTGAATTCTAGAAAAAAGAGGTTGAGCAAATGAAAAAATAATGGGACAAGTTGAATAACATAAAATATGAAGTCATCAACTTCCCTTGGCCTAATGATGATGTTTTCACATCTTAGAAGGGAAAATATAAGACATGTGACTATGAAGACAAAGATATTTTACAGTTTTGCAACAAATGGCAATTTTCCCCAGCTTTTTGAAATGACCAATGGATATAAAATATTTTATACATCAAAGGATAGAGACAACAATATCCATTTGGTGAGTTCTGAACAATTTTGAAAAGTTTACAAAGGTTGTGCGGTCAGATGACAAAATATTTGAAAAATCTTGTAACAAATTGGTTAGGAGTCCTCTTGCATTTTTGTCATTTGAATGGGTCATGTATTTTTCTCTTTTCTTAGCCATCTGAAGCTTGTTGCATCTTATTTCTTCCAAGATTCCAAGATGGCTAGTGTATACTATAAATATAAAGTTTAATGTAATTAAAAAGGAGGGTGAATTCACAACTGCAAAGCAATTTTCTGATTTTAGTCTGGTTTTAGAATTTGTCACTTTGAATGTATTGAAATAGAGGAATTTTAATAAAATATAGTGAGATTCATTTTGCATATCTATAATGTCTTCATGTGTTTATTTTTGAATTCTTATATATTGAGTTTGTAAGGCAAGTTTCAATATACCGTTTACAAGGTAAATTGTGAGATTGTTCTTAAGTTTCTTTCAAGGGAAGTGTAATTCTTAAGGGTAGTTTCAGAGGATTCAAGATTTTTATAAGAATTTGATGTCTAGGTATGAGAATGAGAAAAATATTTGTAAGGCATTTCATTTGGGTCCTAGGTGTGTTGTCATTAAAATATTTCTGTGAATATCTGTTTATTTGACTCTTAGCCCTGGATTAGGCACTGGTCTGTAGTGGTTAAGCAGTTATCATCATCAATCCATAAAATTTCTAAACAAGATTTTATTTCCTATTGAAGAACATAGATATTTATGATCTGTATTGAAGAATACTGACATTGTTGTTGATTCCTTGAAGAAGTGAATCCTTTAGGTACACCTGCCTGAGCTAAAAGATCAAAGAGAAGAAGGATGAGAATCCTTATGTCATTGGTTTTTATTATTGTCAAGTGCATATTCTGGTTTATAAAGTTTTGCATAAGACTAGTTGTCAACATTTGCAAGATCTGTTATCAACTTTTGCAGTAGAGGGCATTAACAAATCAGTGTGAAGTATTAATCCACTGCAAGATTTACTGAGAAGTAGTAAGTCATAAAGGATATAGTCACCTGAGTATGTGGAGCTCAAAGAGTAGAAGGATTTGATCCTTGTCAATTAGGATTTTGCTTGGTTGAATCAAGAGTTGGGAATCAAAGAGTCAAGCACTGATGCTGTATTTAGATTCTGCAAGAAAAAGATCTAACAATATCATCATGATTTGCAGACTCTTTATCCTTTATTTCCATATTTGCATCACCTTTTCCTTACTCTTGATTACCCGATCATACTGAGATCTTCTGAACTTGATTCTCAATTGGAGTTTGCATTTCATGAATTGTACCAACATCTTGTTTATCTAAGTTACCTTTGCAAGAACTAAACTAACTTTAACTAAATTGAGTAATCAAATACCTTTATCCATTATTATTTATATGAAAGACATTACCTCTTCTCTTGGATCCTGATCCAATCTCAATTTTGGAATTATCAAAGATCTTGAAACAATCATCCTTAAAATGCAGTCCATAGCCTTTGTCCATTAGTTGACCAACACTGAGAAGATTGTGCTTCAAACCTTCTACATACAACACATCTTCAATAGTAGTTTTACCATCTAAAGAGATAGATCCTCTTCCTTTGATCATGCCACCAAAATTATCTCCTCATCTTACCATTTCACCATCATACTTCTCAAAACTTACAAATTTTTCCTTGTCACCATTCATATGATGTGAGCATCCACTGTCTATCACCCATTCATCTTTCTTGATAATTTGTGCAGCTAGGGATATTTATTTAACAAAACAACAAGTAGAATTACCAGGCATAGGATCCTTAGATTTAGATTCATCATATTTAATAGATACAAACACAATTTAATCATCATTTTTATCAACACCATCATATTCATCATCTGTGACTCCATCATCAACAACATAATAACACTTTTTCTCAAAATTAGACTTATCATACTTGTACTTAGGATACCTCTCCAGACATCTAGAAGCATAATGTCCTATATTTTTACAAGAAAAACATTTAAAATGAATTTTCCCTTTGTACTTACCAGATCCTTTTGATTGTATCTTTGCAACTAGTGCTTCTAATTCCTGAAGCTCTTGCTCTTCTTCTTAAATTTATTTAATCTCCTTTTAAAATATTGACATTGTTTTTGTAGATCCTTCACCCTGATCTGATCTATGCATGTCCCTTTCTGATATATTATATTTGAAAGACAATTCAAATTTGGGAAGAGAGTCACCAAACTCACTCATTTCAAAAGAAGATAACTTACCAACCAATGTATCTCTAGTCACAGTGGCAAAGGTTCCAATCTCTTCAATAGCAACAACTTTTGTTTTTTAAGTAGGGGCAAGGATCTCAATAAATTTGAGACAATTTATCCTTCATCTAATGTACCACCACCACATATGATTCCACAAATTGGTTGATTTATCTTTTTCATGTAAGAGTTGATGTTCTCATCCTTAGACATTTTCAGAGATTCATACTTTCCCTTCAAGATTTGCAACTTGGCTTGCTTAAATCATGCATAACCTTCATGTTGGTTCTCTATCTTTTTCCATACATGATGAGAAGTCTCTAACTCCATCACATTTTTATATTCAATATCTGACCGGGTGCATAGAAATAATCTTTTTCTCTAATGTTATACTCAAATTGATTCTTCTCATCTAGAGTAGTAGTAGAAAGATCTGTAGGAGGAGTGTAATATGTCTTATTGATTGTCTAGTACTCTTCTCCAATGCATCTTATGTGATTAATTATCCAACCCTTCCATATAGAGCAATTTGTGCCTTCAAACCTAGGACTATCCTTCCGATAGGCTACCATATTGGACCTCCCTCAAGCTGTTAAGCTTCTTTCAAGGGACCAAAGCTCTGATACTAATTGCTAATAATATGAGAGATAAAAAATAAGAGGGGGGGGGGTGTGAATTACTTGTTCCTAAAATTAAACTTCAAAAATTTCAAGCATAAAATACTCAGATATGATCTGATTAATTAAACATGAAAAATAGAAGCATCCACAAATCAGAAACATGTCTACAATGCTTGATACAAAGATTTTTTTTGTGGAAACCCTGTTAGGGGAAAAACCACGATGGGGTTGATATTACCCACAATAAGTAAAATCCTTGTTAGAAGTATAAACCTATTACAATAATGGGGAATGCAACACTGCCTAGAACTCACTGCTCAAATGAAAAGCCTCAGGCTACAACCCTGAGGAAGAATCACTACCTTATAAAAGATCACTGCAATGATCTAAGATTTTTGTGAACTATCAGAATGACATCTACCATATGTCTGATACAGTTACATTGTAGCACAATGTATACCTCTATCCAACCCTTTGTTGAATAACTTATGATCACCGCTAAATCAAGCTCCTGATCTTCTCTTAATCTCTAACATCTGCACACACGATATACACATCTGCATAAGACCCTAGATTAGATGTATATCATCAACCTTGACAAATAACAAGGTCTAACACCACCTTGATTTTGTTAAGATTAGGTAATACCGAGAGGGGGGGGTGAATCAATATTACAACACTTATTAAAACTTTTCAACCAATTAAACATTAACCATATACTTGCAAAAATGAAAAGAACATAATAAAATAACACAGTACTCATAACACCATAATTTTTTGTCGAGGAAACCCTAACCAAGGGAAAACCCCGGTGGGGATGGTACCCACAAGCATGCACTAAAGTATAATGTCCCTGTTAGGAGACCTAGCCCTATTAGGAGATGAATATTACATAGTAAAATTCCCTGTTAAAGGAATAACAACCCTGTTAAAGGTATACAACACCCTGTTAGGGGCCAACTGAGCTTACACCTCTTACAATGTAATTCTGTTACAAAATGTTCTCAGTAATGAAAAAAACAAGCATCTCTAATGCTTATATAGTTCCTGTTCATAGTTCATCAATGATCTTTGTCATCCTCTGCTCTGCTATTCTCTTTTCCTCATAACATATCATCCATCCAATCATCTATCATTCTTCTCTCAACAAAAATATCTCTCTCTCTCTCTCTCTCTATATATATATATATATATATATATATATCTTTTCTCTTTACCAAGTCGGCTCTCTTAACCAAATATTACATAGTAGGCTCTCAATACAAAATACATTTAATAAAACAAATATCAAATGCATAGTCTGTACTCTTACATAATCAAATTATAGGTTATCAACAACCATAATCCAACTCTGATTGCCAGGAGTCCACGTCATACTCTCTGAATCATCGCTTTTGTCCAACTGCTCTGTATCACTGTTCTGCTGATGTTTGTCTGTCTTCAAATCTCTCTAACTTGCTGTAAACATTAAAAAAACAAAATCGATCTTAGGTGGAGGTCATACATACCCCATACTATATTCCTCTAAGCTCGATTGCCTTAACTCATCGATCTCGATCTTCGATACCCAAAATACCTCTGTATCTCTAATTATGTTCTTAGTCGATTTCAGAGTCACCAAAACTTAACTTTATAGGAATCGATCTGTAACCCAGATGTGTTGCCATAAATTACAACCAAAAAGTGAATCACATCATACAAAATTGTTCACTTTCCAAAAATCTCTCCCTTTGGCATTGATGGAAACACTTAACAAAAAAAAGACTAAGTGTTCCAACAAAACAAAATTGTCTCTCCTTTCTCTATTTTGTTTTTCACTTCTTCCCTTATAGATTTTCTCCTTCTCCTTATTCATTTTAGTCTTCTCTCTTCTCCCATTCATTTTTCTTCTCTTCTCCCCCTTTGACAACAATGAAAAAGGTGCATACAAAGTAATAAAATTAGTGCTTGCTCACCAGTTTCAAAACATCTTGAAAGGAATCTTCCAAGATCTTCACTTTTGTACTCCATGATCAATAGTTGACTAACATGAATTAGTCCATTCAATGCAAATGATATAGTCTCCACTTCTTTCAACTATGTAGGCATATAGTTGGTCAATGAATCTGCAGTCTTCTCCAAGTCTGATAGGTGTGCTTCAATTATAGATAGCTTAGGACTGATTAAACTCTTCAACAAATTGAATCTAGTTAGTACTCTCCCTTTCTCAATATCCAATACATCTAGTTTTGCAAAAATTCTTGTTACCTCCTTGTCTAATTCTATTACAGATTGTGAAGAGGTTTCACAACTGTCCATCATACCATTCAAAGTTGCCCTGTCCTTAGAAATAATGTCTTCAATGTTCTGAACGTGCTTGATAGGATTCATACAGTAACTAAATAGTTTCCTTCCATGTCCAGTGCAAATCTTAGCATTTGCAGTAGTAGTTTTAAAAATTCTCAACTCCCATGAGATATACTTTCAAACTTCGGATAGCTTCTTCTCTGAGTAGTTCTTTCCTACCTTCTCCTGTGATCTTTATCAAACTCTCATAATAACCATCAAATTCATCAAGTGTTATCTTTAGGTTTTCAATATCATCTCTGTGCTGAAAAAAAATAGGTACTGGAAGCAATTTGTTCACAGTATCAATTTCTCTGGTTATTACCTTATCCATTTTGTCACCTTTTTGCTCCGATCTCTCCTTGGCTTTAGTAAGTGCAGTAAAAGCTAATTTAACTAGCTCATCCTCATCCATGCAATCAACATCAACATCTATTGTATTGTCTTTCCTTACTAACAATGAGATAGAAGATGTGTTTACCTCAGTTTTGATTTCATCTTTTCCTTCATGTTCTTTCTGTCCTTCATCTTGTACTGCTTCACTTTTTTCTTTGTTCTTCTCTTCTTCCTCTTTCTGCTCTGCTTCCTCAACAATTGTGTTGTCCATAATTTTTGCAAATGGGTCCTTCTCATCTTTAGAGGTGTCAAGTGTTATAGGAACACCGGAAACATAAAAATTTAGTTGTGTATCAACTTCACTCTTCTCAGCACTTGCCTTAGCTGGTTTCAAACTTTCTCCCATTCCTAAGTGTGTAGGCAAAGTAGTTTTAGGAAGTGGAGTCTTTCAGGAGTAGTGTTCATTAGTATTTTCTCCAGTGCTTTCTGCGTCTCCTCAGTGATTTCATCATATCTTCTTGCCATGATTTTTAGTAATATAATCTTAGTTCTCAGTAAAGGTTTCAATTCTTTGAGTATTCTGTCCCTTTCTTGTAAAGATATCACAGGTAGCATATTCTCAATTTCCTAATTTTTGATTGTTTCATCCTCAATCTGTGCTAACTGTTTCCTTGTCTCCAATCTCCCATATAGTTCTTCAGGTACACTACCCTCAATTTCCAATAGAGTCTTCTTGAAAACATGTAAATGATTAACCACAATATCTTCAACCTTAAGTTTATCTGTCTCCCCATACCTGTAATAGTATTTTTTTATTGTAACTAGCTTACCCTGCTCTATAGCTCTCTTCTCAATCATCTTTAAGTCAAGCTTCCATACGTGTTTCTCACTTTCAATTTTGTTCTCTTCTCTCATAGTGCTTGGTTCCTTAGGTGATGTCTACCTTCTAGATCTAGTGTTTTCTCTAGGAGTAATCTTTTCAGCTTGCGATGTCTGTTGTGATGGAGGAGGAGGTGAACTGTCTACCATTACTACTTCAGGAGTGGGAAGGGCTGCAGTACTAGCATTTGACAATTCCCAGAATATCGATCTACCATTTTCCTTTTCACTTCTTTCAACTCTTCCTCTGTCAGTCCCGCCTTAACACCACATTCATGCACAATGTTATCAATTTTCCTTTTCCTCAAACCTCTAGTCTTTTCCTCTCTTACCTTAGTAGATTTTTCCTCATAGGTTCCCCATCTTTCTTCTGATGTATCAATCTTAGATGCAAGAACATGTTCAACTTGCATAGTAAGTACTTCTGAACTTACATAACACCATTTCTTCCTTGGTGTGACTACCTCAAAGCATACACAATCAGTTTCAACCATGAAACAAATTGTATCCTTGCAATTCTCAACTATGTCATCAGGTATCCTGTCCCATTTTGTCTTCTGTAGCTCTGTGTTATGAATACCAGTAGGTATCCCTATTTTCCAACCACTAGGGTGCATGCCTAGGAATCTGTGTTCAATATGTATAAACATATGTACCAATAGTGAGCCAAATCTGAAGGTCTTCGATCTGTCTTTCTTTATGAGTTTTACATTCTCTAGAAATTGTTGTGCCAACACTTCACATAGATTATATTTTACATTTTATTTCACCAGTTTCCATGTCCATCATGATAACTCCTACTGATACCGAATTAGGTCTACTGCTTTAGTATAATTTATAGCCAAGTATCATAGAAATTAGTCTCACATCTTGTTGAAAGATTTCATTCACAGTCATTTATCGCCTGTCCCATTTAGATTGAGTTAAGGTTTCAACTTTCTTCTTCACTTGTTTTTCTACAATAGGGATGATTCCTGTATTATCCAATCCAATAATCTCATGAATTAAATCACTTTAAATATTCACGGGCTTCTCACCTATCCAAGTGAACTGATCATGTACTCTACTCAATAATATCTTGAACCATTCTTCTTCGTCAAATTCATACAAATTTAGAATTTTCATAATGCTCAATTGATCAATATGTTTGTATCCATCTCTCATAATCCCTTTATTAGTCATATACTCTATCTCAGTAGAAATATCATCAGTACCTAGTATATCATACTTACAATGAATGTAGCCCCTAATATCTTCTACGTGTAAAACTCTGTAGGGTGTTTGATAAAATGCTCCTTCGGGGTCTTCTTCACAAGACTTGAATGGATTTTTCTTGAATTTATATCTAGGTTGATCTACAAAATCATAAATAATAGGTGCATCCATAGCTAGATGATGTAAATACCTCTTTCACGCTAAATTCTGAGTTTTTGCTTCAATCTATCACGCAAAGAAAATGTAGGATAAACTGAATCTCTCTGCTCTTTGATCTTCTTAGGTCACTCTTTGTCAAATGGTAAGGAAATATATCTTCATATGGTGCTTTATACAATGTTTAAGTTATAAAAGTTCACTTTACCCAATACTGTCCAGTCGACTGTAGATCTCATGATCAAAATATATGCTTCAGCTGATGTTGAGCTCTTAACTGTATACTCCATGATGTCAGCCATGTTCATACCTAAGCTCGCATGAGCTCAATCCACAAGTTACAATGTGGGATATATTCTGATGTCTTTATCGAATGCTCCCCCTAAGGCCATGATCGGCCAATTAGGTTGATTCTACTTTACTACCATCATGCGAAGATCCAGTAGCATCTATTGTCTCTCCCTGAACCAATGTCTCACTTTTTTCTTTGATCTTCCATATCTTACCACTTCTTTTATCCTCTGCTTTCTTAAAACAACTGTCAAAATCAATCTTTAAATCTGCAACACTCTTACCAATATCATTTCTATTCTTTTGTGAATTCATAGGAGGTGGTACTCTTCTATTGTTTACTCTATTATACCTGCAAAACTTCACTATATGACCTGTATTATTGCATTTGTGACATATAGGAGGTCTTCTTTCTTGATTTACTTGCAACTTACAGTACTTCACAATGTGTCCAATGTTATTACATTTGTAGCATGTAGGTTTCACTGTAGGTTCTCTTCCATTGTCTTGTCTATATCCAAATTGATTAGGTTTCCTACATTCTGATTTCTTGTGCCCATATCCATTACAATTAAAATAACAACCATAAAAGGTATTAAAAGGGGCATTACCTCTGCAATCTCTTTTCATGTGTCCAAACTTATTAAAACCAAAGCATCTACCTTTGGAAGGTCTGATCTGCTCTGTAGGTTCTTCAATAGTAGGGTTTTTAGCATCAATCTTTGCATCATATTTCTCTTCCTGATTCTTTGAGCATTCAAATTCATTGAAGCCAATACCAGTAATATCACCTTTAGGTTTCTGTCTGTCTCTTTGTTCAGTGATCAATTCACTGCTGGTGTGAAGTTTCTCAATGTGTTTCTTTGCCTCAACAAGTTCACCTTTTATAATCTGATTGTATTTTTCTAGTTCTAGATGCTTGTTCTTGTAGTTGTCAGCCCCATTCTTCATTTGTTCTAATTAACTATTCAAATTTTCTTCAATCTTCTTCTTAGCATCCTTTTGTAACTGAATCTCTTTAGTCATAGCTTCATTCTCAAGTTTCAAAGTTTCATTTTCTTCTTCAAGTTGCTTCATTTGATCTGAATTGTCTTTGTCTGAATCTTCTTTTATCCGAACCACAAGATCCTGTCTCTGAATTCTGGAAAGTTCAAGCTGGTCTATAGGTTTCTTTATAAATTTCTTAGCTCTTCACACGTTGAATCTTAATTCTCCATTCTCTTCTTTTGCTTTGTCAAGGTCTTCTAGTGCAACATCAAAGTTTTCTTGCAAACTGTCCAAATCCATTATGATCTCCCTTAAGCTATTAGATTTTCTCTCTAAGGGCCAAAAGCTCTGATACCAATTGTTAGGATTAGGTAATACTGAGAGGGGGGAGGGTGAATCGGTATTACAACACTTATTAAAACTTTTCAACCAATTAAACATTAACCATATACTTGTAGAAATGGGAAGAACATAAGAAAATAACACAGTACTCATAACACCATAATTTGTTGTCGAGAAAACCCTGGCCAAGGGAAAACCTCGGTGGGGATGATACCCACAAGCATGCACTAAAGTATAGTGTCCCTGTTAGGAGAAGTAGCCCTGTTAGGATCTGAATATTAAATAGTAAATTTCTTTGTTAAAGGAATAACAACCTTGTTAAAGGTATACAACACCCTGTTAGGGGCCAACTGAGCTTACACTTCTTACAATGTAATTCTGTTACAAAATGTTCTCAGTAATGAATAAAACAAGCATCTCTAATGCTTAGATAGTTCCTGTTCATAGCTCATCAATGATCTCTATCATCCTCTG
>MU227701.1:3753182-3777810 GCA_018584345.1 Thuja plicata
TGAATCTCAAACCATTGATATACCTAGCCACCTTCTCCTTAGACAACTCTCTATGTCCAGACCGAATAGTCAACTTGTAAAACTCCTCTGTATAATATTTCACAGTCATATCCTTCTGTTTCAAATTTTGCAACTTCTTAAATAACTCAAGTTCATAATCAACAGGAATGAACTTAGCCTTCAGTTTAGTTACCATCAATCTCCATCTAGTGATCTTCATTTCACCTTCCTCTTCTCTATCCCGTTGTAACTCCTTCCACCAAAGAGTAGCATGTCCCTTCAACTTGGTCTGTGCTATCCTCACCCTAAGCAGATCTTCAATATCCTCGTGCTCAAAGTAGTCTTCCAATTCACCAATCCAATCAATCAGGTCTTCAGGATTCAAAGTACCTGAGAAATTAGAAACCTCCATCTTATGCTTTAGCTTCAACTGAGGTCCAGATCTATCCTATTGAACAACCCTATTTCCGCTAGATCTCTCATCTTGTTCAACTCTACCACTTGATCTAGTAGTCTCAAAGTCTTCATTAGCTTCCTCATAACCATCTTCAGTACCCACATGTCGAGGCACACCACCTAAAGCACTTACAATCTCAGCAATCATATCACTCTTCATTAGTGCAAGCTCAGATATGAGTTCTGCCCTAATCTTTTCTAAGATCCTTTCTTCCACAGTATCACGAAGATCATCCATTTCCCTAGGGTTCAATCTTCTCGGAGCCATCCTCTGAAATCTTCAAAAATCCTCTCCACAGTCAATACCCAAAATACCCAAAATACCTTTGTATCTTTGCTTCTGTACTTAGTCAATTTTAGAGACACCAAAACTTAACTTTATAGGAATCGATCTGTAACCTAGATGTGTTTCCATAGATGAAAACCAAAAAGTGAATCACATCATACAAAATTGTTCACTTGCCAATAGATTTCAACTTGAAATCACACTGATTTCCACTGCTAAATAATAACCACGATCCATAAAACCCACCTCAAGATCGTAACTCTTCCATATTTTATGCCTAGATCTTGCACAACATGATTTACCAACCAAGTTAGCTAAGAACAAAATAAAATAATAAGAGTGTTATTTTTGACCAAAAAATATACCAATTTAATCATTCCAATCCATGTGGACTGCCGACTCATCAAGTACACACTTCAAGAACAACCTTCAGCATCACGAACAACACACAAAAATTCAAATCCATCCCAACCATTGGATTTTCCAGCACCTTTTAAATTGAACCTCAAGAACACTATACACAACCTCTATGACAAAAATAATATGCCTTAAAGATCTTTGAAGTATAAACCATTTGAATTAAGAACACCTGAGTATGTCCCAAATATACTCCTTGATGCGCACCAATAAATTCTATACTGATAGTACACACTAAACCTCTTTCTATCTCACTTTCAACTTTGTCTACTAGTTACCAACTCTGACTTCAAAACATACTCAATTCTTTATGGCAGCCTCTTCAACTAGACATGGACTAAGTAGAAAACCTAACCAACATCCCATGAGGTGCGTGAATCCTTATATTCAATAGCCAAACCTCACTGGACCTCTAAACATCTTATTCCACTCGCAAACTACAACAACCAAGTTTGCATGAAACAATTAGACCTTCTGATCAATCCTATTGATATGTTGACATCAATGAAAACACATCCATCTTCCAAATTTCCAATAGGTTAACCTTGTATGTTTTCCAAAAATGCAAAAAAAATCCAAAAACATAGGTTATATGATTTCCTAGTTGCATATATCATTCAGGGCTTCCTTTTTTCACACATTATTAGTGCTAACCTTGCATGTTTTCCAAAAATCCCAAAAATTCTAAAAATATAGGTTGCATTTCCTAGGGTTTGACATTATACCTCTAGATTTAATTTTAGAAATTATAGGCTTTACCTTTTGGCTACTTCCATAGTAATTTTTAGAACAATTTTGACCTCCTCCAAATCTTCCATCTTTTTGTCACAATCAATACTTTGTTAATTTGTCATTTTTGTCCCAATTTGGAGGTCAAGAGAATTCTTGTAATCACTTAGGTTGTCTCCTAAAGTTTCTATCCTCAATATTTCCAAAATTTCCCTTTTAGCTACTTTTTATCATACCTTAGTTCATACCTTAGACATTATTTTATTGCATACATTTAAATTCATACCTAGTCGTCGTAATCATCATTTTGCATCTTTCATACCTTAGTCTTTCATTCCAAAAAAATAAAAATAAATCCAAAAAAATTAGAGTCATACCTAGTCATCATAATCATCATTTTGTATCTTTCATACCCTAGTCTTGCATTCCTAAAATAAAAAAATCCAAAAAAACCAGTCATACCTAGCCGTCATAATTGTCATTTTGCATCTTGCATACCTTAGTATTGCATTCCAAAAAACCAAAAATCCAAAAATATTAGAGTTATACCTCGTTGTCATTATCATCTTGCATAAGTATCATTATTAGGTTATATTCCCTTAGAGTCATTTGTATATTCCAATCACATGATCACATAATAACAAAGGTCAAATGGACCAAAAATGACCCTGTGTTTAACCCGACTAGCAACATGGACTTTAGCACACCAAGGAACTTACAAAACTCCTCTAGGGAAAGAACAACTTTTCCATCATTGCCCCCTTTGCCTCCACCAGGAGATGAATTTTTATCTGAAAAAATTATGGCACAATGCACCCAAGAGGAAAGTGATAATGCACTATAAGACTGTATAATCATGGCCATTATGAATGTGCTACTATTTTCTGACCCCAATCAATATTATTACTTGCTTGTGCAAAATGGAGCAAAACTACCCATTGTATTTGACACTTCTACCATCATGGAACAAATGACAAAAACCCAAACACACACAATTGGGGCTACTCATGCAACTACCTCTACTCAGATATCCTCAAGTATGTCATTTGTTAGTTCATCTCATAATACGACATATGTCATGACCTCAACAATGTTATTTGGAACCTAGTACAACAACCCACTCTTTGCTAGTAATCCAATGAAAAAAAATGCAAACATGAATACCAATGTATCCTCAACTGTGTCACAATCCAATTCAAGAGTTAACCCCCAAAGTATACCACCAAGTTCCACAAATATTCTACAAGCGACGAGTCATATGAACACCTCCAACCCCTTGGGACCCATGACCAGTCAAGTCAACACATTTACCCAAGGTGTTAGTGAAAATCAGAGCGGTCACATTATTACCTCACAGGGGGATTTTGGAAAGAGACATTTCTATGAATGAATTAGATGTTGTCATTGATGGAAACAAAATGCATTGCACAGGTTCGTAGTACTTAGTTTTACCATACCAAAGGACAAATTAGATTTTTGGTTAAGTATGGGTGTTATCAGTGCAGTAGACAATTTTCAGTAAAGGGTTCGGTGCGACTACCCAGATTGAAATTTTGTGGTGCAAACCTAGGGGAAGCATAACGAAGGTATACTCTACCTTATTCTAGTTTTTTAGTACTTGATGTTGTGATTTGATCAAGTAATGAGGTTTTGTGTAGCAATTTTTGGGTATGAAGTGAAGAACAATGACAGGGTATAATAGATCTTTATGTGATCATATCAGATTGGTTTTGATGAATATTTATGAGTTTGAGGAAGTATTTCTAACTTGTGGGATAAGGTGAGGCCAATTATTTTTGGTCCACATTATTTTTTTCATGTAGATATGGCCGACTTTGTATACATGTTTCATCATTTTTGAAAATGTTCTTCATGTCGAATCAATGGGTGACTTAATTTATGTAATGGATATATAAGATTTATTGGGTCAATCATTTTGGAACGAATGAAATGAATTGATGCAAAAATTATGGTGATTTGAGGTCCGAGTGATAACAGAGAAAAGATAGAGGATGAAGTGTATTAATTGTGTATACTGTACTTAATTGGAACTGATTTGGTATTTTTTGATGTTGCGTACCAGTTCAATATTTTGTTGTCCATATTTTGTAAGACAGTAAGCCTCATTTGTAATTGAGAAGTGAGCCTGAAAGCAAGTGCATTCCACCTTTTGTACTTAAACATTTAATAGGGTTAAATACATCTGTAGAGTATTTCATTTATGGGTTCCATCCTCACCGTGATTTTTACCTTGTTCGTGTTTGCACGATAAAAACATGGTGTTATGATTTTGTGGATGCTTGTTTTATGTTTTGGTACTTTACTTTACATTGCATGTGGTTTATGGTTTAAGAATGAGATTAATAAAGTTAAAAATTGTAGAACACTGATTCACCCCCCTCAGTTTTTCTTAATACCAGCAATTGGTATCAGAGCCTTGTGCCTCGGAGGAAGTCTAATGACTTGAGAAGGATCTTGATAGGTGATTCAATGGATTTAGATGATATTCAACAACAACTCCTCATTTCTCTTCATTATCTTTATCAATCCAAAGTTGAAGTCCCCAATTTGAAAAAAGAGTCTTAAGGAAGCTGAAAATTTCATTAAGACATTGAAAGGGCAATTAAAAAAATCTATGGAAAGGGGGAAGGAACTTGATGAGCAAATTAAGAAAAAATGAAGTAGTGATGATTCTCAAGCCTTGCAGGAAAAGATAGATGAATGTGACCCGCTTGCAAAAGAAAGAAAAGTCCTAAAGCGTGAAATGTAATATGTGGTGATTAAGCTAACTAAGGAGATTGAATAAAGAAAGAAAATGAGGAGAACCTTGATCATTACTTGAAGTAGAAGACAAAGGAACATGAAAAAAACATGATATGGAAAGTAGGGTAAGGAAAATAAATGAAGAAATTAAGGAAGGAATACAAATGAATATTATCTTATTGAAAAAGCCAAACACAATGATAAAGAACTTAGAAAGGAGATTGAAGCTCTTGAGAATGACTTGCTACTGAACATGAATACAAGGAGAAATTCAAGGCCAACTCAATGAAGCTTGATGCACAACTTGAAAGATAGAGAATAAAAGGTGATACACATGGTATTGGTTTTGAAAAAGGAGAAAGTTCCAGATCTGGTCAAAGAAATTCCTTATCAAATAATCAGAATGGAAATCCTCAGAAATCCTTGGTAAGACAACCTAATGCTCAAAATTTCAATGGTAGATGCTTTTTATACAATGAATTTGGTCATAGGGTTTTACAATGCAAAAATAGAATGAATGCTACATCTTTTTCTAGTTAATGCTTCAAATGCAACTATGGTCACAAATCAAATACATGTAGATGAACATTCCTCCTAACAAAGGGTATATTATATGCTATACATGCAAAATGTTTGGACATATAGCTAAACAATCCAGATCAAGAGGAAATAAGATAAACTATAGATATGGTCAATCCAATGTGGTATTTTACAAATGTAATAATCCTGGTCACATTGCTAAATTTAGTAGAAGCAGAAATGTGAACATGAACAAAAGAGGTTCGACGAATAATAATAATAACATGAAGGAAAATAAAAAGGGTAAACAAAAAGTTGATGTGGAATAGGTTAGGAAGGAGATGAGAAAGAAAAAATGATAACAAGGCAACACCTGAGGCTGCATCTGAATCTGGTGTGGAAAACTCTTCACAAAATTGAATTTAGGCCTTTGGCTTAGGGTATTTTTTCATGAAAAAACCATAAAACCACTGATATGAGTTGATACTTGCATGAAAATTTCATACTCAGATTAATCAAGGTTTTCAAAACATGATCCAATCATCTCTAAAGAAATCTATTCAAGATTTTAAGGTTCATAGAATTGTTTTGCATCCCAGTTTGGAATCGAACAAGTTAGGGCATAAAGCATTTATTACATCTAACTTTTGAATGTGTGAAGGGTCAAAAAGGAAATTCAACACTTCATTGTTCACTTTTATGACTAAGAAGAAGTGTTTGCAGAGATCTTGCAGGTGATTTGAGTGAAATCTAAGGTGATTATCATCAATTTGGCGATCAAACCCTTGTTCGATGGAAAAGATGTATTTTTACTACAATGTTTGATATCTCATATTGTTTGATCATGGATAAGCCTAAGATTTTAGACATAACAGAGAGTCCTAGGAATTTTTTTAAGAAACATCCCTATAAATCAATGGAAGATGATCCTTACAATGCATTCTCTATTGTACCATACAATGTGCTTCACATAGAGGACATTAGGGCTTACATTCATAGTAACTTGGAAGAATTAGTTGACCATTAGATTAATCATTTATTCTCTGAATTGTCTATAAAATCTAATTTGAAATATGAGTTAAGATCGTAGAAGAGAAGAAATTAGCTCAGATCATGAATTTTTTTACATTTGATAATAATGATTGGATAAGATATGTGTTAAGAAGAATACATGATCAGTTCATATGGCTTGAAAAATCTTATAAGATAAATAAAGAGGTTCTAGGGATAGTTACTAGTTTTATTGCGTCCGGTGAGGTCCCTGCACTCAAATCTATCAAGAACAATCTTGTCACTAAATTTACTAGTTCACAATGTGATAAGAGAGCTATGACTATAAATAACATTAAAAAACCTTATGTGAGGTTCACAACTATGATATTAGCCTATAAGGTCTATCCTTCTAGTACAAAAAATTATGTTTCTAGTACTGTGATCTATTTTTTTTAATCTCTATAAGATATTTTTTTGTCATTAGTTAAGTCAAATTCATATGAGTCAGAAGAATCAATTGGTGAAAGGGAGAAAGACAAATATTTAACCAGTTGGTAATGCACACCGAGTAAGTCAGTGAAGTTGGTAAAGAACACAAAAGAGCTAAAGACACTGCACTGAGAGTCTACAGTTACCGAACACCAAGCGCATATGAAGTACATCGAGCTGATAGTTACCAAGTACTAAAGATCATTTAACCAAGCAAAGAGAAGCTACTATACTGAGTTACTTAATTGATTCTAAATGCGATAAGGACACATTTAATGAATTGACACATCATTAATTGTAATTCTACATTGCACGGAGAATAATTTGTTACAAGATAAATGATCGAGATAATTCAAAGAGAAGATTTGAGGAGAAAATTAAGTGGTTAATTAAAGTTCATTGTTTCCAAGAAAAAAAACAAGTACCAAGGTAAAAGTGACACAGTCACCAAGCAGAAATGAAGATCTAACGGTTAAAAACAAATCACAACAACCTAACACATAAGATTAAGAGGCAATAAACTCTTATATTTAACGGATTATTTACAGAGCAGAATAGAGTGATGATAGAGAGAGGAGGCTGATATTGTTAGTGAAAGTTAAATAAGTTATTTTGAAGAATAAAGAGAAGAGCAGAGAGCACTGGGTAGATATTTAGCTACAACAGAGCAAATCTGAGTAGTGTTATAGTTTGAGATTGAGGTAACACAATTTCAGAGCACATAGAGTCTGATCAACATTTATTTTTGATGCAACATAACATAAATTATTGAGTTGTTGATATTATTGTATTGAGAGCTGTAAATCCCAATACTGGGTAGATCTTAACCGATCTTATATTTCCAAATCCTTTAACAGGGTACATCTCTAAGTGTAGAGATTGTAAAATCCTTTAATCAGGTAGACCTAACAAGTCTTTGTATACTCTTAACCGGGTAAGATATCAAAATGGCTAAACATTGTAAGCTATAACCGAGCACCCTTTATATTGTAGTTAGTGAGGGTTGTGGGTATCATCCCCACTTTAATTTTGTCCTCTAACCAAGGATTTCTGTGTAAACAAAATCATGGAGTTACGAATTATATTATTTGAATGTTTTGATGATATGTTTTATAAGCTTTACATTATTTTCATTTCAAGTTATTGAATTTAGTAAACAACAAGCATCGGTATATGGTTATATGCAGTTTCAATTATAAATTTTTTTATGGTATCGATTCACCCTCCCCTCTCAATCCCAACTTCAATAGTCATTCCAACAATTGGTATCAGAGCTACTACTCTTGAGATATAAGGTTTGACCACTTGAGAATTAAAGATCTTAGTCATGGAAATTTTTAGGAAATTCAAAAGAATTGATGGTCTTGAATATGGGTTGGAGAGTGCAAGAGAGTTAATCATTGATCTAAAAAAGAAAATTGAGAAGTCTCTAAGGATTAGATTGAAAATATATGATGAACTAAAGGTTGCACAAGAACAATTTGATACACTTGAGACAACATCTGAAGGGAGTGTTACTGATGAGCCAGAATCAACTATAAAAGAACTATTGGAAAAGAATGATACACTTACCAAGCAGTTGAACCTAATGAAGATAGATCTTGAAACCAACATGATAATAATTACTGAATTGATTGAAGGAAAAAGGACTGCTGAAGACAAAAAGAAAATGGCAGAAGATGATAAAAGATAACTTGAAATCAGGTTATTAGAGAAAGATAATGAGATCATGAGAATGACACAAGTTCACTATGATATGTCCGACCAAATTTTGAGTGCAAATCAAGATAACACAATAAAATAATTTGAGAACCAAGCACTGAAAGATGAAATTGAAAGAGTGGATCAAAGACTGGAAGCTGAGAAAGATGCAAATGAAATAGTAAAATGAAGTGAAGAAGCACTAAAATCTCTATATCAACAATTCAAGAATCAGAAGAAAAGGAATGACAAAACAAGAATTGGATTCAAAGAGAACAACACTACCAAGAAATGAGAATCATCAAATGCACATAAATATGAAAATACTGCACCCCCACCGAAACAAAAGAAGCCAAGTTGAAATTACCGTGGGAAGCCTGGACACACTGCTAATGACTGCAGGAGCAGGAAAGGTAAAGTGTAGAGTACACCTAAATTAATGGTTATTATTTTAGATGCAATAGGTATGGACATCAAGCATTTGAATGCATATCTAATCTTTCTCACAACATAAGGAAACCTAAGTTTGATGGTTACTATTAGAATTGTATAAAATTTGGACACAAAGCTGAAGAGTGCAAAATAAAGAAAAGAAATGATAAGTGGAAGCCTAACCGAGAGAATTCTAATACTAACCAAGAAGACACATCTATACCTTGGGACTATAATACTATAATTTCATGTTTATCCTATGGAAGGTATGGACACATTGCTGAAAATTTCATGTTGATGCACAGAAGAAACAACCGAAGAGAATGGAGGAACCCTGACATGACATGTTTTCAATGTCATAAGGTGGGACACATAGAAATAAATTGTTGATACCGAGGTGATGCACCGACTGAAGATGAATCTATGGTGAAAGCCCTAACTACCGTTGATGAAATCAGAGAAAAAATGAACAAAACCTGGAAGAGAAAGACTTAGGATTAAGGAACATCATTCGGAACCATAGACAACACCATCTCTACCAAGTTGGTTGCACCAAGATCTACCTAATTGGTGAGAGGTATGTAGGAACTGTATGCTTATAATAAATCCTACTTCAGTTCTTAAGAATTGGAGTTGAGATCCATATCTTCATATTGAGATGTATTTGGATAAGTTGTGAAAGTTTTGGATGAATATTGTTATATATAGTAATTTTTTTGACTTGGTCGATCAAAGTAACTATGCAGTCAGTATAAAGGTAAAAGAGAGAAGAGGGACTCGAAAAGAAAATTTAATGCACATTAATAGAGCTGTTGGAAATCCTAATCATGAAAAATGCAGGTCATTTTTCTAATCATTTGAACCTAACATTTTCAAAGAGAACCTAAGCACAATAGGATGGAAGAGGAATGAGAATATCTACTGTGGAAGACCCCAAGTTAAAGTATGCATGTAATATCTTATCATACCAAGTGTTTCAATCATCCTGAGTGGACAATGTACCATGTGGAGCAGTGGATTTGGCATACAAGCTAGTGAAGAGAGGACTTAAATTGGATGTTTGTGAAATCTTATTGAAGTAGTTAGAAGACAACATGAACACTATCAGGAAAGAAAAGACTAACACCCTAAAATTTGGTTCACTATTGGTATGTATTTTCTTCTATTGTAGGAATTCATTTTCCTCTATTTGAGATGTAGATTGGATCCCCTGAAGACCTATTATTTATCAGATAAATGAGTATATACAGAGTTTAGGAGATAATTTTGATGCAATCATGTCTGAATAATTTTTAAATTTCCAAGAAAGAATGCATAAGAGGTAAATATAGGATTCCACGTCAACTGATTGCAAAATATCAAGATAATATATGTTGTGAGGTTGACACTGACACTTGTATTATCAAGGTTGTTGAGACTAGAACCGAGTGGATACAATCGATAGGATATGAATTGTATATTGATATTAGATCACAATAGATAGAAGCACTACTAGAAAAACCAGTTGATCCCAAAGCTAAGAGGTATGACACTTATGAAGAAGTGAAAATAAGGATTAAGCAAAACATTATGATACCTAAGGTAGTCAAGAATACAGGAAAAATGATTGATACTTTATCCAAAATACTAAGATTTGATGAGACAAATGTTAAGGACACAAATGATGAGAAATCTATTGTTGTTGCTGAAAAACAACTTGCACTTGTAACTTCACCGAGCAAAAGAGGTACTGGAAGGAACACCAGATCCTCTGTGAAACCAAAAGAAAAGGAAGTTGCATAGATAGCTCAACCAAAGGGAAAAACATACATGAGAACCTGAGGAGGAAAACCATGTGTACTTTCATGAAGGAAGTTAATACGTGAGGATGAGAGTTCAACATAATTAGATAAGGCAACTAAGTCAACACCTATTGCATATTTTTGAAGTGTTCCACAAAGTCTAGATGATTTTATGGAAAATCTAAAAAAAATAGGAAGACTTGGAGCTTTCAGGCAAGAAAAGTATGAGAAAATGAATGATGCAGATAATAAAAAAGATTGAAGAAGATATTGTGGTAATACTAATGAGATATAGATTAGCCCCAATAGAGCTAGCAAATAAGATACTAGAAGATTTATATAATAAGATTGATGAAAGATGGAAGTATGCACTTAATGATGAAAAAATAAATGAGAGAGAGGTCACTTGTACATACAGTTCCTGACCTTGCACCATCCGAGATTTGTGAAGCACTACAGAAATATGAAAAAATATTTATAGTCAAGGGAAGAGACCTAAGAATCATGAATGGAGATATACTATCCGTGGACATGGAAACTGATGCAAAGTGGAGAGATATATTTTACATATCTTATTTTGAGAAACCTGATGCAACAAAGAATCAAAGTGAAACCATTATTGACAAGGTAAAGGAAAGTACAAGTCAAGGAGATCCTATTGATCTAACTGTTGACAATGGAGAGGTAATCATTGAAGATGCATCAAAGGATATGGATCCTACAAAGGATTTTTCAAAGGATGAAGATGTAATGGACTTACAAGTACCAGAAACCAACTGTATTGATATAAATTTTGCACCATTGCAAAGTAATGATCCCATATTGATACAAGTACAAAGTTATTCTACTATTCAGATTGGTACTACTAAAGTTGCCCAAGATATGGAAACTGAGCCACTAGTTGATATAGGTAAAGAGAATGTTGATGATCCAAAGGCTACCAAGACTGAACATAGGAAGGATACTAAGTTGAAACCCCCAACCGACATAGAAGGACAAAATCAGAATATACCACCAACCCACACATCCAATGTTTAGAATGTTCAAAAGACACAAGATGCACAAAAATAAATGTTGGAGGAATCAAATCTAAAAGAGAAGGATGTAGAGAAATAATTAGAAAAAAATAGGAAGTTAAAGCAGAGGAGAGTATATCTGATCACCATATCAAGTCACTAGATGCAATAATGGCATCACGTTCCAAATGCTCTACTGGAGAGACAAGATTGATTGAGAAAAAGAAGAACAAAAAGAGGAAACATGTGATTGATTTGAGTAAGTCAATCACCATACCACCAGGAGACCCCAACATGATGAAGCCCAAATAATTATGCATTTATGCAGATATTATAGCTCAAAAGGTTGAGAAGGACAAGCTATTGGCAAAGAAGAAAAAGGTAGACATATTAGAAGATGTCAAGGAATTTTTCTAGGAAATTATTACCGAAGTTGCTATTGATGAATCTGAGCCCCTGCTAGACCAAGTTGGAAATCTAGTCCAACATATCAAAGGACCAAACAAGGACATGACTGAATACATGTTTAAGGTTCATAAGGAAAATATGGAGAAGAAATTGATGAAGGACATACTGCAAAATAATGATATAGAAAAGGTACATATTTCTGAGTTATGTTCAAAATTGAAGACCAATTGCAATCCATCATTTCGTTGTTTCATAAAATTTTGTATTCTTTAAAACTTTACCAAGGAAATCAAGAAGAAAGAGACAAATACTGAAAAAGAGTGGACTGAGCAACTTAAAGAGCTAACTATCAAGCCTTGAGAATTATAGACCTATTACTCAAAGATACGAGAACTCATGGGAGTTCAACTCTCATTGAGACAAGAGAAATATAAGCAGAGATTGAATTTTCTTGAACCACAAACACTATTCATTCCCGATAAAAAATCAATGCAGATACATTTGAAGAAAGGAAAAGAACTAGAATGTTTTCCAAAGGTCGGCACCCTGGATACTATAGTTGACCTATTGACAGAAATCAATGAGCACATTTTTATATTACAGAATCTCTAAGACACATGGGAGACTAGACTGGTCGGGATACAACAAAGGTATAAGCACATTTTTTATACATAAGTTTTACTATTGAGACTTTTTGTGAAAAAAGGGGGATAGATAGATAGAGAGTTGTTATAGATTTCTGAAAATAAAAAAAGGGAAATAGAGTCAATAGAAAATAAAAAATTATTTATGTGAAAATAAAAAAAAGGAGTTGAAGAGCTGTACATATTTTGTATAGAGAGTAACATCTGAGGGGGAGTTACTAATTTTGATGACTTTGAATTTTTTGTCAAAAAATGATCAACTAATGTCAAAGGGGAAGATTGTTATCTCTATAAGATATTTTGTTCTCATTAGTTAAGTCAAATTCATATGAGTTAGAACAATCAATCAGTGAAAGGGAGAAAGACAAATATTTAACCAGTCGGTAATGCACACCGAGTAAGTCAGTGAAGTCAGTAAAGCACACAAAAGAGCTAAAGATAGTATACCGAGAGTCTACAGTTATCGAACACCGAACACATATGAAGTACACCAAGTTGACAGTTATCGAGTACTAAAGATCATTTAACTGAGCAAAGAGAAGCTACTCTACCAAGTTACATAATTGATTCTAAATGTGATAAGGATGTATTTAATGAATTGACCCAACACTAATTGTGATTCTAGAATGCATGGAGAACAGTTTGTTACAAGATCAATGATCAAGATAATTCAAAGAGAATATCTGAGGAGAATATTAAGCGATTAATGAAAGTTTGTTATTTCCAAGAAAAATACCAAGTATCAAGGTAAAAGTGACACAGTCACCGAGTGGAAAAGAAGACCTAATGGTTAAAAACAAATCAATGCAACCTAACACATAAGATTAATAGGAAATAAACTCTTATATTTAATCAATGATTTATAGAGCAGAACAAAGTGATGATACAGAGAGGAGCCTGATATTGTTAGTGAAAGTTAAAGGAGGTTTTTTGAAGAACAAAGAGTAGAGAAAAGATAACCAAGCAAATATTTAGCTACATCAGAGAAGATCCAAGAAATGTTACAGTTTGAGATAGAGGTAACACAATTTTAGAGCACATAGATTCTGATCAACATTTATTTTTGATGCAATATAATAGACATTATTGAGTTGTTGATGCTATTGTATTGAGAGATGTAAATCCCAATACCAGGTAGGTGTTAACCAATATTATATTTGTAAATCCTTTAATAGGGTACATCTCTAAGTATAGAGATTTTAAAATCCTATAATCAGATAGACCTAACAAGTCTTTGTATACTCTTAACCAGGTAAGCTATCAAAATAGATAAACATTGTAAGATCTAATAGAACACTCTTTATACTGCAGTTAGTGAAGGTTGTGGGTATTATCCCCACTACAGTTTTGTCCTCTAACCAAGGATTTCTGCGTAAACAAAATCATGGAGTTATGAGATCTATTTCTTGAATGTTTTGATGATATGTTTTATAAGCTTTACCTTATTTTCATTCCAAGTTACTGAATTCGGTAAACAACAAGCAACAATATATGGTTATAGGAAGTTTCAGTTATAATTTTTTTTTTGGTACTGATTCACCCCTCCCCTCTCAGTCCCAACTTTCCATAATCATTCCAACACTATTCAGCCTATAGGATGATAAAAGAAAATAGTGAATATGATTGGTGTGAGGTACTTATAATTCAATTGTTATAGAATCTTGCAAACATTAAGAAGGACAGGAAGTAGATATTTAAGTATGGCACTTTGATTTTACATCTTTTCTTCTACTTTCTAAAAGAATTTAGGGAGTACCATATGGGGTTACATTAAGGATTTTCAGGAGAAAATATAGTTGAAAGAGAGGATTCCAAAAAAAAAAGTAGAGAAATATGAGGACACCATATGCTTTATGGTAGAGATTGATTATTGTTTGATGGAAGCAGTGGAATTGAGAACTTTTTGGGTCATGCCTTTGGGATATGAAGTGGATGATACCATTCTTGATGCCTATTCTCAAGACTTATTGAAGAGAACTATTGATACTAATGAGGAGAGGTTCAATACATAAAAGGAAAAAAACACTAAATCTAGATAGCCAAAATAATTATCAAGACACCCCTGGTGGAAGCAATGTTCTTAAGCATGCCAGTGTTCCTGAGGTGAATGTTGAAAATGTAAATGTTGCTCCTAATGTATATATCTATGGAGTTCCATTCATCATATTAGTTTATCCTATAAGTAATGTTGAGGAAGGAAATAAAGTTGAAGGAGAAAAATATGAAGGAGAGAAGGGTATTTTTATGGATCAGTCAATTGAGATGGAGATTGAAATTGATAAGGTGACAAAGACAAATATTGAGGCAAGAGACACTACTGAGGTAGTGAAGGAGTTTCTACCAGAAGACAAACCTGAATTGGATGATATAGAGGTTATAAAATGTTCTATTAATATTGATTCTCTTTCTCCAATTCATATGATGAAGCTTGCTTCAGTTTTGCAAGCAAAGGATATAGAAGAGATATTGAAGACACACATTGAAGATAATAAAATATTTAAGCTTGCATATGAAGTGTTGGTAAAGATAATTCCTACTTATCATAGGAATCCAAGTGACACTCCATTTGGCCAATTGAATGGTTTTATCAAATCAATAAGTACACATTTTAATTTTTTAGAAAAACCTGCAATGATAAAGGTAAAAGATGAGTTTGATGATGGAAGATTCAATGGGTTGAATGCTTTGAATGCTAAGGATAGAATGCTCTTAGGAGTTGGGATGAAAATTATTAAAGATAATTTATCATAAGGAGGAAAGGTATATAAAGCATGTGTATCCTATCCTAAGTGTGTTGAAGACATTGCGAAACTGTTTAAAGAAAATGAAATGAAGTTATCTGAATTATCACAGTCATTTGATCCCTTGACAACTGTAATATCTATTCATGAAGGACATGTTATCTCATTGATAGATAAGATAAAGATTTTGATTACTAAGAAGGAAAGAGTCATTGGAATGTTCAGAGAGCTTAGAATCTTAATTTCTCCTAATTTGGGAACCTTATACAATTCTTTGAAGGAGGCAAAAGTATCATATGGTTCACTTGTTACAAATGATCTTAACTTAGCAGAAATGTTTGCCTATGAATTATGTGGATAGATTCAAATCCTTGAGAGTCTCAAAGAGTTGGAACAAGGATTTCAGTTCCCTAAAGAACACATTTTCATAAAGAACACATTTTCAGACATCCTCAAATTGATGTAAGTATGGACGATCTACTTGTATATATGTGGCTTATATAGGAATTTTGGGTATATATTTTTTTGTGGACCCCTACCTTTTCCATTGATGTCAAAGGCAGAGAGATATGCAGTGAAAAATGCTTATTCAGCTCAGGGGGAGCATGTGAAATTTTGGATTAGGAGAAAATAGTATTTTTTGCATTTTTGACACTTAGTCATTTTTCACTAAATGTTGCCATCAATGCCAAAGGGGGAAATTGCTGGAAAGAGACATTGATATGAATGAATTAGATTTTTTCATTGATGGAAACAAAATTCATTACACATGTTTGTAATACTTATTTTAATGATACCAAAGGACAAATTGGATTTTTTGTTAAGTCTGACAGTTATCAGTATAGTAGATATTTTTCAGTAAAGGGTTTGATGCGGCTACCCAGATTGGAATTTTATCATGAAAACCAAGGGGAATAATAATTAAGGTATAATATAACTTATTCTAGCTTCATAGTACTTGATGTTGTGATCTGATTGAGTTATGAGGTTATGCGTAGCAAATTTTGAGTATGCAGTGAAGAACAATGATAGGGTATAATAGATCTTTATGTGATCCTATCAGATTGGTTTTGATGAATGTTTATGAGTTTTAGGAAGTAGTGTTGACATGTGAGATAGTGTGTGGTCAGTTTTTTTTTGTCCACATTATGTTTTTCATGTAGATCTGGCCAACTTGATATACATGTTTCATCATTTTTGAAAAATATTATTGAGACTGACTTAATTTGTGTAGCAGATATACAATATTGATTTGGTTGATTATTTTGGATTGAATGGAATGAATTTATGCATAGATTATGGTGATTTGAGTTCTGAGTGATAGCAGAGCAGAGATAGAGGATGAAGTGTACTGATTCAGTATATTGTACTTAATTGGAATTGATTTGGCATTTGTTGATGTTGTGTATCAATTCAATCTTTTGTAGTCCATATTTTGTAAGGTAGTAAGCCTCTTTTTTAATTGAGTAGTGAGCTCTAGGAAGTAAGCCTTAATGCAAGTGCATTACACCTTTTTTACTTAAACCTTTAAATCTGCAAAGTATTTTATTTGTGGGTTCCATCTTCACCATGGTCTTTCCCTTGAGTGTGTTTCCACGATAAAGATCACGATGTTATGATTTTGTGGATTCTTGTTTTATGTTTTAATACTTTAGTTTTCATTTCATGTGGTTCTCCCAACTACCTTCGAGCATAAGATCTTGAAATAAACTGGCTAAGAATTTCATTTCCCATCACTCTCATAACATTGTCAATGAGGTTACAATCATGGATGTTTGCAATACAAAGAAGAAAACTGGTGAAAGTTTCTCTTCCTACAATGTTGGAGGAATATGACTTTTAAAGCCTCATTTCATAGCCTAGAAAATAATAAGATATTGATGTTTATAGAAAAATACCAGTTGGACATGATGTGTGCTCTTCATTTGCAATACATTGACAACTTTGAGGAAATTTCTAAGTAGGGTCTGAAGGTAGAAAAATAACTTACCTTAAAAGACATAACCAAGAATACCAAAGAGACCAATACCAATTTTTCATATGATAAACCAAAACATTGGTCTAGAAACAAGAATGTCACCAATGATGATGTAGTTGATTCCAAAGTTGTTAATAGATCACAACATATCTTACATCTCCAAGGGACACCCAATACAAATGCTCCCAATGCCAATAGTAACAGACCTCAATCTGGGACTCATAAATCCAATGTCATGAATGACCAACAAGGTTCTTCAAGACAACCTAACCCAAGACTAGACTATACGCCACTTGCAAAACTTTTAGAAGTTGTCCTAAGAAAATTGGTTAGAACTGTGACATCACACTACCGAAAATAAGACATTATGAACAGGTCCGTTCAAGCCTATGGGTGAAATGATAACAATTTTTTTGATTACCACTGCACCAATTGACATAAAATTTCCACCTATTACCAACTTAAGAACATAGTCCAGGATCTAATTGAGCATGGTCGATTGAAGTCATTAATAACTTTGCTACATTGAATAAGGACCACACAATTTTCAAAAACCCATTACAGGAGCATGATAAAGGAAATGCTTCCTCTTATGGTAAACACAAAAAGGATAATTATACTCATGATGCTCATCAGTATGTCATGAATTACAGACAACTTGAGTCAAAGGACACCATAAAGAATATCACAGTTAGAGGAAAATATGTTGAGTGTGTTGTAACCACCCCTCAAACAAAAATCATAGTCCGAGGTGCCCCCTCAAAACTGTCAATATCATCTAAGTCCTCTACTACTACAACAGGTCGGTACAGTCTATTAGACCACCTCAAGAAGACCTCTGCGCAGATATCGATATTCGAGTTTCTACATATATCACCCAATCATAAAGTAGTCCTGGGGAAAGCCTTACATGAGTCATTTATTTCTCCAGACATCAAGGTTGATGAATTCCAGACCACGGTCAGACATTTGGCTAGCACACATCATGCTACCTTTACCGGAGAAGACTTACCTACCCATAATCCATACCACAATGACCCTCTTCATCTTGAATTTTATGTCCACCTCCATAAAATCATAAGAGTGCTTGTAGATGGTGAAGGAGGTCTAAATATATGTACTTTGAAATTGGTTTAAATGTTGGGATACTTTTAGAGTTGCGTGGAATTTTCCAAAAAGATCATTATTAGAGGCTACACTGATGTAGAATGCCATTCTAAATGAGTCAATACCTTTGTCGCCAGAATAGGACCAACCATACATGAGACTACTTTTCAGGTTTTGGATTTGGAACTTGGTTACTATATGCTTCTCGGAAGACCTTGGATTCATGCCATGCAAGCCATGCCTTCTACCTATCACCAATGCCTAAAATTCCCTCACAATAGGATTGAGATTACCATTCTAGGTCATAGAGACCCCTTCCTATACTTCAGTAATCTCAAAGGATCTATTACAAACCAAGTACCTATTAATCAAGAAACATCTACACTTTCATCCAAATATCTTGACACATCTAGTTTTTCTAAATCCACTGCCTCATCAACATTAGAACTTGAGATCAATGTAAAAGGTAAGGGTTGTGGAGAATATACCTATACAAATTCCTTTTGTGTGGAAAAATAACCTAACTCACTGAGATCCTATGGAAAGCCAAAGAAACCCCTCAAAAGAAAGAAGAAACTATACATTCAGTATGAACCCCCAACCATGTTCGCTAAATAGGGAGAGCTTGATGAAGAATCTTTAGAAGAAGATTTATTTTATTGGTTATATAGAGATAAGGAACCACTTCATGTCATAATCCTTGTCCATCAATATAGAAGAGAATACATCGTCATACAAAAACATGGATATAATATATTCAATTTCATCAGAAAATAGAATCAAGGGGTTGTAGAACAGATATTTCCCAAAGATAATCCTAATTTTCAAGGTTTAAGGTACCAAATACCCGAGGAAAGTACCCCAAATACTCAATATCTCCCCAAGATGATATGCATACCTTCAAAGATGTTGAGAAAAATGAGGAATACTACCACAAGACTAATTATAACAACTGTGAATGAGATAACCCTAAAACCTTAAGTACCCTATGTCTAAATAATGTCTATGCCCAGTTTGACAAATTATCCTTATGAAATGGACCCATAGATAGACGTACTTGGATTAAATAATTTTGGAATCAATCTGAGACCTCTGACACTTCCTCATTTGAATTACATGAGTCATTACCAGAATATCATATTAAAACCATGACAGTAGTCACTGTATCTTACACCCAAGGTGGATAACATTTCCCTCATATACCTTGAACTAATAGATTGAGAATATGAAGGTCTACTGAACATAAAATTTTTTTAGAATGATGAGGCCATCACAAAGTTCTTAGGAATTTGAAGATTAATACCTATTGGTGACCATAAGATGGATTATTTATTGCTCTCGATCAAGCAACATACTTTGGCAAGTCATGTCATTCTTTCAGTTGCAAAAGTGAAAATAATGAACATATAGGTCTTTAGGTGAAACATAAGGCACCTATAGACCATAAAAAAAGGATGAATCCGAAGGTGAAAATATCTCTGAGGCACCTAAGTATGGAAGACTGGACATGCTCCATAAATCAGGAAAGATCACCAATGTTGTTAGAGAAAACACAAGAGGTCAACATAGGTATCAAAGAAAATAAAGACTAATCCATTTGACATCATTAGAATTAGAAGATAGAGATCAATTTATATATTTCTTCAAAGATTGACAAATCAATTTTGCATGAGATATTCAAACATGCCTGGCCTAGATCCATAAATGATGCTCCATCATTTACCACTTCAACCGGGGGCAAATCCTGTAAAAAAAATCTACAAGATGCACCCCAAGATCACACTTTTAGTCAAAGTAGAAGTAAATAATTGACTAGATGTGAGATTTATTAGACCCATAAACTATGCAGAGTGGATCTCTATCTAGTGCTAGTATCAATAGAGCATGCCCAAAGGATGGTTTTCCTTTGTGGAATATAGACATCATAGTAGACCTCACAGATGGATACAAGATGTTCTCATTAATGGATGGATTCTCATGCTATAACCAAATCAGAATTGCTCCCAAAGACCAGCATAAAATATCCTTTACATGTGACTGGGGAACTTATTGTTGGAATGTAATGTTTTTTGCATTGAAGAACGCAAGAGCCACATATAAAAGGGTGATGAAAATAATATTCCATGACATAATGCACAACCTTATGGAATATTATAGAGACGATATTCTTTCTAAGTTAGGAGAAAGAGATGAACACTTGTCAGTCCTATCAGTGGTATTTGATATATTAGAGGAGTACAAATTCCACCTAAACCCTAAAAAGTGTATTTTTGTGGTAACATATAGAAAGATCCTCACATTTATAGTCTCACATTGTAGGATCAAAGTAGATCCTTCCAAATTCAAATCTATAATCGACATGCCACATCCCATGGACATCCGACAACTCAGAAGTCTACAAGGAAAAATGCAATCAATTAGAAAATTCATATCGTAGTTAACTGATAAATGTCACCTCTTTTAGAATTTTTTATATAAAGTTGTTCCATTTGTATGGACCAAAAAATGTTAGGCAACATTCGAAGCAATTAAAGAATATCTTCTTTCAGATTCAACGTTGATGTCACCCTTAGTAGACAAACCCATTCTACTATACATATCAGCAACACCATATTCGCTAGGAGCACTTTTGACACAACATGACACAGATAGAAAGGAACTTGCCATATATTATATTAGTCAAACATTGGTGGCATATGAACTTAACTACACAAAAATAGAAAGGGCATGTCTAGCAGTTATCTTTTCTTCAAAAAATATTTGACATTACATGTTGAGTCATAAGACACTATTGGTTGTAAAGATTGATCAGTTAAAGTATTTCCTCAACAAAGTTACACTGACTGGGAGATCAGCCAAATGGGTGATGATTTTGAGCAAATTTGATATTGAATATGTTGACAGGAAAATGATCAAGGGTCAAGTAATAACTAATCAACTAACAAAAGCACCAATACCAATCAAACATCCTATATTGACCGAGTTTCTAGATGAGAATATCTTTACCCTAGAAAGACAAACAAAATTGAAGCTCTATTTTGATGGTTCTTGTACACAGAATGGATCAGACACTAGCATAGTATTCATCACACCAAAAGGTGATGCTATCCCTAAGTCCTATAGGCTAAATTTTTATTGCACCAATAATATTGTTTAATATGAAGCCCTTGTCACTGATCTAAAGATAATTGTTTAATAGAAAATCAAAGATCTACATCTTTTTGGTGACTCACAGCTTATCATAAATCAATTCAATGACAACTATTATACAAAAGATGATAACCTATTTCCCTAAAAAGAAATGGTGGTGGACTTTAAGAAATAATTAGACTGCATCACTTTTGACTAGATACCTAGAGTAAAAAATAAATCAGCAGAAACCATGGAAACTATGGGATCTTTTCTAAATATGCCTTATAAGGTTACACATTGTGAGTTCTTGGTAGAGAAGCTTATGATCCCCGCTTTTGAAGTCCCAATGTCATTTTTTGTGTGTGAAATTGTTGGACCCAACTCTCCCTAGTATCAAGACATATATGCCTATTTAAGAGACCAATACATATCCCATGAACTATCCCAAAACCAAAACAAGAACTTCAGTAGACAAACCTCTCGATATGTTATCATTCCTGACACCCTATATAGGAAAGGACTAGATGGTAAGCTCCTTTCATGTCTTGACTTTGACGAGGCACAAATGAATTTATAAGTGGTACACAAAGGAATTTGTAGTGACCACTCTAGTGGTCCCACCCTGGCCAAGAAGCTCCTTATGATTGGGTATCATTGGCCTATTATGGAGAATAACACATACTAGTTTGTCCAGAAATATAAAAAATGTTAGATACATGGAGATCTAATTCATGTACTAGCACAAGAATTGCAACCTCTTACATAACTTTGGTCTTTCTCACAATGAGGACTCGATCTAGTTGGTAAGATATGTTAGAGTAATAAAGTGATTCCACTTATTAATTAAATCATATTGATTTAATTATTAAGTCACTTATTATCTCTCTTTTACTTAAGCTAAACTTTAGGCATTTAATAATTAATTCTTTTATTAATTATTATTATGCAACCTAGATATTTCCCCTTTAGGGTTTCGGTATCCTTTTATAAGGATTCCCTCTTTGTAAATTATTCAATTAGATGGTTTAATTAATTGAGGATTTTATTACATTAAGAGTTTTTCTACATTGTTTGCACAATATGTTTCCTCTTCCATCGATCTGTGATTTTTGGCCTCCATAGCTTTTTTGCTTCTCTCTTTCTGTGACAGGTTTGCATGCCGGTGATTCTTGGGAGCGGTGGGTTGATAGTTTTCATCAACTCCAATTTGGTATCAGAGCTCCAGATCTTCATGCCCCTGTTCTCTTCATGAGATATTTGGCCTTGTTCTTTAAATCTGTGTTTTTGAGAGGTTTTTGTCTCAGAATTTAGTGGTTTTTGGGAGGATTTTTTGTTTGGAGCATTTTGAGCAAAAATTGACATCTGGGTTGTGTCCAGAATACCCCCAAAACCCCTATTTTTATATAAGACACGTCTTATTTGGACACAGTTGAAATCTGGGCCCTCTTTTTTGTTTGCCTAACCTTGGCACACTTTTTGAGGCAAAAATCCACCTCGGTTTCTGTGCCATTGATGTCAGTAGCCACAGGCCCGAAGATTTTTTAATGTTTTTTTTTTAAATAAAAAAAAATTCTTTTTTTTGTGTTTTTTTTATATAAAAAAAAAGCATGTGTTTTTTTTCTTCAAAAAAAAGCATAATATTTTTTTTATTTTTTATTTTCATTAAAAAATAATAATATTTTTTTTCTACCATTGTGGTGGGAAATCTGGAGGCAGTATTTTTTTTTGAGGAATCGCCAGTTTAGCAGGGCTCCGCCATTTTTGGTTGAGGTTTCATGAGGTTCACTTTTGTTTTGACGTCTCGGTGGTTTTTCGCTCATATCTGGAGCAAACGGAGGCTGATTTTCAACTTCCTTATATCGCCGAAAAGCTCTTTCCAAGATGGACGTCTTTTTGGAGGATAGATTTTCTGATTTTTCCATCTTTCAGGTTTTTTTAATCTTGTCAAAGTCAGGGTTCTATTTTGCACTTTGGGAGCCATATCTTGCTCATCCGGACTCCTTTTTTCGACTTCCGCATGGGGTCAGAAAGTTGCTTCTATTCTCTTTCTTATTCTATGGGTCTCACACCTAGATTCTTCTCTATGTATCTATGTATTCATTTTTTTTATTTATGGCATTTTGGTAGATATCTTGGATGTTTCAGGTCCTGGGATCATTTCCTTATTTGAACATTGTATACACCTTTTTCTGTAGCTTTCTTTTGTAAGCACATTGAAATAAAGTGCCTGCAGTTGCATATCTGGGATCTTGTACACCTTGTGCTTGTTTGTACTCACACTTAGTTATAAAGTGCCATGGGGGGTTATGATGTTTTTTCTTTTGTGCTCATCCACCTTTGTCAAGTGAGTGTCCCTTCCACGACATTAGCCTCATGATGTGTGTCTAGAAGATCATTTATTCTACTTCGACACCGCCCTTTATCCTGTGCTTGTACCTTCTTCTGCACTATTGGTGTTCCTGATTCTTCTTCATGTAGTTGTTTTTGGCATTGCATTTTAGTGTTCCTGTCAGACCTCTCCATGTTCAGCATTATGGGGGGGGGGGTATCTCCTATTGGTTCTAATGCTTCCTTAGTTCGATGGAGTGATCTATGTATTAAGTATTTGTTCCTATGTACTAGGCGAATGCAGTGGTTGGTACCTATGCATTTCGGTGAGATGGATCATTTACCGTATGGACACTCTTCTTTCATTCCTATTTTGGAGGCATTCTTCCATCTTCGATTGATCAGCTCTTTAGGCTTTGTTTAAAGTCTTCTCTAGCTGATCATGTTCTATTATAGTGGAGGTTCCAACAATTATTTTTTGACAGTGTTTGCAGCTTCATGCTTCAGAGGTGTTCTACATGTTCTTTCTTTGTTCCTATTTTTTGGGACTTTCTCTAGTTTGGAGGCTTCTTCAGTCCTTTACTAGGCTTCATCTCTTTTTGGAGTAGGATTTTTCCCATGTGGTTTTCTCTATTTCTCCTCTTTACAGAGATTTTTGTACTTGGGTACCTCATCAGGCCTTGTTGTCGGGACCCATTTTCCTGCTTT
>MU227701.1:3787188-3798925 GCA_018584345.1 Thuja plicata
ACGGACGCAAAACAAGGACGAGCAAAACACAGAAAACCAGGAAAACAAGAGCAAAGCGAAGAGGAAGGAAAGGAGAAAACCAACCTGGAAACGCGGAAGGCGGAGGATAGGTGGATTACCGGAAGAGATCTGCAACAGCTCTGAAATGTTGAGCCCATCAAGATCACCACCTCGGAGCACTTAGCACACGTCTAAGAACAGTAGGCGTTAACCCTGATTATTGCAAATCTTTATGTAACTGCTCTGCTAATTGCTTTGAAAATGGCTCAATTTCGCTCTTAGTGCTCAAAGATTTTAAACGCGGTAAGCGTGATAATGACAGGCGAGTCTATTTATACCCGTGGTAAAAACATAATCCTCCGCACTCCGGAACTTCCAGGTTAAGCAAAACATCNNNACTCCGGGCCCGGGGATTCCTTATGATGATGTTTCTAGGGACTAGGAACATCATCGCAAACAATCCCGGAGTCCGGAATCGAACTTCCCTCCAAAAGGCAACCTCCGGGATCCAGGATCCCGGAGGGGAAAACGAACCAAGGAAACGACACACTCCGGGGAAGAAAACCCCGGAGGAAGAAAGCAAAAAAAAGAAAAGAAAGACAAGGCAAAGCCACCACAAAAGAAAAACCCGAAAAAAAAAGGGGGACCCAACATTTTGCACACAAAATGTAGGGACGGGGATGCAGGGCATAACACATTCCTAACAATCATTAAGATATTGTGTTGTGGCACAACCAAAAATAATGCATCCTGCAGACATAACATGTTAGTACATAGATCATAATCATAATCATAAGCACCATTATAGTCAATCCATTACATTATATAAATGCATACAAAGTACAAAAACATAGTTCATTAACTGCATCACATATCATCATTTCATTATTATCTCATAGGTCATATAGAAATAACATAAGAATATCATATAAATACATAGAAAAATACAAAAAAATTATATCATTATCTGTTAGTAAGTCCATCACATCTATATATCCATATATGCATCTCACACATTATCTAGGAAAACATAAAAGCATTGCATAACATAAACTAGGTAGATCATCGTGCATCATCATAGACATCATGGCCTCTATCTCCTCAAAACTACCCATAGCCACATCCATTAAATATATATCATCCTCCTCCTCCATGTCATTTTCATCCCCCTTGTCATCCTCCTTTGATGAGTTGGTCTCATCAGTACTCTCAGTCCCAAAATCCTCCTCTGAGATGCTCCCTATCAAATCTACCTCCTCCCTCATCAGATCCCCTCCTCCTAAAACCTCCCCTCCAATATCCATGACCTCATCTTCTGCACCTACTAGGGAAACCACTTGCGTAATTATTGGGACACCTACTGCAACTCCACCTCCTCCCCTATCATCTCCTCTGTCATCTATGTCATCTATCCCTCCATCCTTCCCACCCTGACTTGCCTCTCCATCTCTTTGACCTCGACCTCTACCTTTTACTTTCCCTCCTCTCCCTCCATCTCAGCCTCTACTCTCATCTCTACCACCTCTCCCACCTCTTTTTCTCATCCTCCCCAACCTCCTATCTGGTTGTCCAAATATCTTATCCATATCAATGGGAAATGGAACTCCAGGATCTGTATAAGTCACTTGTCAGTGTTGTGCTCCCCATGCATAAAACTTAGGATTCATACCCTCATCTAACACCTATTATCCCCAATACCATTTCTAAGGAACCAAACCATCAAACTGAGTCATTGTCATCGCAACATGAATAACTAGCCACCATCCTAATATATCTTGATTGCACTGGGTGAATTGTACAGAACCTGTAGGTTCATCTTGTCTCTCGCAAAACTAATAGAGAACCGTATCTGGTATTTGTATCTTGATAATCTATTGAGACTGAGTAGTCCTCCCAATAATATTTCTCTCTCGTCGGCACAAATTTAGGTGATTTGCCTCTCCATCCCACACTCTGCAACTAATATATGCTCTCTATGTGAAATCTCTCAAAATATTGAACTAATGGTGCCAATACCTAGTATGACCCACCGGTCTCTACACAAACCCGTAATAATAAAAATATGGTTGTCCTAGTTGAAGTTTTTTTTTGTCAAAATATGGCCTACACATGACTATGTGCTCCCAAGCCCAAACTTGTAACAATGTCACCACACACCCCAAAGGTTACGTATTATGGTATGCAATATCATGTATCTATAAATATAATGTCACTAATATACAAGGTCCCCAAGCATATAAAATTATCTCTATCATCATTTTGGAAACTACCTCCCCCCACTCTATAGGAAACTTGTGTCCCCTCCTATCCAGTACTAAAAATCCAGCCACCAATCCACCTAATAAACCAAAAAATTCCTCATAGTCGGTCACTGTCTCGCTCCACCTAATCTTATAATGTTAGATCCCTAACTCTGCCTCAGGAACATCAAATAACTCACACAAGGATCTAATCCCAACCCATGGTGCATACACAACCATGAAACCTCTAATAGGAAACCTAAGTATCTTATATACATCCTCCAAGGTCACACTGCACTCTCTTGTTGGTAAATGGAAGGATGAGGTCTTTGAATGCCACCGCTCGCACAATGCAGTAATCAACACCCTATTTTCCCTAATCTGAGGCATCAAAGTCACATGCAATAGTTACATACCATGTAGCTAATCACACTCCTCCCGACTAAGGAAATGTCTATATGTTAGCATCTCAGGATGATTCTCCCGAGTAATGAATATTGAGTCTCGAATCCAAACATGTCAATGCAAATGCAAGATCAATCATAATGCACAAATACATTAATGAAAAATACATTTATGATATTTCTATTCTACCACATGTCAAAATGAATTTATTAATTACTTATTTATCATTACTAGAGCACATGCATTGAATGCTTTATACAGACACGTCTAATCATTTCTAAATAAAATACCAAGAAAATGCGTCGAAATACATATGCAAATGCACCTTGATTATATTCTATTCTAATTTGCAATTGTAGCTAATCCTATTTATACATGTGTCTAATGCTAAATGCACTTGTGTCTAATGAAATGTACATGTGTTACATGAAGAGCACTTGCGGCTCGATTAAAAACCTAATACATCTAGTCAATTGTGTCACCTAAGCCACAATTGCGGCGAATGCAATAGTCAAGTGCATCACATGCACCCAGTCTGACTTGGACCAATAATTTTTAAAACAAGAAAAATGAGACAATAAATGCATAATAAAAAAAGTACTCACCAGTTTTGGTGCCCCCTCTGTTTGCTAATATGTCCTAACCCACTCACTCATGTGAACGTTATTCGCATAAGCCACCATCGCTTGTCAAAGTCACTTGAAGACCTCTTCTTCATTGGATTTTCAAAGCTCAAGAGTAAAAAATGACCTTAGAAATAAACCCTAGGCCCTATTTATACCCCCCAAGCCCTCCCTGGTGGACATGCAACCCATCCCTTTTTAACTGTCTATGTATAGTTTTACCTTTCGGAGCCCCATATATTATGCTAAACACCTTCTTTTTCTAACCCATCAGTTTCATTGCGATCCTAGTCACCTTTTTGACAAATTGCGCTCTTTCCAATATTTTTTTGCTCAATTATTTGAGGGGGGCATCATATTACCTAGTCGCTATCAATCTCCCTGGGGCATACTAGGGCATGATTTTTATTCATTATTCTTTGAAACAATGCCTGAAAACACATTGCCTCAAAAAGGGGCAAAATGTAGACACTAAAAAATTGTCTTTTTGCCTACACGCGACAATTTTATTAATGTTCATCTTAATTAATTAAATAACCTTTATTATTTAATTAATTTGTGTCATTCTTCTTAATTCAAATTTCAAATTTATCATTTCCCTCCAATTCTGATAACTAAATAATTTTAATTACTTAATTTGTTTCTAATTAATATCCGATCAAAATTAGTTGATATAATTTAAGCTTTGCTTTTTACTGCAAAATGGCTCTGCCTTCAACGAAAAAATCCGCACCCAATTACTTTGGGAAAATGAAATACGCTTCTGTCTCGACTCTTCCGCTCTCCAACAGCTTTAGTTTGCTCGCTCGATCTTCTCTAGACTAGGTTACTTCGAATGGATCGTCCCCTTCCTTTGCGTGTAAGGATTTTAAAACTTTTGAATCTCAATAGGCTCTCTTCAAGAAAACTAGGTATGCCATCTCTGGAATGGCACATGTGGATGGATCAAAGGTTTCAATCTCTCCATCTGCTACCTGTGGAACTTATAATCAATTACAGGAAAACAAGTATTTGGAGAAGGTATGTGCTTATCCCTCTATTTTGAAGGAATGGATAACTGTAGTAAACAAAAAGAAACATATTAAGGAATCCCTAATTTTCTATAAGTCTCGAATGTCTTTGATTCCACCGATTTGTTCAAATTCAATTAGAGCTTCGAAGGAAAATACAGATATGGATTTTGCCAATCATATGGGTCAGATTGCTAGCTGGAAACCTCAAAACAAAGAACAAAATATCAATCATAATCTATCGAAGGCTGGATATCCATACCCAAATTTAAAAAATGTGGCCTATATTCCCCCTCATCGAAAGTCTAATAAGTATCTCAAAAGGGGCTCTACAGGACAAATCAGATCAAATAAAATAAAACAAATCGATATCCCGATAACCCAAGCTTGGGGTTTGGAAGGAGTTTTCCCTAGCAACTTCTCAAATGCAAAAGAACATCACATTAAATCAAAAAATCGCTATTTGGATCCCTGGAGTGTTTCCCAACCACCAAATATCAATATAAATGTCATTAACATGGTCAAATTTGCACAAAAAATGGATGATTCAAACATCTGTATCATCACTAATGAAATTAGCGAAAGATGATGGTAGGAGTGACAAGATTGCAACATTTTTGCTTTTTGGAATGGACCTAGAGGCAGTAACCCCCAATTAGGAGATTGGATGAAATCATTCAGGTGGGATCAGGTAAGTATTCCATCCCTTTCTTTTCACCTTGTTTATTTACATTGTAGTAATGATCTAGCAAAAAATGAAATCCTATCATCTCAGTTTTATTTTTTTAAGGGTTTCACAGTCAATTTTATTCCTTGGAGACCAAAATTTAATAAAAATATAGCTAAATATTTAACCTTTCCTACTCGGCTCTCCTTTAAAGATTTCCCTATTGAAATTCTCCATTCACAGATTCTAGAAAAAATTGGCTATTTTCTTGGTGAATACCTAGGAATAGATTTAGATCATAATAATAAGAAAGAAGTCAGGTTGTTAGTTAATCTGAAAGCTGAATTTAAACTTGAAGACAAAATAAAAATCATTACTAATAGATCCTTTTATGATATGCAATACACAAAATATGAAGGACATAGTAAAAACATCTTTGTAATTAACATAATTTTGCATCAGGATACAATAAAAACTATATATACATCAACCCTTGTAACCACAAACTTAGGAATTATGTTTCCAAATTTAATGAGAATAGATAACACTAAGAATTTGAAATCTAATCAGAACATTATAGAAAGTTCAGTAGACCTTTAGACCGCTCCTCTTTGGAACTCAAATTTTATCAGCCCCAGTGTGGTTGATAGAGAAGAAGGAGAAATTGTAGAGATTCCATAAAATTTACCTTTAGAAAGCAAATGCTTGGTAGATAAAGATTTATTGCATATCAAGGTATATGAAGAGAAAGAAGAATACTGTCGAACATACACTTCCGAGGATTATAAGGAAAATGAAGTCTTACATGCAAATGATAAACTGGTGAATGAATCAAGAATTTATCAACACTATACTCAATGCATGTCTCAAAACTGATTTCTTAATGATATAAAAGAAAAATTAGAAATTCATGGGCAACTCATTAATGACCTTTCCTCAATTCATGATGAAATTGGTGATCAACTAGCTATTTGGGATGAAGCACACAAGGACTATATGGATGGAAATGTTGTAAAGGAAAATGCTAAGGCTACTAAATTGAAAGAAAGGGTTCAAGAGTCTATAGATGCACAACAGGTTATTGTTTTTTATCACACAACCAAGAATATGGTAGGAACACAAAATCTGAAAAGTATTAGTGGCAATCAACAATACACGTTTACAAAACATATGCTTGATCATCCAGATTCCAATGATGACAAGTCTACCTATCTAGATCTTTCCCCTCACTTTGCTATGGAAAATCCATATTTTGAAAGCTACTTTCAGCAAAATCTTAAAGATTGTAACACAGTCAGAATCTGTAAGGAAATCTCCTGGTTATAATTCAAAAGCTTCAATCAAGAATACAACATGTATTCTGATTCATATGATTGGAAATAACATCCTAAGTTATCATTATGAGGAAGGAACATAAAATAAGGAAAAGCATATTGATCAAGATAAGATTCATGAATGGATGATAAGCCCTACTACAGGGGAAACCAAGAAATACTTAGCAGAGACCTCTCTATCTTTCGAAGAACCTAGATCAACAACAACAAATCAGATGGACTCAAATTCTAATTTATGTTCCCCAAATTTCAACAAGTAAAACTATTCCAAATTTTGGCAAACACCAATCATTGGTAAAAAGTTATTTGAAGATCCCTCAATGGATCCCTCCCCACAGGTTATTGATACCTCAAAGGGAACCAACTCTGTTAATATTCCAATAGAAGTAAATACAATCCTAAAGAATGGAAATTTCAATAATTTAGAAGATTTAGAACAGAACTTAATGAATGATATTTAGGACTGGGAAGAATTTGGGTTTCAAGAACCAGAAGATTGACCATTGATTCGGAGCACTGAAAGTGAAAGAAATAGGAAAAAACAATGAGGAAATTAATATGAGTCTGAATGTAGGAATTAATAATCAACACTTAAGTGAAGTTATAATGGCAAAAATAAGAAATGAGGAAGAAGATAAAGAGTATGTAGAGATAGTAGCAAGCATTACTAATTCTCAAAAACATCAAGACAATTTAGGTATAGCTACCAATTTGAAATGTATAGACAAACCTAAATGTGGAAAAATCAACAAGAAAAGAGGAAGAAAGAGCCTAGTGGAACTAAGAATAACTATTGGTAAGGCTGAGAATCAAACTAAAATCAGTGACATACTTAATGATGGGAAGGGTAAGCACCTTCCCACAGTAATATGAAAATCACATCGTGGAACGTTAGGGGCTTAAATGCCCCTAACAAGAAGTGCTCTTTTAAACGCAAACATGACCCTTTTTGAATTAGAAATAAACTTAATTCAGGAAACAAAAATTAATAAGGAAGAAGGGGAAATGATTAAAAAGAAATTGAGATTCTGGAAATGTGAATTTATAGAATCTTTGGGAGCCTTAGGGGGAGTGGGTATTATTTGGGATCCTAGAAAGATAAATTTTAAGCTGCTTACAACCAATAATAATTGGATGACAAGTAGGATAAAAAAATTTAGAAATAATATTCAATTTAACATCATTAACGTTTATGGTCCCACATCAACAGCAGGGAAAGCTTCTATTTGGATGGAGATAAGTAATTATATGGATATGGAACCACGGTCAGATTTTATATTGGGGGGAGACTTCAATGCAATATTAACCATCAATGAAAAAACCAAAGGTATACAAAAAGAATCACAAGCAACAATAGATTTCAAAAAATGGATTATGAGAAACTCACTTTTGGACATTCCAACATTAAATGGATTGCACACATGGAATAATAGAAGGAAATGGTTTTGCTACATTGCAGAGAGATTGGATAGATTTATTATCAGAGGTGATATTTGCACAATGAACATGTCAATATCAGAAACAATACTACCATATGCAGGATCAGTTCACTATCACATACAACTAGAAATAAAGGATCAAAAGAAACCAATTAGATGTTCCTTTAAATGTGAAAACATTTGGTTTCTAGACGAGAGCTTTCTAGAGAAAGTTAAACAGTGGTGGAAAGAAGAGGTCTTTGAAGGATCTAGAATGTTCTGTTTCATGGCAAAAATAAAAAGATTAAACAAAAAATAATTAAATGGAACAATGAAATATTTAAAAATATTTTTAAAGAAAAGCTAGAAAATGAGGAAGAAATCAGGAAATTAAACACAATAGTTATAGAAAAAGTAATGAAGAATGAATAATACAACAAAGAAAAAGAATTACTAAATAAACATGATTCTATTTTAGCAAAAGAAGAAATATTCTGGAAACAAAAATCAAGAGAGACCTGGTTAAACATAGGAGATAGAAACACAAAATTCTTTCATACTAGCACATTAAATAGGCGCAATATAAATAGAATCACTAAAATTTGAGATGATACAGGTTTAGAGATTGAGTGAATTGCTGAAACCTTTGTTAATTAATATTCTAAAATTCTAAATAACTATGAATTTTTGGATCTTGAAGCTCAAAATGAATTGCTAAGGGCAATTCCCAGAATAGTCACCAACTAAGATAACAATAACCTCAATAAGAGATTCACTATGGAAGAAACCAAAGAAGCCCTATTCTCTCTTAATCCAGATAAATCTCCGGGACTAGATGGCTTCCAGGCTTTTTTCTTTCAAAAATGTTGGGATATCAGAGGGAAGGAGTTATGCGAAGCTATTGAAGCTAATAAGAATTCAAGGACTTTATTAACAGGAATTAATAATACTTTCTTAGCACCAATCCCAAAAAAATTGATATAGTTTCTCTCGGTGACTTCAGACCTATTGCACTCTGCAACACCATATACAAGATTCTCTCCAAATCTCTAGAAAATAGACTTAAAAAGATAATTCATAAAATTATATCAGAAGAACAAACAGGTTTTGTCCCGAATAGATCAATATACAACAGTATAATTATAATACAAGAATTGATACATTCAGCACAAAAAAACAAAGATCCTTGTATGTTGATGAAATTAGATATTCGTAAAGCTTATGATAAGGTTTACTGGAGATTATTATGCAAAACAATGCATGCATTTGGTTTATCTCATCAATGGGTTAACTTAATATTCAATTGTATATCTACCTCAAAATTCTCAATTTTAATAAATGGATCACCTGAAGGTTTCTTTAATTCATCAAGAGGAATCAGACAAGGAGATCCCATTTCTCCCTTTATTTTTATAATTATGGCTGAGGCCTTTGGTAGGGAAATTAAACTAGATCAGTCAGAAGGAAAAATTAAAGGGGTCAAAGTGACAGACGAGGTAGATAATATCACTCACCAACAATTTGCAGATGATACTATCTTACCAGGAGAATCTTCAAGAATTGAGGCTTACCAATTCAAGGAGATCATTAATACCTATTCAAAAGCATCTGGCTAGGAAGTGAATGCTGAGAAGTCTAAAATTTTCTTCCTTAATACCTCACCAGACCTAGAGAGAAATATTTGCAATATTATGGGTTTTAATAAAGGTGAATTCCCATGTAAATATTTGGGTATTCATTTAGAAAAAGGTCTAAAAGAGGGAGAGACATGGAAAACTATAGTATCTAAATTAGACTCAAAATTAGATAGTTGGAAGGGGAAGTATCTTAATAAAGTTGATAGAGCCACAATGATCAAAGCTATCCTATCAGGGATCTCAACTTATCAGATGTCTTGTCTACCACTCCCTAAAGGAGTTGGTAAACAATTAAACCAAAAATTAAAGAATTTCTTTTGGCAAGGCACAAAAGATAAAAAGAAATTGGCGATGATAAAATGGGACCATATTTGTAGACCAAAAGAGTTTGGGGGTTTAGTCATAAAAAATTTAGACAGGCAGAACAAAGCATTAGGAGCTAAACTAGTATGGAGGATGTTCTAGGAAAATGACAGTAAATGGGCTAAAATTTTATATCGAAAATGTTTAAATAGTTCGGTCCCCTCAACATTCTTTTGAATGATTAATCCGCTGAAAGGCTCAAAAATTTGGAATTTTATGATGCAAAATAAAGAACTAATTGTGAAAAGTCTCACTTGGGACATAGGGGATGGACAAGAGCCCCTATTATGGGAAGACTCTTGGGATGGTCTCCCATCTCCAGATAGAGAAAATCTACCAGACAACATCAAAAAAAATTTAATACAATGTTGGGGTACACACTTCAAAGATTATATAGAGGAGTCTCAAGAAGGATGGAAATGGAAAAATGCATCGAATACTTCTTTACCTCAGGAGGATCTAATTGTATTTTAGAATTTTTTGCAATCTAGAAAAGTTAATCATAAAGCTAGGTCTGATAGGCTGATTTAGGTGCCTCAAAAAATGCTAAGTATAGTTTTAAGAAAGGTTATGAGACTATCATAAACTCTCAAGATTGGAATAAAGCAGAAATTCCCCTCAATTTATGTTGGGACTCTGCTTGTCTTCCTAAGACAGGGATCTTTCTTTGGGCAGCATTACATGAAAGAATTTTAACCTCTGATAGATTTACCAAGTTAGGGTTTGAGGGTCCCTCAAGATGCGTGCTATGCAAATCTGCATTTGAAACCACAAGACATCTATTATTAGATTGTCATTTTTCCAATCATTGTTGGAAATGGCTATGTAACAAACTTAATTGGTCCTCTGATTTCAATGAAATTTTTTTGAATTTCTTGAGTTGTTGGTCTCAAGATGGATCCAAAGTGTATAGAAAGATTTGGAGAATTGCACCGTCTATTCTGGTATGGGAAATCTGGAAAGAACAAAATACAAGGATATTTACAGAAATAAAAATGGACAGAGGATCATTGATCAATAAAATTGAAGTAAGTATTATAGAAGTAACAAACAATCACCTAAGGAATACCTACAAAGAAGAAGGATCATTCACAGAGTGGGATGTAGATATGAGAAAGAATTGGAATTGCTTAATCAATCCTCAATTGAGGTACTCCAAAGCTAATAAGTTAGATAGAACTCTTTGCGAATGGAAAACCCCTCCAAGTGGGTGGATGAAATTAAATTTTGATGGTGCGTCATCAGGAAACCAAGGGAAAGCTAGACTAGGGTGCATTATCAGGAATGAAGTGGGTGAATGGGTGGTTAAAATGGATAAACCCCTAGGTATCTCTTCGAATAACCTAGCAAAAATTGAAGCATTAAATGAAGTCCTTAAGTTAAGATTAAGGAGTGGAATCTAAAAGATAATAATCAAAGGAGACTCACAAATTATCCTTAATGCCCTGAGAAAATGAAGCACTCCAAACTAGATCTTAAATTCAAAGCTCGAAGAAGTATTAGACCTTGTGGATAGGTTCCAAGAAACAAGATTTGGTCACATCCATCGTGAAGGAAATAAAGAAGCGAATGCTTTAGCTAACTTAGGTGTTGACGGGGAAAACGTTAATCTTGTCAAAACATAAATTTAGACCAAGCACTAACAACTGACCCTCAAAACTCGATTACATCTTAACCATAGGCCAAACACTGCAACAATAGGAATGGAAGAAAATCCATAATTCCCCGCAACCTCCCCTTATAAATTTTTACTGGTTCAATGAAGGGTCTCATTGGCCAATTACTTTGACATAACTTATTAAGAATCATAGGCATAATCGAATCACCATGATCCAACCATTTTCAAATATAAAAATATAAATTATATACACTTATAAACATGCATACACACATATATATAGATATAAATATTTAGATATATATACATAATAATATATACATATATACATATATATAATTACATAAATGAATAAATATCCACACACACATACATTACACACACACACACACACACACACACACACACACACACACACAAAA
>MU227701.1:3811316-3828531 GCA_018584345.1 Thuja plicata
TATATATATATATGCAGTTAGATATTCCATTGTATTTTTACTGATTTTTTTAAATACTCTCATTTACACATATTCCTATAGCTAATATTTTGATCAAATTAGTTAGTAGAAGCAGAAATCATAGATGGATAACTAGATTCAAACATATGACAAATAATTCCTAATTTGATGAATTTAGTGAAAGATCTAACTAATTTAATTTCTTCCTTCCTCGTTATTATGGATGCATGGGTTATGAGATAACAATAAGTTTAGTCTAAGGAAGGGAATAATAACAAGTTTCTAGATAGTTTAAAGTTGGTATAAGAAAATGACGCCACTAAAAGGGAATCATGAAAACTAGGCTATTAAAGTGACTAATCAAAGGCATATTAACCCATTTGATTTGTTTGTAATATGAATAACTAAAATCACATTGCATTAGATATGGTTTCTTTAGTGATTATATGTGTGTAGGAAACAGATTATGGAGACCATATACAAAGATCAAAATAAAGAACAAGGAACAATGGAATAGATCTAAAGATTGCAATCAAGGGTTCTTACCAACTTGTCTACTATATGTAATACTATGTAACAACATTTAAGAAATATGATTAAGGGACTGTCCTTAAATCTGGAAGCAAAGCACATGAAGGTATGCCTTCATAATTATCTGTAAATGAGGGAATGCCCTCATAAATTATACATTGTGCTTAGTAATTTGGACCTTGGGTCCTGGGTGAGATTGGAGGTTTTCTTCTCCATTCCTTCCTACCAGTGCCCGCAGTGAATGGAGACATTTGTTATTTACAATTTTTAATATAATATACGGGCTTCAGCCTTTTACTGATAAAAAAAAATTGGTCAAAATTCCCTAATTAGTCTTCTAAATTTTAGTTAAATAGTTGTTATTATTTAACTAATCTCTTTTCTCCAGTTTAATTAAATAATTATATTATTTAATTAAAAATATTCTTCATTGTTATTATCACCGCAATTAAGTGACAATTTCAATTACTTAAAGTTGCATCTTCTAAAATCACCAATTTATTTAATTTTCCATTTCTCTATTGTGAGCTAATTCTTCTGAAAATAAATAAATTTTTATTTATACCTCATATGTACAATTAAACAAATTTTTGAACTTATTTAATGCTAATTATTCCTCTAGTTCCACCTCTTTAACTGTCACTGACTAACAATTCTTCTAATCATTCAATTTAGTTTTTCTAATCGATCAATTTAGTCTTCTAAGTCATGTAGTCAGTCTTCTAATCATTCAATCCAATCTACTTCCAATGAATCATGTTACCTAGTCAATCTATTATGTGATGCAACCACTTAACTGTCAAATAGTCTCAGTTTTCTATTCAATCAAGCTTAGTCATCTATTCAGACAATTTTAGTTATCTATTCAATCACCCAACCCTCATTGAAGTCCAGAATTCTATATAATGAGACATAATTCTCATAATTCTGTAACCACAATCTTTGAATTTTCACGCTGTCATAATTGGAGCAATATCTGAGAGCCCACATTGCATGAAAAGGAGAAGGCCAAGGGAGAGCATTTGGTTTGAATGTTTGTATTTTATTTTGAATTGATATTCCTTATTACTTTGCATTCATTCTTTATTTCTCTCTTATGTAAGGAGTAGGATTTGCAGTAATATAGATATTTTGTGGTTGGATCTAATCATTGCTATTGCAAATTTATAGACTTATCCAAAATTTTACCCCTTGCGACACTACATTATAACTGATATTTCTCTCAATACCTAACATTTATGATCTCATGCAATGTTCTTCATCTATAGATTAAGGAATGAGAGGGAGAATTTTAGAAGAAAAGTGAATGGTTAAAATCAATTCACCTAATTAAAAAACTTTAATAATTTGAAACAAATTTGTATCACCTTTGATTTGTTTCATTAGGAATATGTAGACATAAACTAAAAGAATTTAAATTTTTGTATTTAAATAAGTAAAACAAATTGACTTTAGAAAATGACATTCATTTTTAACATCCATAACTCCACGACAAGAAAATTTGAATTAACACTCCAATCTAAAAGTTAGATATATTTAGAATATAAATTTTAATCATTATTTATAATATTTTATTTATAATGGTGAATAGGGTTGAAGAAAACTCTAAAATTTCTTAGGTTGAGGAGCATAGTGATCAACAAACAAATGTGCGAGTAACGGAAAAATAAAATACCAATGAAAGTATTGCAACAGTAGCCAAATCATGGGCTCAAGTTTGTGATAATACTGCTAGCAAGGAGGTAGAAACAAGCTCTAAGTTTGTAGGAGCGCAAGCAAGAGAGTCTAAAGCTAAACAAGATATGGATGCAAATGTTATTATCAAAGATATAAGAAACTATTAAAAATGAAAGTGGTCTCAATCTAGTATGCAATTTTTTAAGAGATGAACTATAGTGGTGAGGTTGGATCTGCCAAGCTTGGAGGGTGGGTGGGAAGATATGTAATGAGAGGTCTAGGCCTATAAAAGTCATATTGGCAAAAATTAGTGTAGTAAGAGGCAAAAGCAAGAGAGCATGGTTGCAAAAATTCAAAGCATTTATTTCCCTCTTTGGGACTCATATTAAGATAGGGAAAGAAGCTGGTAACATGGAAATAACAAAAAATCTTTAGAAAAACAACAAAGCTAGTATGGCCAAGCAAAGATGAAGAGGCAACTGGGAGTCTTTTGTCCCAAAATAAATAGCAATCAATGAATGCATGGGATCTCTTAACCTTAGTTTTTTGGAATTGTAGGGGTTATCCTTGGAGACAAGGTCATGGTTTAGGGCCTATTGCAAAAGGGAGAGACATTACTTGTCTCACAAAAACACATGAGCATGAAAGGTTCAAGGCTCCTGTGTTTAAAGGATCTACATTATGTTGGTGACTTGGAACAAGGTAGCAAAAAATATAAAAGTGCATGATGGTATAATGGTATTAGTAAAAGAGAAAGGACATATCAACCAATTAGAGAGGGAAGATTCAAATAAGCAATATATATGGTTCAAAATTTCAGAATTTGAAAATAATATCATAATTGCAACATGTTTTTTGGAATAAGGTAAAAACAGGTTTTGAAGGGGCCCTGGAACCCTGTACAAAGAAGATAATTAAGATAAAACTTTAAGAGTTCCCAGCACACAATAGACCAACCAGCCCAAAAGGCCCGATCCCCCAAGCAACACCCAAAGAATCATTGCCAAAGATGGAACTTTGAATACCACCAACCCAGGAATAAAACCAACAAAAAGATTATCCCTTAGACCCCTTCTTATGGGATCGAAGTGTAATATCAAAAGAAGGTGAGGATATTTTAAAGATTTACCTTTAATTGTAATCCATCCTTCTTCCAATTTAGCAGCCTCATCCTGCCAACAAAGGGAATCCATAATCAAATTCCCAGCATCCTTTAAATTTCCAGCACCTTGCTCGACCAATATAGACCTAGATCTCGGACCCCTATCAAAAACATAATCCAAAGAGGGAGAGGAAAGAAGACCTACAGAGCCAAAAAAACTAGCATACCATTAGGAAATCTAGATCCATCCATCAAAGAAGAGACAGTTCCAGTAGAGCTAGCAGAATTTGAAACCAACACATTGACTGATTCAGCAAGGGGAGCACCCACACTCAACAAATCAGCAACGTGACTAACACCAATAACATCCCCACGGGATACATCCTTGGCCACAACCAGATGAGGGGAAGGAACATGATAATCCAGAGCAACTACCTGGGAAAAACTTCATTGGGAAGTACTCTTCTCAACCGTGTAATGCTGAGAAGTAGCACCTTTCCACCAGGATACAAAGCGCCTGGTTTTACCCATACCACATTTGGCTGCCACATGACCTATTTGAAAGAATCTTCTGCACCTTAAAGGGATTCCTTCATAGTTCAAAGACTGAATCCAGCTTCCCTTAGGAGAGACCGACTTGATCTCTGCAGGAAAACCCTTGGAAGCATCAATATCCACCAAAATACAGGCATAGGTGGTGGTGCAGGAACACCTTAAGGTCTAGTAGAGATCTTTAATAATTTTTTTGGCTTGTAGGTTGGTTTGGCCAACCATCAGTTAACAAGGACTAAAATATAAATTCCCATAGTTGATCTAGGGTGTGTGTTGAGTTAGGTGTGTTTAGGTTAGGGGATTTGGATATCCAATTAGGAACTAGTGTCCAAACCCTAAGAAGTCAACCAAGTGGTCAAACTTGGGTTGAGACCCCAAAATGGAGTGACATTTGGGATTTTGATGTTTTTAGGTGTTTTAAGGTCTTATATGATGATTTGAAGATGATTTGGGTCATTAGGCATAGGGGTTTGATGAGATGCTCAAAAATGTAAAAGTTGCTCATGACAACTTTCAATTTCAAAAAGTTGTCATGACAACATTTCCTAGAATTTAGGAAAGGGCTTTAATGGTGCCCAAATCCTGACCTAGGGGTTTGAGCATGGAGGGATAACATATTTAAGGTAGTAGAAACCCTAATCTAAGGGTTGATCATCATAGTGTACAGACTGAGTATTGCAAAGGGGAAGTTTTAACTATTTTTTCTGTAACAGAGCTTTGATTCAGTTGTTTAATGGATTGAAAGTGTTGAATTAATGCATTGAGATATTTTGTTTTGACATGTAGAAACTTATTGTGGCATTGGTTTGGTATTTTGGTGTCACTGGTTAAGCTTTTGTAAATTCTTTCTCTTTTATTGGTTCGCTATCTGGTTCTGACCCAAACATGTAAATATGAACCCTTCTTGAATTCCTATGGTAAAAAATCTATGGCCTCTTAGAATCAAGTAGGGGACTCCTTTTATAGTGTAAATATGTCTTTTGGAGTCATTTTATGCAGCGGAAGCATTTTTAACACCAAGCCCTAGGCGAGTGCCACTGCATTCTGGTTAGGAGCTTGGATTAGACAATAGAAAGAAAGCTCGCTAGATGGATTGGATGAATCCAATAAAAGGTGGAAAAGTGTAGAGGAGAGGGTCCTTGATAATTGGATGCAAGGAGATGATCATAGGAGTTGAATAGATCACCTATTTCAAGCCAAGAACACATACTAGTGTACATGTTCCCAAAACCCTTTAAAATAGGGGTTTCTTGAAAAGCCTATGTATGGACAGAGTGGGAGACTAAAACCTAATAAATCCTAGAGATTAGGTAGTCACTAGAATGAATCCATAACTGGTTTAGAGGTTTGTTAAGATATTTTTTGAAGAATCTCAAGAAAACCAATTCTAGGAGGCCTAATTGAGCAAAAAAGCTACAAGGCCTCCAAACAAGAAAACCAAGGACTCGATTGGAAACCTATTTGAGAGTCCATCAAATTGAGTTGGAAACTATTTGAATGTGGACTAGAAAAGGTCAGGGAGCCCACCTTATTAACCAAGAGAGGTTTGGGAAGTTTTAGTGGTTCAATGGAGCCATTGGTGCACAATGGAGTGTAGAAGGGATTAATGGTAGTTTGAAGTTGGTGGGAAGTTCAAAGTGAGAAAGGGGATCACAACAACATCCTCTGGATAGGGTAGAGAAGGATACCCTAAGAAGACCCAAGGATGATTGGAGCAAGAGTGCTCTTGAGAGTGAGCTCCCCATCAGGTGGAGTGGAGAATGTCTGTAGATTCCGCATCCACCATTAGGAAGTCTCCCAAAGCCTCACCCACCTCCTTCAAAAGATGATCCACCCAAAGATGAAGAGGGAGGTTTGGAAGCCTAACCCAAGTAGGCATCTTATTAAAAGTATCAGATGAGGGATTGAAATCCTCATGCAGATTTTAACCATCAGCATGAAATGATCATCCCAGCTAAAAAAATGACCACAAAGGATACAATTTCTATCCTCCATAGTGTCAAATTTTGCAATGAAAAAACCTTTAGCCAAAGGGAAGATATGAACCGCACCAGTAATGGTGGGTTCTCAAAATATGGAAATCCAAGCATGAATCTCTGGGAGGCTTGGAAAAAAACTCCTAAATCTGCAGATAGCTACCTGGTTAGAAAAAAATAGACAAATTATGCTCAATCTCTTCCACCATTTCCACACCCAAAGAAAGAGTAATGGGGGAAACCATGGGGAAAGGAACAAATTCCATGGAAGACTTAATAGAAACCCCAATAAAATACTTCAAAGGCACTCGGGAAGACTTGGGAGGCTCCACGGAAGCCTTGGAAGCAAGAGCAACCGCCACCGAAGAAGAGGAGGGAATCCCATCCATGACAGAAATCCTAGCCGTAGAAACATTCTCCACAAACATGGGAGAGACAGGACCCCCACCACCAAGAAAAAATCCTAAGCCACCAAAAACAAGGGCAGCCTCAAGATCCAGGTCGGGAGCGCTTAGGGTTGGATCATGCAGAGCAGATGCTCGCACAGTAGGAATGAGAACGGGAGAGCAGGAGTCATTTCAGAGCGATCTTACCAGAGTTCAACTCCACAATTGCAACATGTTATTTTTCTCTGCAAGCCTAAAAATGTACAGATGTAATGGTTTGATTTGTAAGGACCCTTTTGCAGTGGTAAGGAAATATATTTTCAAGTTTTCTCAGCGGGGTGAAATCCTCCTAATGGGGGACTTCAACTGTAGTATGGTTAATGAGCAAGCTATCATTATTTTTTCTAAAGAGGATTGCACCCCTATTTGGCTTACAAAAGTAATCAATCAATAGTGGTCAAGGTGTTCCGAGGGTAATAAAGATTGTAATCTCTTTGGAGATTATATTGTAAATTTCTTACACTTTGTGGTTCCCTTGACATAATTCTCTGAATTGCTTACACTTTGTGGTACCTTTGACTTAATCATCTGCAATAGTTTGAATAGATGGTAAAAATAGGGAAATGGTTTGGTTGATTATGTCACGTGTTTGCAAAGCTTGAATGAAAAGGTAAACGAAGCTTTGATTGGTGAGCATATTTGGGAATTAAAATTAGATCATAAACCCATGTACTTAAGTATATTTTGGGTAGAAAAAAGACATCATACAAAGAAAACTATTCGTCACCAATAGTTACATTCAAAGGGTGGAATTCTTTTGACACAAGAAAATTGTTTTGCCTTCAAGAAAGCTGTTGAAAGGTTATTTAAGGAGAAGAAAAACCCTTCTCAAATTACTCACAATCATGAGCTAACAAATATAATTCAAGTTGCACTAAATTAATGCAAAAGAGAAAAAATTAAGAAATCAATAACAAATTGATTTCATGTTAATGCTTAGTTTGATTAGCAATGCAAAGCTTCTAGGAGAACGTGGAAATGGCCAGTCAAGAATGTCAAGTTGTATAAGCAGATTTTGATAAAGAAAAAAGCTGATTTCATGAGCACTAGACATGAAGAACTAATTTACCTTATAAAAAATTATCCCAAGTTATTTGGAAGGAACTCCAGCCTAGAAAGAAGAAAATTAAAAATAATATTACAGATACCCAATATTTTGATTATGTAAAACAACTCTATGAGAAAAAATTAGAGGTTGACCCTCCTCCTGTCAACACTACAACAAGTTTTTTCATTGTGTAAGATGTAGAGACATGCATTAAGAAGTTGGGGGTTGGAAAAGCTAAGAATTTGGTTGATCTTCAAGAAGAGTATCTAAAGTAAGGGGTGATATCTCTCGCACCGCCCATAATGAAAATTTTCAATAACATCATTCAACAATTCTTTCTTGAGGAGTGGATAACTAATCTAGTGATACCTCTTTTTAAGAGTGGTGACATCAATTATCCTTTAAGTTATAGAACCATTATGATAACTTTACTATTTGCAAAGCTATTTGGTAGTATGATAGAAAATAAAATCAGAACATGGACATAAGAAATAGATAAGAAGACAAAAGGACAAGCTGGTTTTAGGCCTAAACACTCTACGATTGACCATGACATCACTTTGAGGCCCTTAATCAAAAAATTTTGGGAGAAAGGGGAAGAATCCTTTTGTCATTTTATTGATTTAAAAAAGGCATTTGACACAGTTCCTAGGGCTAGATTGTGGCATAAAATAGAAGATCTTGGGTTTCCTTTGCATCTTAGGGTAGCTATCCATATGCTTTATGAAGAGGTGAAAGTTAAAATCAAATCTTCAACAGGAATCTCAGAAAGTTTTAGGAGTGACATCGATATCAAGCAAGGCTGCCCCTTATCCCCCACTCTTTTTGGTCTCTATATTGACAAGCTCGAGGAATGATTAAATTCTCAAGGTGAAGATGAGGATCATTTGGGGGAGTTTGTGATAAGGCTTCTTCTCTATTGTGATGATCTTATTTTGATCATTCGGCTCAGGGAATGTAAGAGCACTTATTTTCTCTTAAGCATTTTAGTAGTTTAGAGGGGATACAAGTTAATATTAACAAAACTAAAATCATGATTTTCTCTAAAAAAAGAAAGCAAAGTTAGCATATGTTTCACTTTAAAGGCAACACTCTTGAATAAGTTAAGGAGTACAAATATCTTGGGTTTGACTTCAACAAGTTAAGTTGGGAGGACTACAAAAAAAAAGAGAACTTTGGGTGGGTGGAAATCGTTGTATGCTCTTCAAAATAGATGTAGAGAAGCTAAACTTTAAGATTGGAAAAATATCCAGGTTCGTTTTGGTCTTCTAGTGCTCCCAGTTGTGCTTTACAGATGTGAATTGTGGGTTAACAACACTTCTATTTCAAAGTGGAAGCAAATTGAGAGAATTCAAAAGTGCTTGATCACAAACAAGTTTAAGATTAAAAATTTGGATAATTATGATATTTTGTTGAGTGAAGTGGGAACAATTCCTATTAAAGCAATTGCTATGAAGTGTCTCGCAGATTATTTAAAAAGAATTGAAAACACGGAAACAAGTAGATGGCCAAACATTGTTTTTGTGATAGTTTGAGCAAATTAAAGCGGACTTGGATGTGCCAAAACAACAAATGGATGAGTGCGTGGATATTGTATTTAAATGTGTTCCCCATAGACAACAAAGAGAAAAGCATTTGTCATAGATAAATTTAGCAAGCATTCTTTGGGGAGAAAAAAACAAATACTATATTGAGGAGTTCAATCCCACTTGTGATCTCTCTCAAAAAGCATATATAAAGGCTTGTATCCTATGGAAAGCCAAATTTCTTATTGCTCAATTAAGAACTAACTCTCTTCAACTTTGATGTGAAATTGGGAGGTGAAAATGACTTAAAGAAAATTGGGAAGAAAGGGTGTGTGTTCTTAGCACTTCTATGGCAGTTGAATTTGAAAGACACTTCATTTTAGATTGTGATGCTTTTTGCAACATCGGGAGTAATTATGTTAATGTCTTGACAACTGGGCCATAGTATAGTCTTTTTAGCAAGGGGGTTGTTGAGATATTAAGGGAGCTCATCATTGTCCTACATAGGAAAAGAATGTAACTGCTTAAGACAGAATGCAAGGCTGACTATCCCATAGGATATTTAATGTTTAACCTTGTGAATGTTAAAATTTCTTTTATTATTTTCATTGAATACACTCCTAATATGTCTACTAATGTGAGCATGTAAAGATTATGAATTTGGCCCTTGCACAAATGCTTGAAGTTGCTCAGGTTATGATTGAGATTCGAATTAAAAACACTGGACAATTTTTGGTATTTAATTACGACATGATTAATAAAAGTGCATATTTTTTGTTTGGGGTATAAATTAATAAATGGGGTTGACTTGTCACGAAATACAAAACCATGATTTTTTTGCCCTTTGGTTGAAATATATGTGAATTATTGGATTTTTTTGCTATGTTCTAACTTAAATGTTAAAGTGACTAATGACGATAGTCATTCTACAACCACAAAATAGGGGTGAGACAATCCGTGTACATAAAAATTGAACTATGATTTAGGGAAAACTTGTAAATCATGATCATTACAATTTAAATTTGTTATGCTTTGATGAGTGCTCAGTAAAAGAATTGACTTAAAAATTCCCTATAAGCATGCATGCCAAGATGAAGCAACGAGGGGGGCAGCGGCTATGCAGCCACGAGAATATACATCATACCAAGGGGGCACTTTAAAAAAAAACTAAGTGTATACGTGCCCCCTTGGTATGTTGTATAATCTCGTGGCTGCATAGCCGCTGCCAACGAGGGGACAAGTCATCAATTGAATACGAAAATGAATATCTCCTCCTTTTAGGCTAGGTAAGGATGTAGGACACTTTTTTCTCTCAACCTCTACAAACATGTCACATAAGCATACGTTTTTTTTGAAAAAGTTTAAATTCTAGGAATGCTTGAAAATGACAACTATATAAGATCTAGTGTTATAATAACATTTAATTTAATAAATAATATAACTATAATATATTATATTATATTCATATAATATTTATCATATTTATATTATGATCTATCATATATATTCCTAAATTCAATAGAATAATTTTTTTTGCTTTAATATATATATTTTTTAAAAACTTCTATATCATTAATTTTTTTTTGCTTTAATATATATTTTTTAAAAACTTCTATATCATTAATTTTTTTTGCTTTAATATATATTTTTAAATTTTCTTTATATCATTATTAATTTTTAATAGGAATTTATTTTAAAAAAATAGTTTATAAATATTATTAAAAATTATTTAGAAAAATAAATTATTAAATAATATTATAATATGTAAAATATATTATTTTTATAGATTCAATAAAGATATATATGCTAGTTTCTTGTTTGTTTAGTTATAAAGAAGCTAAAGAAAAGCTTTTATAATATTCAAACTGCTTGTTTGTTTAGTTATAAAGAAGCTAAAACAAAGCTTTTATTATTATATTATATAAGTAGCTCAAGCAAGGTTTGAGCATTGTATAAGATGATACCAGGTCACATTTAATGTACATTGTGGGACATACACCGTCTTGCCATGAACCCTCACAAGTTTGGTTGAAGGTGATCATCAAATCTACTACAATTACAAGACCTAGATGTCAATTTTTTTTTGCAATGTTAAGGTGCACACAATTCTATCTACAAACCTAGAGAAACATTGTTTTAAATGTGTCTTGTGTGAAACAAAATAGCATATGATAGATGCTTTTGACAAGGTTGACCCCTCAAAAAAATTAATGTTACGTTTTAAAGTTCCTCTGAGTAAAATATTTTTCATTTTCACATGTATTAATTTTTTTTATATGCAATAGGCCGAAGCCAAATAATTTTATTAATATTGAAAAACTTATTTACAGCTCAACTCACTAGGGACAAACTTCCGTTATACGTACTGGAAAATACATAAACAATTTACAATTCACGCAGCATGGGTGATGGAATTACTTCTCGTTACAAGATATATTCATTGTCACATCCCTAGGCGTTCCTGCTTCATATTGGACTTCACTATCCACTACCATAATCCTTCTTTGTTTATGATAGCATTCCAAGATCTTCATAAAGTACAACTTCCCTTGAGAGCCTAAAATCTGCATTTATCACAATCTAACTTTCTTGCCAAACAGATTAGATCCTTCAAATCAAACTGCTACTTTTCCCATTAAACAATGACAAAGAACCTTTTCAAACATAAAGACTTTACATCTGGCCACAACTTACCTTTATTGAGCTTTAATTTATAACTTTCAACCCTTAGTATTTGCTACTAGTTGTCCAAAACTACTTAGATGAAGATCCCTTTTTAATCTATTAATATATTAATACAACCATTACTTGATAAACATACTTATCCTTATCCTTTAACAAATAAATAAATACTTCATCTAATTGATATGTATCCAATACAATTCTAGCAGATGAGAATATTTTCACATGTATTATTATCTTATGCCCAATCTAATAATAACAAATCACAGTATTCATTGCATCCATCATGTTAATTGCTACCTCCTAAAAACTAGTCCTCTCAGTTGAGGGTATACTTGGAATTGATTCTTTCATGATTATATAACAGAACAATTCAAATTTCGAAGATGAAAATGAAAAACGTCTAATGCTACAAAACTTTAAAGCAATTAAGGATTGTCATTTTCTTTTGCATTTACATTTCAGAAGAGGCTAAGAAAAAATTATTTATTTCAATAATTAAGGGTCTATATGCTACTTCTAGCTCTAACCTAGCCAAATCATTTTTGATCCACTACTGAGCCAGATTACCATTGTTGATTCAGTCAGTAACACCTTTTCTCAAAGACATTTCTATCATGGTTTATATTTGAATTCCCTCTATTACATAATGGCTTAATCTACCAAGTTTGCCTCTTTAAAATTTCAGTAACATTTCCGACAGGATCAATCTAAGGGTTTTTCATTTCTTTCTGCTGAGCTTCTTTCAGTCTCTACAATATATCTGCCTTCTCTTCCAAAATTACCTGCATTTTGGCATCCAACTTCTCCAACTTCCTTCTCAGTTTGTCTACTGAATTTCCAGTTTTTCTTGTCCTTGTCTGTTTTAACTTTATCCTTGGTGCTCTCTTTTCTTGTTCTCTCTACTTTCAACCAGTCCCTGTATCCCTTTCCATGGGATGGCCGAGATCCTTGTCCTTATCCTTCTTCTCTTTCTTCATTTTTTTCTCCTCTCCTAAGTCCTCATAATTCTTTTCCTTGTCCATGATTTTATCCTTCTTTTCTTTACCCTTTTCTTGGTCTTCATCTGCATCCTTTCCTTTCCCCTGTTCTTCTTTTCCTTGGTACCATCCTCCTCTTTTTTATTTTTTTTATTCTCTTTATCCTTGCCATTTTCCTAGCCATTATTTTCATGCCAGAAGCTGTAATATTTGTGTCCTTTGGTTTATGTTGGAATTTTATGCTCACTTCTAACTTGAATGTTAAGGTGATTCTATAACACATTGCCATGTTTAAGTATTATAGTGACTAGCTTGTTTGATTAGTTATAAGCAAGCTAAATAAAAACTTTCACTGTTATCATATGTATATAGTAGCTCAAGTAATTAATGCACCATGTGAGAGTCACACCATCTTGACATGAATCCTCACAAGTGTTGCAAGCACCAAATCTACTGCAATTACAAGATCTACATGTCAAAAGCTTTTATGCAACATGAAGGCACACATGATTCTTCATCACAGTCAATCACATACATCATTTTGTCTATCTAGTCAGACATGGCATACATGCTTTGGACATTTGACCATTTAAATAAATGGGCAGAGGCACTAGACACTAATGTATAAAATTTAAATGATAATAATAAATACATATAGAAAATGGAAGTTGGGAGATAGAAACAAACCTGGAGAATTTTTTTTTTTTTTAAATGTGCCTTGTGCAAAAACAATAGCATATGATAGATATTTTTTACTAGGTTGACCCTTTAAAAAACTAATGATATATTTCAATATTCCTCTGCAAGTTCATCTCAGGTCCAGACTGCAAATAAAATCTTTTCTACATGTTGCTATCTTGTGTCCAATCTCATTATTAGAAATCCTAGTACTACTTGCATCCATGATGTTAGTTGTTATCTCCCAAAATGTACAGTCCTCTCAGCTGAAGGTATACTCACAAATACTTTTCTTCCATGATTATACAACAGAACAATATAAAGTTCAAAGAAGAATATGAAAAATGTTTTAATGCAAACTTTGAAGCAAACGAGATTGAGGATTGTCATTTTTGGCATTTTACATTTCAAGAGGCTAAGAACAAGTTATTTATTTCAATAATTACTGGGTTTATATGTTACTTCTAATTTAGCCAAAAATATTTCTTGATTCAGTCATTAACACCTCTTCTCAAAAACCTTTCTTCCATTGTTCGAACCCTAATTTCCTGTATTAAATAAGGACATAATCCACAAATTCTGCCTCAAATTTTTTTTCAGTAACATTTTCTAGAGAATAATCAGTTGGAGGACTTTTCATTTCCTTCCGATCTGCTTCTTTCAGTCTCTCCAATATATCTGATTTCTCTGCCAAAATTACCTGTATTTTTGCATCCAACTATTGCAACCTCTTTCTCAACTTCTCTTCTGAATTTCCACTTTTTTCATTGTCCTTATCTGTTTTTAATTCAGCCATATCTTGGTGCATTATTTTCTTGTTCTCTCCACTTTCAATTAGAGTCCCTATAACCCTTTCCATGGCATTCCTTTCCTTGTCAATGATTTTATCCTCCTTTTCTTTACCCTTCCCTTGGTCTTCATCTGCATTTTTTCCATCATTTTTATTTTCCTTGGCACAATCCTCCTCTTTTTTCTTGCATTTCTTGTCTTTATCCTCTCTTATTTTCTCACCATTATTTTCCTCATCTGCATCTTTGTCCATTTTCTTTTCCTTGTTTTGATCTGTACCCTTGTCCTCCTTTTCCTCAGCACTACCCCTTTTTTTTCTCTTTTTTCTTTTCATCCTTGCTCTTGCCCTCATCATTACTTTCCCTGTCTTTTTTCTTTTCTTTATTTTCCTGGTCACTATTTGTCTTTTTATCCTCATCGTTCTTTTCTTTAGCACTGTCTTTGCCCTTTTTCTGGTCTTCCTTCTTTTCATTACTCACAATCTTATCTATTTTCTTTTCTATAGCACTGTCTTTTTCCTTTTTCTTGTATTCCTTCTTTTCCTTACTCATAGTCTTATCCTTTTTCATTTCTTTCTGCTTGTCCTGGTTTTTTTCAGCACTATCCTTGTCATTTTTCTTGTCTTGCTTCTTCTCCTTATCCACAAACTCCTACAACCTCCTTCTCAACTTCTCTTCTGAATTTCCATTTTTTTCATTGTCCTTATCTATTTTTAATTCAGCCATATCTTGGTGCATTATTTTCTTGTTCTCTCCACTTTCAACTAGAGTCCCTATAACCCTTTCCATGGCATTCTTTTCCTTGTCAACGATTTTATCCTTCTTTTCTTTACCCTTCCCTTGGTCTTCATCTGCATTTTTTCCTTAATTTTTCTTTTCCTTGGCACAATCCTCCTCTTTTTTCTTGCATTTCTTGTCTTTATCCTCTCTTATTTTCTCACCATTATTTTCCTTATCTGTATCTTTGTCCTTTTTCTTTTCCTCGTTCTGATCTGTACCCTTGTCCTCCTTTTCCTCAGCACTATCCTTTTTTTTTTCTCTTTTTTCTTTTCATCCTTGCTCTTGCCCTCATCATTATTTACCCTGTCTTTTTTCTTTTCTTTATTTTCTTGGTCACTATTTGTCTTTTTATCCTCATCGTTCTTTTCTTTAGCACTATCTTTGCCCTTTTTCTGGTCTTCCTTCTTTTCATTACTCACAGTCTTATCTATTTTCTTTTCTATAGCACTGTCTTTTCCCTTTTTCTTGTCTTCCTTCTTTTCCTTACTCATAGTCTTATCCTTTTTCATTTCTTTCTGCTTGTCCTGGTTTTTATCAGCATTGTCCTTGTCATTTTTCTTGTCTTGCTTCTTCTCCTTATCCACAAACTCCTTGTCATTTTTCTTTTCTTGCTTCTTCTCCTTATCCACAAACTCCTGCAACCTCCTCAACTTCTACTCTAAATTTCCACTTTTTTCATTATCCTTACTTGTTTTTTGTTGGAAATACAATAATGGGAAAGCAAGATACTGAGAGGGGGGGTGAATCAGATCTTCAAATTTAAACACTTAAAACAAACTGATCCACATTCATACATATATGAATCTAATGTGATATCAAATAGCATCCACACAATGAAGTAAATAACTCATAACACAAGAACTTGGTAACCCAGAAACCCAAATAGGTAAAATTGGGGTGGGATGACACCCACAAAATTATTCACTACTACAGCAATAAAGTGTGCCTGTTAGGGCTACAAAAGTTGATTACAAAATGCAATCTACCCGGTTAAAGGTCTGCCCGGTTAAGAGATAAAGATCATTACAATCTACCCTGTAAAATGATTTCAACTTACAATAAATTAAGCACTCTGTTAGGAGATTTAGAAAGGTCTGCTAGAACCACTCTGTTAAGAGATTTTCACCTGATACAATGATTAGAATGTTTCAAGTAATGATCCTTTGTTATGCACTCAGATGCTGATGACAAATCTCCTGTTTCTAGTACCTTCTGTGATCTCACAATCTGATGTCTTTTCTCTGTTGTTCACTGTGTTGTCACTCTGCTTGATCTATGCTTCTTAAGAAAATAACCCTCTATGCATTTCACTTGAAAATGCAGTCACCACTCCTCTCCACACACTTACAAAATAGGGTTTAGAAGCAATCTTATATATCTATTCAAGTTTGGTAGTGAGATCTAGATCAACGATCAAGATCTAATAATTATGTCTCCAAGACATTACAATTAATGATTACAATAGGTCATGCATAGGATAAAACAATTAAATGCATAACTAAATCCATAGAAAAATATTAAATGCGTACATAAGTCGGCCCAAAAAGCTTATACAAGTCGGCCTAAACACTTATCCTCGAAGTTTGAATCATTCCAGACATGTATACAAAAACTGTTCTGCTTGGCACTTAACATCTCTGTCACTCGGCACTAAGTATCCTACTCGGCTCGGCATGATACAAATCGGCAACCTGAATACTGCTAGGCAATGTTGCTTGGCCTTGGATAGTTTTAGCTCGGCCACAGTGATAGCCAACTAAAACTGCCTAAGTGAATGACTAAGTGTTGGTCACTAATCATCAACAAAACTTAGAGATTAACAATCTCCCCCTTTGATATTAGTGGCAAAAACACACTTGTCATTTCTTGATTTCATTCCATCAAAATGTTGCCTAAGTATACAAAGTACTCCCCCTAAGAATATACTCAAAATTATACATACAAAAAGTTACATAAAATACATGCCTTCAAAATGTACCTGTTCTATACTAATTTATCATACTGTATCCTTACCAACTTCTGTATCCTTACCAACTTCCCCCTTGTTTTTGTCACTGATTGCAAGTGGGGTTAAGTGATACTTGTCCAAAAATTGTTTATGAAGCTGTAGGGTGGATGCAAATGTAGCGTCCCAACTGTCCTTGGCAATCTTCATAACTTCCAATTTTATCTCTAGCTCAGCAGCTAGACTCACTAAACTTTCTGCAGTTGAGAGATTTGCATTTCTCTGGGATAACTCTTTTACATTTGAAAGTTCCTTCTGTATTACCTCCAAGTGAGGCAACAGGCTTGTTTGAATGGTGATCAATTTGGCCCTAATCCGACCATCTTCAGCCATAAGCTCGGCTATTCTTCATTGTGCATTGATCAACTTAGTATAATGTAAGGAGCTAGAGGTAGCATCCTTACCCAAAGTATTGCCAGTTGATTTCAAATCTAACTGTAGCTT
>MU227701.1:3834287-3847867 GCA_018584345.1 Thuja plicata
TTGGTAACCCAGAAACCCAAATAGGTAAAATTGGGGTGGGGATGACACCCACAAAATTCTTCACTACTGCAGCAATAAAGTGTGCCTGTTAGGGCTACAAAAGTTGATTACAAAATGCAATCTACCCGGTTAAAGGTCTACCCAGTTAAGAGCTAAAGATCATTACAATCTACCCTGTGAAAGGATTTCAACTTACAATAAAGTAAGCACTCTGTTAGGAGATTTAGAAAGGTCTGCTAGAACCACTCTGTTAAGAGATTTTCACCTGATACAATGATTAGAATGTTTCAAGTAATGATCCTTCGTTATGCACTCAGATGCTGATGACAGATCTCCTCTTTCCAGTACCTTCTGTGATCTCACAATCTGATGTCTTTTCTCTGCTGTTCACTGTGCTATCACTCTGCTTGATCTATACTTCTTAAGAAAATAACCCTCTGTGCATTTCACTTGAAAATACAGTCACCACTCCTCTCCACACACTTAAAAAATAGGGTGTAGAAGCAATCTTATATATCTATTCAAGTCTGGTAGTGAGATCTACATCAATGATCAAGATCTAATACTTATGTCTCCAAGACATTACAATTAATGATTACAATAGGTCATGCATAGGATAAAACAATTAAATGCATAACTAACTCCGTAGGAAAATATTAAATGCGTACATAAGTCGGGCCAAAAATCTTATACAAGTCGGCCTGAACACTTATCCTTGAAGTTTGAATCATTCCAGACATGTATACAAAAACTGTTCTGCTCGGCACTTAACATATCTGTCGCTCGACACTAAGTATCCTACTTGGCTCGGCATGATACAACTCGACAACCTGAATACTGCTCGGCAATGTTGCTCGGCCTTGGATAGTTTTAGCTCGGCCATAGTGATAGCCAACTAAAACTGCCTAAGTGAATGACTAAGTGTTGGTCACTAATCATCAACAAAACTTAGAGATTAACATTTAATTCAGGCATATCTTGGTGCATTATTTTCTTGTTCTCTCCACTTTCAACTAGAGTCCCTACAACCCTTTCCATGGCATTCTTTTCCTTGTCAATGATTTTATCCTCCTTTTCTTTACCCTTCCCTTGGTCTTCATTTGCATTTTTTCCTTCATTTTTCTTTTCCTTGGCACAATCCTCCTCTTTTCTCTTGCATTTCTTGTCTTTATTCTCTCTTATTTTCTCACCATCCTCCTCTTCTTTCTTGCATTTCTTGTCTTTATCCTCTCTTATTTTCTCACCATTATTTTCCTTATCTGCATCTTTGTCCTTTATCTTTTCCTTGTTCTGATCTGTACCCCTGTCCTCCTTTTCCTCAGCACTATCCTTTTTTTTTTCTCTTTTTTCTTTTCATCCTTGCTCTTGCCCTCATCATTATTTTCCCCGTCTTTTTTCTTTTCTTTAAATTCCTGGTCACTATTTTTCTTTTTATCTTCATCGTTCTTTTCTTTAACACTATCTTTGCCCTTTTTCTAGTCTTCCTTCTTTTCATTACTCACAGTCTTATCCATTTTCTTTTCTATAGCACTGTCTTTTCCCTTTTTCTTGTCTTCCTTCTTTTCCTTACTCATAGTCTTATCCTTTTTCATTTCTTTCTTCTTGTCCTAGTTTTTTTCAACACTGTCCTTATAATTTTTCTTGTCTTGCTTCTTCTCCTTATCCACAGTCTTATCCTTTTTCTCATCTTTCTTATTCTCCTTATCTTTAGTCTTATCCTTTTTCTTTTCTTTCTTCACTTCTTTATCCTCATTCATCATACTTGGCAAGCAATTCAAACTAATATGAATAAAAAACTGCATCTCAAAGCCTGATTACAGTCCATAAAGAAAGACCCCGCATGACATTTACATCAAATATTACCTCTAATTAGATGCAAAAGAGAATCTTGCCTTTATAGTCACAGTTTAATTGACCACTAATGTGTATATGTTGACAACAAACACGAATTAAACATTCAGGAATTTGATCAAGTTTAATCATTGAGAAACAAATGGTATTGTATCAAGAAAGAACAAAATACCATACCCTTCATAATTCACCAAAACAAAACATTATATGAAGAAGTTTAAGGATAATAAAATAACAACAATCGGATTTTGAGTGGAGGACTTTAAATTCAAAGAGATCAAATATTGAAACTTAAGAAATCTATAATCTAAATATACCAAACAGGACACTGATAAGCTAGAGTCAAGTCTCTAAAATTACAAAATCCATAGAAACAAAAGTGGAGCCTTTTAAACATGCTTAAACATAACAAGTCAAAAACTCCCCTAATTCCAATGTGTATTAACTTTCACTCCACTTTGAAAATTATCTTTGTTCTCACTGAAAGCCTTTCCACGCATTCTCAAGTCTCAGTTGCAGTTCATAACTTTGAGTTGTCAAAACTCCAAATTGTTGTTTGAAATTTAGCCATTTTGGATTAGATGTTAACATGTTTTAATAAGATTTGATTTAGAGAGATTAAGGATTTAAAAAATGCCCCAAATTTGTTAGAAGCCCGTATTTCTCTTGCTTGGAGGATATATAGTGTTCCATGTGGACACATCCTCTCCTCTCCAACCCCCACCACCCCAGGTCAGATAGTGGTAGGGAAATAAGGTAGGGCCTACCTAATTTGAGCGGGGCTGCTTATATATGTCACATTGATAGGGATAGGGCTAGGGAATATGGAAGGCCCCTACTACTATAGCTACAGTAGTGGTGTGGTTGCTCCTAGTGGGTAAGGGATCAACCCTTGATAGCAGACTCTGGGGACAACACCAAAAGGAGGATACATGTTGGGTAGGTTAGTCAAGAAGGCATCTCCCCATGTTTCCAGGATGGAGACATCTTCAAGATGCATGAACTTGGACAGGATGTCCCCCATTGTCCCACCGTCGTTGTTCAACACCTGGAGATGTTTCTGGAACATACCCATCAAGGAAGAGATGTTTTTGGAACATCCCCTAATTTGTGGATGGCTTGGGGACTTCAAGATTCCAAGACATCCAAGGGACTCAACTGTCCTCAAGACTTGTAGGCATCCCAATGACAATAAAATGAAAAGGGGTTTTCAATATACATGCCATAAACACCCTAATGGTAAACCCTAAGCACTTGTAAAAAACTTATAAACGGGCATCTAATTTCTAAGTCTCATTTCAAATCACTGTGTAAGTATAAACATTAGTAAGAACTTGGTGTTATAAAGAAAAGCGATAAAATTGTGAAGATGAAAATTAACCATGAAGGTTTCTTGTGGTTTTGAAGGCCTTAATTTGTGCTTCCTCCTTACAAGTTGAGTAGAGATATCTCATTTTGGTTCAAAGTTATTATCACATGTTTGTGAAATTCAACTCTAGACTTGTAGGACTTTACGTATAGGCTCCTAAATTTCTTGATTGGTTTTACTTATCCATTTGACTAGTATTGTGAATCATGTTATTTATGACCTCCAGGATGTTTGAGTAGTGTCAAGTAGTCATTGGACTACACCAGTGATCAATGTGATCAATGTTTGGATTACTAGAATGGATTAGTTGGCATTCACTTGGTTCATGGAGGTGAAACTTGCCAAAGGCTACCCTAGTTACGATACAATAACAATTAACAAGTTGTCATTGAATTGTGCCAATGGTGGATGCCTAGAGCTATTGTTGTATCTTTTGGATTAGGTGACATTTATTTGGTTCATAGAGGTGAAGGATTGCTAGGGTCTATCCAAGATTTGATACAGGAACAGTTGGATGGGTAGTTACCCTACCATGCAGATAACAATAATCTGAGCTAGGGTTTACTAGCAATCACCTATAACATAAGGGTGAGTGATGCCAAGTGTTACCTGGGATTGTGAAGAAAATAGCTAACAATATCACTCAAGTCATCAAGTGGTATATGTCAAAAACTACTTTGTGAGTAGACAAATTTGTTGCAAATGAAATGTAGAGGATTTAATCCAGAATCCACCAAACAACATTGGTTCACTACTCATGGAAATTCTTTGGATGGAGGATGGATACTTGGTATAGTATGGGATACATCAAATCCTCTTCCCAATTGTCAAATAGTATACTTGACCCTATTGGGTTGAGGTTAGAACTACAATGTAGTATAGGATACATTGAAACCTCTTCCCAATTGTTAGACGATATAGTTGACACTATTGGGTTAAGGATGGACCCCCGATGTAGTATAGGTACATTGAATCGTCTTCTCATCTACCTGTTGGTGCAAAAGACAAAAGAAAATAATGGAACCTATGGTGTAGTCTACAATGCACCAACATTCCTTTTCTATTTGGGATGCACTATGGGTAGGTGTCAATCACTCTTTGTGGATGTGTCACTCTCTAACTTTGTATGTGTTAGTCATTGGGTACATGTGATGTATGTTGGAGCTTGCCATTGTGTTAATGTGATGTATGCAAGAGCTATGTGGGGCATATGTTGGATCTAATGGGTGTATACTTGTAATTTTTAGGAGCTTGTCACCTTGTGTATATGTGTTGTACACTCGAGTCGATCACTATGGAAATTTGTAGATTATGGAATAATATGACCCTTGCAAATTTTGTATGTTTGCACACTACTAATTAGTATTGTTTGGTATGGAACCTTGACACTTGATGGGGAATAGTTAACCTTATATTATAATTGGACTAAGATACTAGATTACACTTAATGAATAGTCATGATTTAAAGAGAAATCAGCAATCTCATGCCAAAAGAGAGAATGATCTCCCTCTAACATTGTAGTGTGAACTACGAAGCCTTTGATTTCCCACAAAGGGATACACCAGCAAGGTCATCATGAATAAACCCTCGAGGCTTAAGTATAGGTCCATGGATAATCCTTACACTGAGAACTTACCACTTTTATGCATAATCCTATAAGTGGTGTTGTTGACGTCATCAAGGTGAATGGAGAACTTACGGAGTTGTGACTGAGGGGTGGATTTTACACTAAGTTGCTATTTAGGGCACCTTTAGCATTAAGTTCATCATGTTAAAAAACTTGATGGAAACCTTTGATGTGCATGCACACCTACTAGAGTTCTCTAATCACTCAGTAGTCAAACCCAGTGCTATATTTTAACTCCCCAAATAAACTCAGCCATGGGAAAGCACCAATGTGGAGATGAGTTTGCAAAACTTAGTTAAGGCATACAAATAGCAGCACTAAAGCGTGGTCCTTGTTCAGGCAGATAAAGTTGAAAGCCCTCTTTGTGGGAAAACAAAGGTAAAAACTATTGGGAATTTAACCTTGGTTGACTTGTCACGCTTAGGTGTAACTCCAAGTTGTGGGGACCATTCTCAATGGCCAAGATTTGAACTAAACATAAATTGCCACTAGAGCCCATGGCCTCACAACCTCCAAACACAGATCTTATGCCAACCTCGCGTACATTAACTAATTTTACAAATTTGAAACAATGAAGTGGGAAATACAATGCCAAAGACCTAGAAACTAGGACCCCCTAGCTAAAATATAAGGGGATAGGACGATAGGTAAGGAAACAAAACTAATTGCAGAAAACCCAGCAAGAATAATTTTCAACATGGTCCTCCATATGGTTTTCTTCCGAAACATGAAAAGGTGTTACAAAACTGATTATGTTCTATCATACGATGCACAAAATTGGCATTATCTCTACATCTCTGTATTTGTTATACCATAATCTTATAGTGAGACGAAGCACAAAAACACAACCTTCAACAGATCCATGCCATCCCATTCACATGAACAACAAAACCATTGCGAAATTAAAAAAGGGGTAATTCAAATACCTCCTGCAAGCTTAAATAACATTACCTCCAACTATCCATTCCTCAGTATTCAGCTCTCCTCTGTACTTGCCAAGACCCAAATTATGACTAAGAAATCACAAGAACTATAAGATATGAAGGCAAGAGGGTCTCGGATAACCAGCACTGTAGTCACTAGAGGGTCTCAAATTACCAGACAATGTAAGGCATATAATCATTCGAGAGAGCTTCGAGTGCAGGTATACCTTCCACTAAAACTACTATTTGCACCTCTTAAGGCAATTTATTTTGCTGCCTCCTCCTAGCACTTCATCCAGCTTATATATTGAAATTTGTTTGCCACTATATTTTTAGCGACCCTTAAGTAAATTTTTTTCTTAAATTTGTTTTTTTTGTCATTATTTTTTAAAATTTGTTATTCTGTTAAACAGATGCTGTGCCATTTCACTGAGATTTTGACATATTATTTTGTAAGTGGCTGTGAAAATCAAAGGTCAACAACTTAATTCCACAAACAACAAACAAATATGCTGCTAATTTATTTCTTACAGTCGCTTACAGAACAGTTTGCTAATTTGTTTCTCTTAAAATTATAAATGATAATTTTTTCACAAAATTAGTAATAATAATCATTAAAATTATTTTCCTTATACAATTCCATAAATTGCTCTAGAAAGTAACAAAGAAAGGCATACAAATTGTTCAAACAAACAAGCTCGAAGAAATTAATCTCACGCAACATCGAGATTACAGAATATAAATACAAAGTGGAGTTGCTGAAAACAATATGAAAACTTTCAAGAGAGTGCAATTGGCAGATGCAAAATCAAATTATTGAACATCTTTTCAGTACGTGTGCCAAAATGGCATTGATATAACAAGGGTTTTCATAGGTCAGAAGAAACTATCCGTAAATGCTCAAGATTGCAAATTCTCTTGAAAAGATAAGGAAGCAATTTTACATAGTGGAGACTGAAATGAGAGTCGTGACTATAGGGTAGATAAGCTGAATTTTTTGGATAAATCTCCTTCTTGTTTCAACAATGAAGTCAGAAAATCAAATTACAGATAACAGGCGGTGAAAGATGTTTCGGAGGAAGCCAATAGACAATTTTGGCAATTTGTCATTTCAAATTTGCCAACATATAAGGAGGATTTAAATATTTCACTTGATCAAATTAATTTTTTTTAAAGCCTTCAATGATATGTTTAGTAAGAGATCACAATTTGACAAAGAAAATGAATCCAAGGTGTTAGAGAGGAGTAAGGTTGAAGATAAGTTTCAGAACTATTGACGAACAAAATCATAAATGTGGTTTCATAGATGGTTCCTTAACATTAACAAACAAAATCATCAGATAATTGAAGTCCCCCAAAAAAGCAGAAAATTAGGACACACAGGTTCAGCGCCAGAAGCATGGAGATATAATTACCTGTTGGTTTTGTTCAGTCCGCCGCCCACCAGTTTATATATATTTCACCCCTCTGGCCTTGCGGTTTTACTCTCCTGTCAATCAGCGACTTCACAGCGGACAGCAAGTGAGATGGGATTAAAAGCGTTTAATGAGCTGAGCGGGATAAAAATATTAAATACAGGGGGTGCGCGGGATTTTCACGCGGGAAATGTTGTCGATTTATGGACACGGTAATGGAAACGCTACGGTCGTAGATGGGGGGTTAAGGTAGAGGAAGTTAAGTTATTTCATCAATAAAACTATTTGAAAAATGTGAATTTTGAAATATTTATTCCAACATTGAAACTATTTCTTAACATCAAAGAATCAAAAGCTTCAAATTGATTAAAGTTGATTTCTTATATGTAAGTATGGATATAAACAAAACCCTTCCTAACTTTATCTCTTTGCAAGTTAGGAAAATGGACATAAGCTATAATATATGAAAATGTTATAGTTGATAGCCAAAATTACTCCAAATTAGGATACCTGATTTCAAAATGTAATGCCCACTCAAAACATCTCCAAAAATTTAAAGGTATATGTATCTTTTCAGACAAGAGGGCTACTAAGGAATTCAACAACACACCTGGTAGGGAAAAGATTGAGGAAGAAGTTCAGGACTACCTATTCATTTAGGAAATCCTAAAAATCATGAAAACTCTAACTAAGGTTGTCAATCTCTAAGTAGAACGAAAAATGGAGACTTTTACGAAGGAGACACTTCTTGAAGAAGGGGAATTCCTAATTATTGCCACCCCAAACTCCAATACACAGAAGGAGGGTGTTTGTTCACCAAAACCCCTCGCCACCTCCCAAATGCTTTCTCTTAACTCCACTGCTTCAGCCCCATCCTTGAAGACAACCTTCTTATCACATGGTGCCACCACATGTGTTCACTCTTGTGCACAACCAAATAGGAGGGGTGAACAACACAAAAGAAGAAAACCATAAACAAAACGATTGATGTGGGCGTAGAACCCAAAATTGCCCACCCTTCACAAAGACTTACAAGGCAAAAGGAAGTTGCAAGGGAGATTATCAATGGAAGGTAGAGAACCCTAGATTCGACCTCTTAAATTAAGAAATGATGTTCATTTCCTATAACACGAGGGACCTTAATAGCCCTTAGAGGCAATATGCCCTTAGGAACTATATTATTGAGAAGAAAATTGATATTTTGCTACTTTAGGAAGTCAAAATGACAACTAGTACCTTTCAAAATGTTGTTGACTATATTTGGTCTAGCTCTTGTTTCCTTATTAGTGATGCTACATATGCTTCACGGGGAGTTGTTACTATGTGGGATTCTAGGATTCTAGTGTGTGACCTTCTCTCTAGCTTGACTAATAGTCTGATAATGAAATTTTCAATTTCTACAGACTCGTCATATTTGGTCAATGTATATACTCCTTGTAATGAAAGAAATAGTGTTCACTAGAATGTATAGACAAACTAGGAACAATGAGTCTATCTCCTGTTACATTCAAAGGAAGATGATCCACTTGGCTTGAGGAGGCTCAAGCACTAAGTGAATGGAGTGATCCTTTTCTATTTTGGAAGATGATTGTGCAATGTAAATGAAGAATGTGAGATATAGGACTAAGTAGAGAGATAAAGACACTTTTTGCAAACATGGACGCATAACGAACTGGGAACTCAATTTTGAGACCAAATCTGGGAAGCAGACACAAATACAAACTTGTAAACAAAATTTCAGCCAAAAGTGAGAGGTCAAGGGTGACATGGGAGCTTAGGGAGAGTCAAATCACCCTTGACCCTCAAAGTCACTCCCGACATAGGAAAAACTAATAAAAAGGTAGGGAATGTACAACAGACTGTCAATCCTTCTTGTAGCCAAATCCATAGCTCCACCACCCATCACCTACACATAGAAAGAAGGGGAAACTATTATGGAATGGGTTTGCCTCAGTCAAACCTTTGATTTGGAATTAACCTTGAAATTGAATTGAAATTGCATAAAAGGAAAGGAAGTGTGTTGTTAGTAGCAGAGGCTTAATAGGTGTCTTATACCTTGATAATGTAGATGTGCTTGAAATGAGATCACAAGTGTTGATGCAATAGCATGACTCCATAAAGACCTAGGGGTGCATCACAAAAGACATGCTTGCATGATGATTTTTTATGATTGCCATAATGAAGGGTATGAGATATGAAATGCCTCAAGTGCTTGATATGATTGAATGCTTGATTTCTCCTTGGATGTTTGAGATCATGAATGCTTGAGAGATATGATTGAATTCCTTAGACTTGTATGTGATACCAAAATGGTGAAACAGAATTGCTTATATGCCTTACCTAGTAATTTTGGGGTTCAAAACTTGAAGGAGTCAGACACGGAATTGGAATCCCACCTAAAATCAAAAGACCTCTCTCCTATTCAAATTTGGTGCCAATTTGGCGTGTAAGGGGGCCTCCTAATGTACTGGGTGATTTTTTTATGACCTGTACATCTTAGGTTGCCCTTTACGAGGCAAAAAAGGATCAAATTCAAATCAGGAGTTAATATGGACATGGGAATTCCAAAAATGTGCACGAAATTGAGGTGTGATAATTAGAAACATATGAAATAGGCCACACATGATAATAGGGCCTATACATGCAAATGATGATTGAAATGATGAAATAATTAAAGGGGCACACCCATAATTAAGGGGACCTCGTAGAGATTGTTGACATAGAATTAATAAAAGGGGTAAATGTTTAAATATTTATTAATTAAATGTATAATAAAGTTTAACAATGCATGGAAGAATGAGAACACACTAAAATGGGTGCTAAATAAGTATAAATTGTACACCTTAGAAACGTGCTTACAATTTGCAATCCTACACTCCTAACACTCATTCTACCTATAAGGTTTTCTGGGATGAGATCTCAGCTCTTGTATTGACAGATAATAAAAACCATTGGATGGTTGTTGGGGAATTTAACTCTCCTTTGTTCCCTTTAGATAAGTTGGGAGGGTTAGTAGACTACTCTGACAACATGGCAGATTTGGCTTACTTCATTTTAAAAATGGGCCTACTTGATATTGAATTGATTGGTCAATTATTTACTTGGTTCAACCATAGGAAGGGAGATCACCTCATCCAGGTCAAATTGGATAGATTCCTTGTCTCTACAAATTGGGATCATGGCTACTACTCCACACTTTGGTCCTTACCTAGAACTATTTCATATCGCAACCTGATTCTTCCTGATTGGGATAACAAACCTTCAAGAGGACCTATACCCTTTTGCAATGAGATCATATGGGCAACACATCTTAAATTTAGGGATTGTCTCCAAAACTATTGGAGTACACCTATCCAAGGGAAAACTATGTACATGGTTCCCAAAAACTAGATATTATAAGAAACAAAGTGAGGGGCCAGAATAAATTCACTCTTGGAGACTTTTTTGCTAAAAATGAGATAAACTCCATACTTATTGTTGTTTAGGTGAAAATCGATAATGGATGTCATAATGATAAAAAAGAAGAGGCCCTAATGGAAAAATAGAAAGATCGTTAAGAAAGGGAGGAGATTTACCGTAAATAGAAGTCAGGGGGCAACTGCTGAAAGAAGAAGAAAAGAACTCAGATTTCTTCCACAAATTTGCTATCAAACACAAGAAGAGAAACACTATTCAGACCCTTAAGAATGCAATAAACCAAGATATTAATGATGAAGTCCAATTGGAAAATATGGCCTCTAACTACTTCTATAATGCCTACAGGGAGGACGAAAGAGAGATAAACCACACCTTGGAAGAACAGTTGTTAAATTGCATACCTTCTGCTCTTAGTTCAGCTAACAATGCTCAAATTTTGGCTCTTATTACTGAAGAGGAGGCCAAGTTTTCTAGTTTCTCCATGGGTGTATTTAAGGCCCTAGAACCAGATGGTTTCCTTCCTGCCTTCTTTTAGGAGTTTTGGGATATAGTGGGGTTTGATGTAACAATGGTTACTAATGAATTATTCTGCACTGGAAGGATAGAAAAAGTTGAATAACTCCTATATTGCATTGATTTCTAAGGTCTCTAATATGCTAAGACTCTCTGATTTCAAAACTATTAGTCTTTCTAACATAGTGTATAAGATCTTGTCTAAGGTGTTGGTGAATAGGTTGAAGTCAATGATGAATGGTCTTATAAATAAAAAACCAAAAGGGGTCTGTTTGTGAAAGGGAAATTCTAGATGCAGAAATGAAAACTCTTGAGATTCTACATTCCATGGACATATGTTGTCTCTTAAGGATGGTTCTAAAACTAGATATTTCCAAGGCCTGTGATAGTGTGAGGCGAGACTTTCTTTCTTTTTAAATTTCTAAGGAAGTTGGAGTTCTGAGACAAACTAATTAGCTTTATTAAAGAGTGTGTTTCCATAGTTAGATTTTTATAAACATTGACTCTATCCACAACATTATTTGTATCATGTTTATGTATGCCATCTTATTTTGATATTTTTTTTCTTTTCCACAATTGTTGTATTAGTTCATTACATTTTGCTAGATCATGAGAAAAAGAACATGTTTATTTATAACATTGTAAATTGTAAGCACCTAACTGCTTATACAATTTCATGATTATTTAGCACCCACCTTAGTGTAGTTTTCCCTAATAGGACTTCATATGGCAAGTTTAATAGATGTATGAATTCAAGTATGGGTTCTATGTTGCATCCAAATTAAGGTAGGCCCTTATTTCTAAGTGCGCTCCTTGATTATTTCTCTTCTTTGGTCATTTATTTGCTACATGGGCCCTATGCAATTATTTTGTGGCCTTTGTATTTCTCCCAACCTCGAATCAGATGGATCCTCTTTTTTGGCATCTTTCCACTATCTAGAGCTCCCCATTTAAACCTTTCCTTATTCTCCTAGGAACAAAATGTCTAAGATGTCCTATTCCCCAAGTTTTGGGCCAAAATTTAAATTGGGACTATGTTGTGATGTTTTAGTGGGAAATTAGGTCTCATGGTCATCCTGGATCAATTTTGAATCCTGAAGTGTTTGATAGGTAAGAAAACACCCTATCTCTCCTCATTTTGGTAACCATGATCAAGATATTAATTCTATTCTTAAGCATTCACTTTCCAACAATCAAGGCAAGCATCCAAGCATTCAAGACCTAAAATTCTTCTCAAGAATTCAAGGTGTTCTTCTCCATGGCTCCAACTTATTTCCAGAATTTAAGTCCAAGAAAAGGAGTTCATCATCAAGGAAGATCATTCAATCATCCATTCATTCAAACCTTCATTCTACTATCTGTTTGACTTCCCCAATTAGAGATAATAACTAGGTTATAAAACACAACTCAGGGATTGAACATCTAGGCTGAGCAACTATTTTTCTCATAGAGAAGGCTCATTTACTTTTTCAACCCATGATATGTAAACTTGAAATGGGTTGGCATTGTATGTGCACTAAGTTCTTATCAAGGTCGTGCTATCCTACAACTTAAGGAAAGCAATGTTGAAAGGTAAATGCTTGGTATTGAAATAATTTGAGTGCTTGAAAAAATTCAAATGATAGAACTAAACTTATGCGAACAACTACAACAAAGTTTGGGATGTACAGACAAGAAACTACTATGTCTACTTTGGCTACATGAACAGTCATAGGAAACTACTTCCAGTGGTTGTAGGAACAAACAAGCTCCAAAACTATAATTGAAACTGAACAAAACTAATGCTGAAATTGAAAGGGATTACTCACCTAGCGGGCCCCCTTGGATGAGTATATCCAGAACTTTGTTACACACTATGAACTCAAAACTTCATTTCTTTATTCATGTTGCAAAAAGTACTTGATTACAAAGCATAGCTGAAACCTTAACTGAAACTATATTGAAAACTGAATTGCTACATCACATAGAATATTTTGTCTAACTTATCTAAGCTCTAAATAAGTACAACTCCTTATTTAAACCAAAACCTACTAACTAACTAACCACTAAAAAATCAACACCTGAGAGAATATGCAGATTATAATTATTACAACAATATAAAGAAGGAGGAAAACCATCCACCAAATGAGGAACAACTAATTGTTCAATTACACAAGGAGAAAATATAGCTTCCACTACTTCCTAGATTGATTCCACATTAATCGTGACCATTTGATTTGCTCCATATAAATTGTAACCAGTTCGTCATTGGATTGCTTCAAATGTCGATCCTTGTTGAACTGTTTTGACCTAGTCTCCAAAGGCATGACCTTCTTTGAGTGTCATTTACAAATTTTTTATCCATTAATCATCCTACATCATAATATTAATAGAAACAAAAGATATGCAACACACATACATCCATTCATTGTTAGAGTGACCATTCATTAAATCATAATTTAAGATATATATATATATATATATA
>MU227701.1:3848040-3865676 GCA_018584345.1 Thuja plicata
CTTACCAAAAATAACTAGAAACCATGTCCGTGACACTAACTATGACATAACCCCATGACCAAGATGGTGAAAGTACATCAAAATGACATAAATATTAAGTCATTACTTGGGCTCATCATTCCCCCCACTAATCCCTTGTTGGTCCTCCAACAATAGAAAAGTTCCTGACCCTTGCATTAATCCTTTAGTCGTTGGTTAAACTCTATCCCTGTCCACCATTCTTTAGATTCTAGTAGAATCCCTTCATTGTCTCCAACCTCTGTGATCTGGATCTTTCTACTGAAATATCATAGACTACCCCATCCTCTGCATTACTTAATAAGGGCCATAGGAGTATTGGAGTCTGGAAAGTTAGTGGTAGCTAGTCATGTGCTTTTTTCCTACCCAACTGGATGTACCTTGGGGCTCTCTATATTGTTGCATGATAATTATATGGTGAATGTGGTTCACCTTGTTTAAGGTCCCCTTTCAAACTATTCCATCTCTGGACGAGATGGTTGATGGCTATCTATCCCTCATTCACAGTCGTTTGTTCATAGTCTCTAAATGCTTGTTCCCTCAAGGTCAAAATCATCACCCTATGCTCCATATCCTCTGGGTGTTGCATAATTCTTTGCCAATCATAATAAAAACTGCGAGGATCATGACACTGTGCTCTTAGTGTTAGCAGAATACTCTTCTCTTCTTCCCCATGTGGCCTAGCCTAGACACCCCAACTGATCTCACTTTGAATCTAGGACACAAATGCCCTGAGTTTAATGTCTTTAAAAAGTATTAATGGGTTCCAATTAGTGTCAATTGGGACAAACAAGTTATCCAAATTCAACTCATAGAGAAGATTCATTATGGCTGTAGGAGAAGACTCATATGCCTGATAAAATCCTTGAGGTATTTCCAAAGAAGGGTTTAAATATATGACAATTCTCATAATTGTAAATTTAAATATAGTTCTTTCAGATACATGGAATAAACCCTTGGAGGTACCCTGCACTGCATTAACTATGGAACCAAAGTGGATATTGTTGTCAAATTTTCCTTAAGTGCAACTATTTCATCATTTTTATCTTCAAGTTCCCTTCTCTGATTGTCAATAACTCTCTATGTCCTAGCTTTCTCAAGTTCCCACTCAGTTTGTTGATACATCATATTCTTATAAAAATCCAAGGACATAGTATGACTAGTGAGAGAAGAAGGCGGAGTATGCTCAGATATCCTCTTCCCCTTACTTGTGTTACTTGTCCCTAGTTATGTTTCCTCCAACTGTGATGTTGGTATCCTTAATTGCTCAACAACAACAATGAGCTCATAAAGTCCCTGTAATTCTTAATCTTTTGTTGGTTTCTCCTCTTCTTAAAATACATTCCATTGTTTCTGAAGCACTTCTTCCCTTATTTACTCCTCATGAAATCCATTCCCCTCCTCTGGTATGTTAGCTTGCACAACATGTGATTCAAGAGAATACTCTTCTCTCATTTTTGTTTCCCACATCTCACTCTCTTGCTTAGGTTCATCCAAATGCATAGGATATGTAAACAATGGCTCGTTCTCCTCTAGACAATTGATGATACGTGTTTCTTCCAAAGGGGTATCATGAAGGGATTTATATGATTCAATCAAAATACTAGTAACTAGTTCTTTTGTTTGTTCTTCCTCAATAGTCCTTCCTCTAAGCATGGAGCTTCACCGCTGAGGAGTCTCTTCAATGGCTTCAGGGTTTTTCCTCTTACTTGTTTTCCTAGTGGGCTTGGCTGCAGGTGCAAAAGTTGTAGGAGGATATTTTTATTCATGTTTTCTTTTCTTGGAACTAAAGGTAACCGTTTCAGGATCTTGCTCTTTTATGACTTCTTTATCTCCCTCATCTACCCTAGATTTTTATTTTTCTTTCCTTATAGAGGCCCTAACCCTTATATGATTTTTCTTTGTGGTACTGCACTACGGTCTGCAGAAGGGTTTACTTCAATTTTGGCAGGTGAGGATTCAAATAAATTTTGTTCAACTGATGGTGTGGTTGTAGGATCCTCGGTTGCGGGGGATTCCCTAGAGGATGAGGATCCCACCGTCATTTTCTTAACTCTCTGAGGAGTACCTACCATGTGTATTATTGACTTACCAATAGGTCCTACATTGTCTAATTGAAACTTTCTAATTGAAACAAACTCTTCCCAAGTCATCTGGGAAACATCTCTTAATGATCTTTCAAATTTCAATTTAATGAGGTACTGATGAGTAATAGAGCGCGACCTACCTTTTTGCATTTCAGCTGCACTAATAGATAACAAGTTGTAGAGGATGTTAGGCACATTCATCAAAGGTTTTTTGTCTCACATGTGACTAAGAAGCTTCAAGTGAATGGATTGTAGGCATGATAGTCTTCCCTCACGGGTCAGATATTTCACGATGTAAACTGCAACTTCAACCCAAGTTGGTGACAAGGAAAGCCTTCTAGTCCCTTGTTTGTCAACACTCAAAGGACCATCCACAGGGTGATTGAACTGGGCCCTGGCAAACCTTGCATCCTTTGTTTCTGGAAAATTATATCCTACACCTGGAAGACTAGTTACTTCAGCTATACATTCTTCAGTTTCCACAACTCTCAACCCTTTAACTTGAACTTCACCATTAGAAAATGTGTGGGATAACTTTAAAACAATACCATTATCAAACCCATTCAACCTAGGAAATAAATTAACCACCCACAATCCTTGAATTCAGGTTCATATACTTGGTCTTGAAGCAACATGTCATAAATGTTAGAATAATTGAGAGGGGGGGGGGGGGAATCAGCTGATTCCCAATTNAATAAATTAACCACCCACAATCCTTGAATTCAGGTTCATATACTTGGTCTTGAAGCAACATGTCATAAATGTTAGAATAATTGAGAGGGGGGGGGGGTGAATCAGCTGATTCCCAATTATCCTACAGTCCAAAATTCCTCCAGATGTATATAAAAACAATTTCAAACATACAATTCAACTCACTAAAATGTATACTGTAATCTCAAACTTTAGTCAAATAGTTGTCTAGTCATCTACCGAGTAGCAGTAAATTAATACTATGATTACCGATCAATATAGATAAAGTAATGTGTAAAGAAAAATAACAATCCACAACAATCATACACATTGACACATATATTTTTAATGTGGAAACCCTGCTAAGGAAAAAACCACTTGGGACTGGTAACCCAAAATATTTCACTCTTCTAAAGTGAGCTCAGTTAAGAGCCAACCCTGTTAAAGGTTACAATGCACACTATTAAATGTAACCTAGTTAGAGGATTTAAAACTAATAGTTCTCTCTTGACCAATCATTCACTATGGGGTCAAAAAGAAAGCACTCAACATTCATTAGAATGTCATAATAAAAACTTTCACATCCTACTCAGTTAAGAGATTTATCTGTAACAATGGTTAAACTGATACAGTAATGATCTGATTTAAATACAACTTTGTTTGCAGATTTTTAGATCTATGCTAAGTACATAATGACTCTGATCAATTTGTTCACTTCAGTTCATCTGACTCTTCATACTTTGTTATGCTCGGTAATGCTCTTTCCTCTGTTGCTCGGTAATGTCTGCAGAAAATGCTTGGTTCTGTCTTTAACCAGTTTGATCAGTCATGCATAAAATTTGCATGTGCACATCATAGCATCATGTGATTCATAATGAATCTCTTGTCTCTTATATAGACATCATAACTCATTTAATTTCCATCCTTTATATTTTTTCCGCTTAATCTCCATCGTTGGTTTTGTCGCTTAAACCTTCTTCGGCAGTTGTGTTAAAAACATGTTTCAATCTTTGTCGTCCGATATTCCTTGAATTTTCATAACTGTTTGATCATCATAACAAACCTTATCATTTACCTCAGAATCATCAATTTCCAACTCATCATTCTAGTCGTCCTTGGTTTGATTAAATTTCTCAGTCAATACCATGATTTTTTGGTGATCCCTAGCTCGGTTATCACTATGCTCGGTATACATTGTGTTTACTGTTACTTGGTGTATACATAACTCTTTATTTACCGACCACATAAACTTTGTTTGTTCCAGATCTTCAATCTATAATAGATGTTTGTTGCCATAATGATACTCAAATAAGTTGACATCAATGAAAATACATTAACTGATAATGTTTATCATCTGTAACTCGGTTGACTATCAACAAAATGACTTCAAACATACAATCATTTGTAGTTCATCAATGAATTGTGAGTTCATGTTGTACAGGCAACCCTCCTATGGGTTAAACCAACATATTTTAGAAAATTCCCCCACAATTCTTCCTGAAAATGATGAAACAACGTCTCTAAGAGCTCAAAATCTCTGCAATTACTAAAATGTAGCTCCCGAGAACCTTAATTCCTTCCTAAAACCTATACGCTTTGTAACTCCATTTCTTTTCAAAATTCTTATGTCATTTCTAAATTGGAAATTACAAGTATAATTATAAAAAAAGATAGTCATCTCAAGCATTCTGATAGCGAAAGCTAGAATTAATGAGAGGGTAAATATGAAAATACATGAAAAAGACTTCATATGCTTCAACTGTCACATCAAAAATTTGAAAGAGTTGTTGTTTTAATACATTGCAGTATATGGACATGACGTGGATATGACATGGCTAAAAAATTAATTAAATCATGTCAAAATAAATGTATCTAACAAAGAAAATAAATATATGTGTACCTTTTATGAGGCGACTATTGTAATAAATGCAAATAAGTTTAGTTGTATCGAGCAGTAATATTGACTTGATAACATACCTGGAATGAAGCACGGTGGAATGACTTGATGAAGTGGAGTGTGGATGAGGTGGTAGAAAAATGGCATGATATGGAAATGGAATAATTATTAAGGAGAAAAAGTACATCCATAGGATATGGATATATTTATTATGAATTCATGCAATAGAAGAGGTTAAAGATTTGACAAGGCATGAAGTCCTCCGACTTCTGCTGCAGGAACCACAAAGTCCTTAAGAGTTGGAAAATGTTGCAGAACTCTGCCTTTGTAGCTGGCTAATGGTACAACCTTAACCTATGACCATTTACCAATAACTTGAATCAAACAGGATCAATTTTTGATAGTTGTACTGCACCATTGTCAAAGACTTCAACTATCTCATATGGGTCTAACCAACGAGTTTGCAACTTGCCCATGGTATCTTTGTATCTAGAATCATATAGAAATTCCCAATCACCGAGGTGAAACTTTTTCCCTTTTATGTTCTTGTCATGCCACTTCATTCTTTGATCTGTACTAATTTTGTTTGTTGCAAGGTTGACTTTCTAATTTTATCCAAAGCATTGAGTTGCATGACTTTGTCCTTTTGGGCTACAGAAAAATCTATTTCAAGTTGTAATGGAGTCATGAGGGTCTTATGTTCAAGTTCAATAGACATGAAAACAACCTTCCCATAGAACATTTCAAAGGGAGTAAAATTGGTTGTTGTCTCTCATATTATTCTGTAATCCCAAACTGCCTTAGATAAACCATTTGTCCAATCCTTTCTATGAACTCTCACTATTTTGGTAAGGATAGACTCAATTTCCCTATTTGTAATTTCAGCTTGCCCATTTTCCTTTGGTTTGTAGGGACTTGACTTTCTGTGTTTGATGTTGTATTCATTCACCACTGTTGTTATCAATGTTGATGTGAATTGAGCCCCTTGATTTGTCACAATCTCTCATGGTACCCCACACCTGGTAAATATTACTTCATAAATAAATTCTATAACCTTGTTATCTCTCACATGCTTCATTGGTTTGACCTCTACCCATTTTGTGACATAGTCAGTGCATACCAGAATAGAAGACTTACCATTTGAGGGATGATCAATAGGTCCAACAAAGTCCGATCCCCATTTTTCAAATGGTGTGAAAACAAATTGAGGGTACATGGGCATCTCATCTGATTTAGTAGGTCTACCCATCCTCTGGCATCTTTCACACTTCCTGGTGTACTTTTTTGTATCCTTGTGTAAAGTAGGTCAATAATAACCTATGTTCAAGACATTCATTGTTGTCCGCTTAGTGGTAAAATGACCTCCAAAAGGTTCATCATGACATGTATGAAGAATGTCATATATCTCAACTTCCCTAACACACCTTCTCATAACTTGATCTAGTCCTATGGAGAATAAACAATCAACTATCCAAGAAAAGTTAAAACTTTTCTCAACAAGCAACCTTTACTCTTTTGGTGAGAAATGAGGATGGATTATCTTAGCAGTTAGGTAAATTTCTATATCTGCATACCAAGGTATATGTGCTATAATAGAAAACAAGTGTTCATCTGGAAAGAAATCATCAATGATCTTAGAGTCTTCCTTTTTTTGGATTCTAGATAGGAAATCTGCCACTACATTAGCTTTACCTAGCTTGTAATGATATGTAACTGATTGAATGTTTGAAGATGTTAAGTTGATCACCGAAATGCAAAAATATAATGCAAGACATTAAATCAGGTAATGGATTGTATTGTCATTGATTTCAACTTGATATAATCTAATCAGTTATAATCAAAGTGTCGAAGACTTCAGAGAATCAGAGAGATAAATATTATGCTTCCAGTAATGCATAAAAGACAAGCATTCACTATGTGACTTCAAACGCCGATGGCTAGTGGAACCCGACGGACATAGATCATCGAAATTCAAGTCACGGTGATGCCCGAGCAAGAACACTGACGAGCATTACCAACGAGCAGAATCACAAGCATAATCGATGGCCAAAATCATAGTGTAAACCGATGGAGAAGCCCGAGGAGAACTGGAGTGTTGACCGAAGCTATCAAAGAGTCAAAACACTGAAATCAACTTGAGTTCAGAAATGAAAAAATATCTAACTGGCATAAGTAAATATGGACTTAATTGGTAGTTATCATTGTTTTCATCGACAAGATAAAGCCAGAGATAAGTAAATGATTTAAAGCTATTTTGTCCAGTTGGCAAGAAGATCTCTGCAAGATAAAACAAGATTTTTTCTTTAAATCTATTGGCTAAGATTGCGAATCACGCCAAGATCAAGAAAATCAAGAACCTAACAATGGTGATATCTTGTCTATAAAGAGACAACTTAATTTATTATGAATTAAGGGGATTGAATGAAAAAGAGGATGCTAAAGAGAAACTTCATACAGTCTTGATCTATCAAGCTAAGGAAAGAGCTAAAATTTTCTGTGGACATCGAGCAACAGAGCATAGTATCACCGAGCTGAACTAAAGTGGAGCAAAGGTATTAAAAGGACATATTGATCAGATTATATTTATGAGCTTACAATAGTTCTAAAAATCTGCAAGTATAAGTTGTATATGTGAACATATCATATTGTTTCAGTTTAACCATTGATTCAGAAAGTCTCTTAACCGAGCAAGATTTAAAGATCCTTTCTATATTGAGATACATCCCAAGGAGTATCAAAAAGTTTGATCATGAAGATAACATGAGATGCTAGATACCTATTGACAGGCCAAGAGAGTGTTTGATCAAGGAAGGTAGCATAGAGATGCCTGATATCAAGTGACAGACTAAACTTTTAAATCCTCTAACAAGGTCACACCTAACAGTGTGTTTGTAACATTTAACAAGGTTGGCTCTTCACTTCCATGTTAAAAATCCATGTTTCAATGCGTTTATGAGTCATTACTTTAGTGTTTTGCATTACACATAGCTAATCTGGATTGAACAGTATACTCTAGATAATTTAATATTTTTGATAAATTAACAGACTGTTATTCGGTAAACATACAATATAAGTTTTAACAAAGCATTCCGAGCAGTATTAATTTGATAAGTATATTTTAAGGAATTCATCTTATAAGACTGAAGATAACTAGAGGCTTAATATGGTGGTACTAAGTTTTTTGGGTTGATTAATTGGAATATTTTTGAGGCCACTGATTCACCCCCCCCCTCTCAGTTATTACTAACAGCTTGTCTACTATTGTGATGTCAAATTCATGTATCAAAAGAAACCATCTAGCTAGTCTTCCTATTATGGTAGGCTTTTTCACAAGGTACTTAATTGCTTCATGATTTGTATGCACAAAAATCTGATAACCAGTAATATAATGACTGAATTTGTTAAGAGAATAAAATATTGCTAACAATTCCTTTTCTGTTACAGTGTAGTTAAATTTTGGTTCTTGCAGATTTTTTTTTATGAAATAAATCACATTCTCAATTATGCCTTCTTTCTGACCCAAAATTGCTCCAATGACATAGTTTGATGCATCAGTATGAATGTGGAAAGGAAATGACCAATTAGTGCCCCCAAGGATTGGCTCTTGAGCGAGGACTGACTTTAGCTGCAGGAAGGCTTCTTCATAGGGTTTTGTCCAATCAAAGTCTGCATCCTTGGTCAAAATAGTATATAGAGGTCCTTCCATTTTAATAAAGTTTTTTTATAAACCTCCTATAATATCTAGCATGACCCAATAAGCCTCTAATATATTTTTTCTTTGTAGGAATAGGAAGGTTAAGAATTTTTATTTTTAAAAAAAAATCAACCTGGATACTAGCTTGTGAAATGTAGGGCCCTAGCACTACTCCCTCTTGCATCATCATGAAACACTTCTCACTGTTTAAGAATTGGTTGCGATCCTCACATATTTGTAGCACTTTTCCTAAATTGGTCAAGGCTTACTCAAATTTTATGCCATATGTTGTAAATTCATCCATGCATATTTCCATACAATCATGTGAAATATCATAAAATATACTAATGACTGCCCTTTGGAAGGTGGCTGAAGCATTACATAAGCCAAATGGAAGAACAAAATAAGCATAATTTCCCCATGGGAATGTAAAGGTGGTTTTATCTTGATCCTCTGGTGTAATTAACCACTAAAGCCATCCAAAAATGAGAAATATTTATTTTCTGCCTAAGAGTCTAAGATTTTATTATGAACAGAAGAGGGAAATGATCCATTTTGGTTGCATTATTCAACTCCCTATAGTCTAAAAAAACTCTCCACTCCCCTCCTTTATTAGGAACAATGACAAGAGGTGAAACCCATTGGTTGTCAGAGACAGGGTAGTTTAAACCAACATTTAGCAATTTGTGCAACTCCCCTTTTACTATCTCCCTGAGTGCAGGATTAATTCTTCTTTGGGAGTGACTGACTGACATACTATGCTCTTTGATATAAATTATATGAGTGCATAACTTAGGATCCAAACCCTTCATGTCACCATAATCCCAAGAAAAATCATTTTGTTGAGATTGAAGCAATGTTATCAGAGAGTTTTGATCTTCTTGGGGCAACTTGCTATTGATATTAAAAAACCTAGCTGGCAAGACTTCTATTTGTTTTTTCAAATCAATCATGGATGCCGCGGTGAGTAATTGTATTTGAATTTATTTTGGAAACAATGAGTGAAGCATCTCCTCGAGTGCAAGAAAACTTGATGAGATAGGTGCAGGGAGGATTGTTTGTAATTAACATTGTTGGTGTGATGTACAACCAAAATATTGTTTAGATTCCCCATAATGGTTTTGAATAATATTGTTTAGCATTTCATCCTCCTCTTGAAGCTACATGAAAGGATCTCTATCAAGCATCATGAGTTGCACAATGGATTTAAATTCCTTAGCTTCTTCTCCTAAGTTTGGCCATACTGGCTATACTATATTAGGTTGAGGTTGGGCTGGTGGATAGATGACAAGATTCTTTGTAGAAAGACTATCTGAGCTAGTCATATCCCCTTACCAAAATCCTATATATGCACCCATTGTAGCTAACGAAGGACTTCCTAAAATGATAGGATGTCCCCCAATGTAGATTTAGGGGAGAGTATCATGAAATCAGCTGGGTGCTCCCAAGAATCTAAGGTAACCACTAAATCCTCTACCAGCCCATCAGGCTTGACAGTTGAACTGTCATCTAGTTACAAGATAATAGGTGTAGACCTAAGGTTGGTAACCTAAAGAAGTTGCATGGTATCTTTTTCCATCACATTATTTAAGACCCCAAAGTATATTGAGGCATTTTAATCTTGAATACCATTGATGATGACTCCAACTACTGGGCTACCAATATCAAAATATTTGGGTGCTACGACTTTACCAAGCATAATATCTGCTAACTGACCAAGAACACGGACTGTGAGGATCTTTCTTCTTCGTACTTGGTTTCTTTAGACAGGCTTTTAGAATAGATTTACCATATATAAGAACATCTTTTATAGCTTGGAAGAGAGGCATCTAAACACATATATCTTTCAACATGCCTAGAACATCAAATCTTGACTCCTCTTTTTGTTTAGTTGTTTCAAATTCTAACCTTTGTGGGAATAGAGGAATTGGAACAGATTTCTTAGGACCTACATATTCTTGCATCACACTAGTTGGGCAGGTGCAACAGGTAGGTTTTCTTTCTCTAATTCCTCAGTAGGAATCTAATTTATAACTGGAGGGTCTAGTGTTCGTAAATTTTTTCCAGACCTCATATAGATATCACTAATATTAAGAGCATAGGCAGGATATTGGTTTGGGTTAGCAGAGTAAACAAGTTGTTTTTTATTTTTATTATGATTAAGAATAGATTGTGCAAGTAACTGAGTGAGTTTAGGAGCATTAACATTGTCCATAGGAGGTGGCATTAATGCTAGTTGTTGAGGTGGCTGAAGATAACCAACTGGTTGATTTGATCATTGCTGACCTCCTCTCCATTGTAGGGCTTGCTTCCAGTTACCCTAAGGTGGTTTCCATGATCCTTGAGGTTGTGGCTAGTTTTCTTGAGGTTGTTTCTAGTTTCCTTGAGGAGGTTATCATTGAGGAGTAGGGTTCTGATAATTTGTCTAGGTATTTTGAGGATTATTCCAAGGATGAGGTGGATATCCTCCAAGGTTTGGGGGATATTGGGATTGCCACTAATTATTATAATAATTTGAATAAGGAACACTAAAAAAAGTTGAGGGGTCTTGTGGCATACGTTGTCTTGGATCCCATTGCCTCCTTTGTGTGATGAAGAAAACATGGTCATCATCTCCTTCCACCGGCTTGAATTCAGTAGGAAGTGGTTTCCTATCAATGTTAGCCACCATCTTGCATATGTGGTCCTTCTTCTATCTACATCGAGGACAATACTTTGATAGCATTAACCCAACCTACTCATGTTTCTTTTTGGCTTTCATGCACTATATCCAGTTGTGTAGCCATATTTGTTTATGATGTCCTTCTTAAAATATGATAGCATGTGTGTTATTTTTGTCCTGGAAACTCCATTGGTGGATGACTTGCCCATTATAGTTTGATAACCTCTTCCCTTATTGGAAACTGCTCTAGAATAATTCAAGAATATCTTCTCGAGATCATCCCATGATGCTTCAGTGATGTCTCCTCCTTCCATGAGATCCAAATATTCAGTACAACCTCTATTGATTCCTCTTAGAAACAATAACTTTTGAGACTCTTCATTAAGATCATGGTCTGGGGACTTCTTCAAATTGAATAAGAATCATAAAATGTAGTCCTCCAAAATCTCATCTTATTTTCGCTGCATTCTAAATATGTCATTCCATTTATCTCTTATGCAATAATATTTGTACTTGAGAAGGAACATGCCCTTCATACCATCCCAAATTCTCACAACATCTCTCCCTAGACTCATAAACCATCTTAATGGTGACTCCTTCAAAGTAGTAGGGAACAAATTGAGTTTATGAGCATCAGTGATGTAATCATAGCTTCTACAAAGAATGTCAAAACCAAATAAGAATGTATCTAGATCCTCAGTTATCAAGCCACAAAACTTAGGGAGTGCTGAAGCAAGATTTGTTTTGAGATTATTGTTTTCATTTTGGTTATTGATAGGGAATTCAAAAGTTGGTTGAGCCATCTTTGGATGATTCACTTGGTGGATCTAGTTGGTTCCTTGGTTGTAAACAACCAAAGCTAGAGGGTTAAAACCTTTGTTTGGAGGAAATGGGTTAACAGGTGGAGGAATATTCAAATGGGAAAATATATCAACAAAGGTGTTTGGATCAACTGGGTCTTCTTCTGAGGAAGAGGAAGATGGGGCTAAAATTGCAATGGCATCAAAATAAGGGTTCTCTTCTTCTTATTCTTGAGGAAAAAACTATCTCCTAATAGATTTACATAATAGGGATCATTTGAAAGAAATATTCCTTGGGCATCTCTCCTTCTTTCTCTATGCATGCAGATTGATAAATTTGACTAACTTGAGATGGAAGGAAATGTTTGAAAACTAATTGAACTAAGGAAAACTAAAGAAAAAATGAAATTAATTGAAATCATAACTCATGGCTACAACAGGTCCTTAGTTTGAAACCATCCCCAACAATGACTTGAAAAATGTTTGACTTCCCCAATAAGATCAATAACTAGGTTATAAAACACAACTCAAGGATTGAACATCCAGGCTGAGCAACTATCTTTCTCATAGAGTAGGATCATTTACTTTGTCAACCTAGGGTACATGAACTTGAAATGGGTCAGCACTATATGTGCACTAAGTTCCTATCAAGGTCATGCTATCCTACAACTTAAGGAAAGAAATGTTGAAAGATAAATTTTTGGTATTGAAATAATTAAAGTGCTTGATAAAATTGAAATGCTAGAACTAAAATTATAAAAATAACTATATAAAAGTTTAGGATGTGCAGACATGCAATTACTCTGTCTACTTTGGCTATAGGAATAGTCACAAGAAATTAATTGCAGTGGTTTTAGGAACATACAAACTCCAAAATTGTAAATGAAACTAAAGGAAACTAATGCTGAAATTGAAAGGGATTACTCACCAAGTGGTCCCCCTTGGATGAGTATATCCATAACTCAGTTACACACTATGAACTCAAAACTTCATTGCTTTATTCATGTTGCAAAGTATTTGATTACAAAGTATAGTAATGAAACTTAACTAAAACTATATTGAAAATTGAAGTGCTACATCACATAGAAGCTTTTATCTAACTTAGCTAACTTTCGAAGAAGTACACCTCCTTATGTAAACTAAAACCTACTAACTACACATAGAATCTTTTATCTAACTTAGCTAACCTCCGAAGAAGTACACCTCCTTATGTAAACTAAAACCTACTAACTAACTAACCACTAACAAATTAATGCCCAAGAGAATAGGTATATTATAATTATTACAACATTAGAAAGGAGGAAAACCATCCACCAAATGATGAACAACTAACTTTTATATTATACAAGGAGAAAATATAAGTTCCACTATTTCCTAGATTGATTCCACATTAATAGTAACCATTTGACTTGCTCCATATAACTTGTAATCAGTTCACCATTGGATTGCTTCAAATGTCGATCCTTGTGTTAGTAATAACTGAGAAGGGGGAGGGTGAATCAGTGGCCTCAAAAATTTATCCTTCAAACTTTAACCACTAATCAATAAACCTCAGATTATTATGTCCCTACAAGATGCATGCCATGAAATACTAATAATGATTTAACTATCTGTCGATTTTCCTTATCTGTCCATATTCTCCTTGATTACCAATAAGCAGTATAACTATTTCCCAAAACTCAGTAAATAAGCAGAGTATACCGATCAACCCAGTGTTAACTATGTCAGATACAAAACAATAAAGAAATGAATCATATACACATAACACGTGAATTTTTTTATGTGGAAACCCTGTGATGAGGCCAATATAAGGCCTATATAGTTTCAAGTTTCATGTGTTTTTATGGCTAGACTTTGAGAACTTCATATGCTTTCATGATACTTTTGCAGACTGTTTATATTGATATCTCAGAACTGCTATACTTATGTGTATGCAAATATGTGTGAAACATTTTAAGTTTATAAATGTGCTATCTGTATGTTGCGTGGATACATGTTTTCCTGTAGCCATGTGATGAGAGAAAGTTAGTAAAAACTTATTATGGATTTTTGTCTTGGATACATGTGCATGTTAACCTTTTGCAGAAACGGTGGATCCGCAGTAAAGGAAGGAGTCAACATTAAAGAATGGAGTGATGCTTTGAAAAGGCCAACTGTTGCGGGGCTCATGATGATTCCACTACCTGTGGATGAGAATAGTTCCTATTGCAGATAATTCACAGCTGAAGAGCGGCCATGATGGAGTAAATATAGCAGTGACACATTCCTAGATTTCATATGTGATTAAATGCAGTTTGTTTCTAAAGTTAAAGTTGTTGATCATGCCCCTTAATGATTGTCATATCCCTGATGTTGGGGGATCCTAGTTTTTAGGAGTCTATTTTAGTTGTTAAATAAACTGGAAGTTCTAATTCCAGAGAGAGTTAGTATTATAGAGATCTTTTGTAATCCAGGGAGAAGAAGTACAATATTATTTTTTGCATCTTTTGTAATTCATGTTTTATGAATGATCAATGAGAGCTTCAATTCTTAGTTTCTGAGTTCTTGTTCATTCACTCTTCCATGGGGGCCCACACGGGAGGTGAACCTAATTTGTAGTTCAGTAGGAAGTAGTTGCAAGTCATTTGAAGTAATTAGGACTCTGTTGGTCCCACAACCATTAGTAATAGCACCAGTGGTTGTTCCTGCAGCATAGGCGATTAGCTAGTTTATTGTTTCCTGCAACATAAGCAAAGAGTTAAGCTTACTATTTCAGCAAGTTTTTTTATCCTTAGATTACGCTATTGATTCCATTTCCTAGTTTAGTCTCATTTCAATATTTTCCATTCCTTAAATGATAATGATTTTCAGAGTAGATTAGAGCATATACTTTGCTGATACCTTTCCAAGTCTACGTTCTCTGGTCAATAATTTAATGAGTTCAACATATTATTTCTAGTAGGAAGGATGCATAATCCTTAAATACAGAGGTATTATAAAGAGCAGTCAGTTTTGGTGCCATTGCCGGGGAATGGTGTCAATCTAGTCTAACCTAGCGTCATTGTCTTAGATTTAGTTTAGCCTTTGTTTTTAAGCATAGGAGAAGAGATCATCTTGGGCATTTTCTCCCTCAGAATTATCAGGCTGGACCTCTTGAATTATTTATCGACATCTTTAACCCTGAATTCAATGAACCCCAAGTTGCGAACGAAGAAGTTGAAGAAAAATTTGAGAACGTGTTTGTTGATGCATTTGACCACTTACCATCATCTTCATCCTCATCTGAAGAGTCCTTGCATCTAGATGAGATTTTTTCTGAACCAAAAGATTTACTGTAGCATCGAAGGCCTCCTCCAAGGATGGCTCAACCAACCTTCCCTTTCCCCATTCCTCCTCAATAGGGAAACCAAAATTTGAAGAACCTACCCACTGCAGCAGTGCCCAAATTCTATGGCCTCATCACCAAAGACCCCGAGACCTTCCTCTTCAAGTTTGATGTCCTTTACAGAAGCTACGACTATACAAATGATGCACATAAGCTCAAGTTTTTTTAGTCGACTTTGAAGGAAGCTGCTCTGAGATGGTTTATGAGCCTCAGTGCCAACATTGTAGCAGATTGGGCTGCTATGAGCAACATTTTTCTTTCCAAATACAAAGAGTACTGTCGAGGCGTGACTTGAAAGGTGATGATATCTTCAGGATGACCCAGAAAGAGGATGAGACCCTGGAGGATTATGTCTCCAGGTTCATGTTCAATCTACAGTGTAACACCCAACACCAATTGAATGAAGAATCTCAGAAACACCTATTTATCAAAGGTGTCAATGAAGGGAGCATTGCAACTCTGGACCTGATGGCTGGTGGTGACATTACACAGAAAAATTGGAATGATATCAAGAATATCTGCTTGAACTACTCTTGGGCTACTGTAAAGGAGGGTAGGGGAATCAGAGACCTCCCACAAAAGTATGCTGGTTCTAGGGTTTCAAAAGTGGAGCTATCTAATCTTCTCTCCGAATTCAAGTAGGACATCATTAATGATGTCGCTACTCAGATAGATACCATGCATACAAGGAGAAAGAAAGAAGATGTTGATGCGGTGCTAGCTGAATACTATCCACAATACCGAGAGAAGAAGAGGAGCTACAAGTGTAAGACAGTTGCAAATTTGGAGACAGCCGATGCCCACCGAGTTCAAAGCTATTGATGAAAATGGAGAGGTCCTCTATGTTTCCCAACGTAGGCCTTGGGCCCCAAGACCAAGTATGCCACAAGATCCTCTTCAAAATTTCAATAATAATAGTCAATGGCAGAATTTTCTGAATATGGTCACCAAAGGGTGGCAACAACCCTAGCCAGGGTGGCAGCAATCTCAGCAGGGTTGGAAATAGCCCCGGCACGGTTGGAAACAACCCCAGCCAGGATGGAAGCAACCCCACCAGGGTTGGCAGCAACCCCAACAAGGTTGGCAGCAACCCCACCAAGGTTGGCAGCAACCTCAGCAGGGGTGGAAACAACCCAATCAATGGCCTAATCCATCTCATCTGCAATCCCTAATGCCTCCTCCTCAAAAACAAGCCCTAATGCATCCTCCTGCAGCTGCTAATAACCCTCCTAACCAAACGCAGCTGCCAGCACAAACTAATCCCAATCCCAATAGCAAGCCGACCACTCAGCAGCAGAGCTATGTCTTAAATGATATCCATCTGAGATCAGGGACCACGCTTCTGTCACCTCAACCACCCATAATAACCGAGGTTAAAGAGCCACCTATTGACCAAGAAGATGCACCTGCTTCTGTAGCCAAAGTGCCCCCATTTACCCAAAGGTTAGCCAATCAAGCTGAGCCCATAGTAAACCACGCAGTAGCAGACTTGCTTGACAAATTGAAACAAATTGAAACAGAGCCCATACCTTTACTGGATGCTATTAAAGAAGTCCATGCCTACACTAAATGTTAGAATAATCCCAAAAGATAACTGAGAGGGGGGGGGTGAATAATTTATCAGCTTATTTAATTCTTTAACCTTATTAACTCCATAATATAATAAAATAAATTCTCATTCAGATAACACAATAGATAACAATAGAATTTGGTTACGGGGAAACCAAATGGTAAAAACCCCGGTGGGAATTAGCACCCACAATGAACTATACTTGCTTATAGTAATCCATGTTAGAAGATATTTCAACCCTGTTAGGAGTTGTACTTTACAATGCAATAAGTATAGTGACCTGGTTAAGGGTCGGACCCTATTAGGAGTCTTTTACAAATAGCCCTGTTAGGGGTGGTGGACTCACTGTCCAAAAGCTCACTGCTTGATGATGAAGGCTAAAACCTTCTGTAGAATAGATATGCACTATATCTGATGATGAACTGTAGAGTAGACCTGCTATCTTGATCAATTCCAATGTATTGTAATCTTCCAATGCTTCTTCACATAGACCCTTGATGGATGAAACACAACTGATATTATGCTCTATACATTTTCTGTCTCTTTTCGTATCATTCACACTTAGGCCCCGTTTGTTTCTAGGTATTGACTAGGAATTGGCATACCAGCATGCTGGTATTGTCAAATTCAATGTTTGGTTCCAAAATGAAAAATAGGAATAGGGTTATGCGAATTCTAATTTTGGGCCTTTTTGAGCATTCCACAATTACCCCTCAGGACCTGGAATTGGAATTGAAAATTGGAATTGGAATTGAGAGTATTATTTTGTGAAGGAAAATTCATTCCCATTTTTGTGTTAATATTATATTGCTATCAGGATGTATATATAAATGTGTGTATATATACACATGTGT
>MU227701.1:3866217-3887060 GCA_018584345.1 Thuja plicata
GTGTGTATATACACACATGTGTGTGTATATACACACACATGTGTGTGTATATACACACACATGTGTGTGTATATACACATGTGTGTGTATATACACACATGTGCGTATATGTGTGTATATATACACATGTGTGTGTATACACATATGTGTGTATATATGTGTATGTGTATGTGTGTGTATATATGTGTATGTGTACAAAAACAAAATTCCAATTCCAATTCTAGTTGTGTGGAACCAAACACAGAATATGCATCTTCTCAGTCATCTTCCAGGTGAACCAAACAGGACAAGCCCATATTCTAGAATTCATTTTGAGAATAGCACAAACCTGGAATGGATTCAATTCTAGAATTGGCAATTCCAGCATGCACAAATTCCGCCAACCAAACGGGCCCTTAGCATTCCACAAATGACTTGCTATAAGTATCTTCCTCAAAGTATGAGATCATGGGACCTGTTAGACAACTCTTCATAACATCCTTGTCGGCTTTACTAATCACATAAGCATAATTGCAAGTGTGTAAATATAAACTGAATAGACACAACGCTTCACAAAGTCGGCCTTACCAAATTAACTCTAACAATGCAATCTTGTTGAAACACGTTTGGCGCCTTTAGATAACTATCTTCAACTCATAACTAATCATGAATATACATACACATATCTCGAAGATAGGTGCAACTCAAGAACCAATGCTAATATGTCAGCTCTGTGCAAATACAGTCTAGAAATTGTAACTGCCACTAACAGAATTACACAACATAACTAAAACTTCATATCTGAGTCTGTGTGTATGAACATAATATACTAAACATGTCTACAACCTGAATATATCCATGCAAGGCTTGATATCATCATTCTGATAAGTACATATAGAATCACTACTGTATATTATATGTTATCATCAATGACAAACATACAATCAACTAGCTGCCATAAGTAAATCTCCAAAAATCTCCCCCTTTGACATTGATGGCAACATATGATATTAAAAACATCTTCAGCACATGGTGTCTTCTTTCTTTTTCAATCTTCTCAATATCCTCATCAAGGATTCCTCTACACTGCTTCAGTTCTTCTGACTATTTTTATACTCCCCCAGAGTATATGCTCCCCCTTACTATATACTCCCCCTTTGACATCAATGAAAAAGGGTGCCATAAGCAATTAGGCACAGGTACTACTCCAGAAGTAGAGTAGTCAACCATTCATCAGTCACTATGGACTGATGCTCTTGCTGCTTTATCTAATCAGACTTAGGAGAGGGAATTACTCCCAACTTCTCCCTGAGATACTCAAAAGTATCTTTTGATAAAGGCTTTGTGAAAATATCTGCCAACTATTCTTTGGTGCTCACATAATCCAATTTCACTTCATTATCTGCAACTTTTTCTCTAATAAAATGGTATTTGATCTCAATGTGCTTTGTCTTTGCATGCATCACAGGATTCTTGGACATGTTGATAGTGCTGGTGTTATCACAGTGAATAACAATAGGATAATCAACTTGTATTCCAAAATCTTTAACCATCTACTTGATCCAAACCATTGTTGAACAATTCAATGCTGCTGCAACATATTCAGCTTCTGCTGTCAACTAAGAGATACAATTTTGCTTCTTGCTTACCCAAGAAACCAACCTATCTCCAAGAAATATTGCTCCTCCAAAATTACTCTTCCTGTCATCAATGCAACCTGCCCATTTTTCATTTGTATACACATGAAGTTGTACATTCTCTGATTTAGGATACCATAAACTATAGTCTATAGTTCCCTTTAGATATATGAATATCCTTTTGATTGGCATTAGGTGATTCTATTTTGGTTCAGCTGCAAATATACCAACAATGCCAACTGCATTAGATATGTTTGGTCTAGATTGAATAAGATATATAAGTTTTCCAATCATAGACTTGTACAATGTCTTGTCAACTACTTCAGAATCATCTTCTTTAGAAAGCTTGCTTCCTGTTATCATGGGAGTGCACACTGGTTTACAGTCTTCCATATTGAAAGTCTTCAATATTTCCTTCACATATTTGGACTGATTTATGAATATTTCTTTATCTGTCTGTTTTACATTCAATCCCAAAAAGTATTTTATAGGACCAATCATGCTCATCTCAAATTCATTCTGTATTTCTTTTGCAAATTCTGCACTAAGCTTGTCATTTCCTCCAAAGCTAATGTCATCAACAAATATGGCGACAAGTAATAGTCCATCAGTTGTCTCTCTTACAAATAAGTTGGAATCTACTACTCCTTTCTTGAAACCAATCTTGGTGAGGTAACCATCTAGTCTCTCATACCAAGCTCTTGGGGCCAGTTTCAGTCCATAGAGTGCTTTCTTCAATCTGCATACCATGTCTGGTTTATCTGATAGATTAAATCCTTCAGGCTGTTCTATGTAGACTTCTTCCTTCAAGTCACCATTCAGAAAGGTTGATTTGACATCCATCTGATACACTTTAAAATCTTTGAATGTTGCATATGCCAAGAATAACTTAATGGCTTCTAGTCTGCTCACAGGGGAAAATGTGTCAGTATAATCTATCCCTTCCCTTTGTGCATATCCTTTACACACTAGTCTTGCTTTGTTTCTGACCACTGTACCATCTTCATTCATCTTGTTCCTGAATACCCACTTTGTTCCAATCACATTTTTGTCACTAGGTCTGGGAACCAATTCCCATGTATCATTTGAGATTATTTGATCTAATTCTTCTTCCATTGCTTTCTGCCAATCAGAGTCCTTGCAAGCATCTTCAATATTTAAAGGTTCAATCTGTGAGAGTAAACATACCTCTTCATCTACTGACAAACTTTTTTCTTTTGATCTGGTCAAAACTCTGCTACTCTGATCTCCAATGACGTCATCCTTTGAATGGTATATGGATGTGAATTTTGGAACTTTTGGTGTGAAATCCTCATCTGTAATTTCAAATACTTCTTTTCTTGATTCAGGTTCATTACATGAAACATCAATGCAATCAAACATTTCTTCAATAATAGTATCTTTACTGCTAGGCCTGGGTTCATCTTCAATCATAGGTGCATATTCATAGTACCTTTCTTGGACCATGAAATTTTCATCAATCTTTACATGAGTACTCTCAATTATCTTCTTTAGTCTTAAGTTGAAACATTTGTATGCTTTGCTTTTAGTAGAGTAACCAAGGAAAATACCTTCATCGCTTCTAGCATCAAACTTACCAACACCATCATCTCTCTTGATGTAGCACTTGCTACCAAAGATTCTAAAGTATTCACTATAGGTACATTACCAAACCAAAGTTCATAAGGTGTTTTGTCCACATCTGGCCTTAGTTGTATTCTGTTGATAGTATAGACTGTTGTATTGTCTGCATCTCTCCAGTAGTTGTGCACAAATTTTCCTTCAATCATCATAGTGCGCACTGTATCAAGTAAGATCATGTTCCTTCTCTCTGCTATCCCATTCTGCTGTGGGGTTCTAGGAGCACTCAACTGTCTTTTGATTCCATGTTCTTCACAGTAGTCATAAAACTGATCAGAGGTGAATTCTCCTCCTCTATCTGATCTTAGACACTTTAGTTTTAATCCAGATTCATTCTCAACTTTGGCTTTGAATATTTTGAACTTCTCAAAGGCTTCAGACTTCTCTTTTAAGAACACAACCCACATCATCCTTGAAAACTCATCAACAAACAAAATGAAATACCTTTCTCCATAGTATGATCTTGTTTGAGTAGGACCACATAAACATGTATGCACTAGGTCTAGCTTGTTCTCAGCTGAGTTCTGCTTACTTCTGAAAGAGCTCCTTACATGCTTTCCCATAACACATTCCCTGCATATTGTGTATACTGGTCTTGCAATACTAGGAAGGTCTCTAACTGCTTTGACATTGCTTATCTTTACTAGATTATCAAAGTTGATATGACAAAGTCTCTTGTGCCATAACCAACTGTCATCCACTTTTGCAACAAAACAACTTACATCAGAATTGAGCTGAAAAACATTACCTTTTGTTTTTGATCCTGATGCAATCATGTCTCCATCTTTGTTGCTAATTTTGCATTTGTTGTCTTTAAATTTCAAATGATAACCTTTGTCAAGTAGCTATCCAACACTTAGTAGATTGTGATGTAGTCCATCAACATGCAAAACATCATTTGTCTTATTCTTTCCATCTAGGGTGATGGATCCTCTACCTATGATGGGTTTGGGAGTGTTATCTCCAAATCTAACCATACCACCTTTGTAATTTTCTAGATGAACAAATCTGTCTTTATCACTTGTCATGTGGTGAGAACAACCACTGTCAATGATCCAATCAATTTTGATGTCTGCTTTGGAAATTAGGGCTAACTCATGTGCTTCTTTGTCATCTTCAATGTCCATATCCTGAAGAAATTTTTCCATATCTTTAAGGGCAATGAATCCAATTTCATCTTCTCCTGAATCTTCATCAGTTACACCTTCTTCAGCATGATAACATTCCTTTCTGTATTTAGGTTTATAATCAGGTCTGGATTTCTTTACTCTTGTAGGACACTTGGATGCAAAGTAGCCAATCTTGTTGCATGAAAAACATTTGAATGGAAGTTGTCCTTCATATTTCCCTTTGCCTTTCTTTTCTCTTTTAGCAATCATAGCTATGATTTCTTCCAGTTCTTCATTGACATCTTCTTTCTCATTATTGATAGAGATGTGATATTTCTTACGATGGACTGATGCTTTGAAGGTTGTTTCACCTTTTGGTTCAGTCTTGAATCTTGATATCTCAAATGCAGAGATTTTACTGATCAAAGTATCTCTTTTGAATTCTTGTGAGAATTGTGTAGTTTTCTCTAGAATACTGATCTCGTTCTCATAGTTTGATGTTAGAGTAGTCAACAACTTGTCCATTATATCTTCTTCTGATATCTCTCCACCATTGTTTCTAGTTCCAGAAACTGCTTCATTTATTCTCTGATTGTAGGCTCTAATGTTATCTTTAGGTAACATCTCAAGATTGTTGTATTTATTTTTCCATGTTTTCTTGCACACATTCTTTGCTTGAATATCTCCATCAAACATGTCTTCTAAATACTTCCATATAGTGTATGCCTTGTCTAATTTTTTGATCTCTGAAAATTCACTGTCAGATAGGGCACTTATAAGGGCTTCTTTGGCAATTGCATTAGCTGTGAATGTTTCCTTTTGTCTGCTAGTAGCATCATCTTTTGCAAGGTCTTTAAGTGAGGGAATAAAAACTTCTTGTGTGGATATCTCAAAGATGTCAAAACCAACACACTATAGATGTGTTATCATTTTATTCTTCCAATACAGATAATTCTCTCCATCGAACTTAGGACTCTCTTTTCTGAAGTATGCCATCTGATCTACCTTAAGCTGTTAGGTTTTTCTCCTCAAGGAACTTGGCTCTGATACCAATTGTTAGAATAGTCCCAAAGGATAACCGAGAGGGGGGGGGGTGGTGAATCAATTATCAGCTTATTTAATTCTTTAACCTTATTAACTCCAAAATATAATAAAGCAAATGCTTATTCAGATAACACAATAGATAACAACACAATTTGGTTACGGGGAAACCAAATGGTAAAAACCCCGGTGGGAATCAACACCCACAATGAACTATACTTGTTTATAGTAATCCCTGTTAGAAGATATTTCAATCCTATTAGGAGTTTTACTTTATAATGCAATAAGTATAGTGACCTGGTTAAGGGTTAGACCCTGTTAGGAGTCTTTTACAAATAACCCTGTTATGGGTGGCGGATTCACTGTCCAAAATCTCACTGCTTGATGATGAAGGCTACAACCTTTTGTATATTAGATATGCACTATATCTAATGATGAACTATAGATTAGACCTTCTATCTTGATCAGTTCCAATGTATTGTAATCTTCCACTGCTTCTTCACATAAACCCTTGATGAATGAAACACAACTGATATTTTGCTCTGTACATTTTCTGTCTCTTTTCGTATCATTCACACTTAGCGTTCCACAAATGAATTTCTATAAGTATCTTCCTCAAAGTATGAGATCATGGGACATGTTTGACAACTCTTCATAACATCCTTGTTGGCTTTACTAATCATGCAAGCATAATTACAACCGCGCAAATATAAACTGAATAGACGCGACGCTTCACAAAGTCGGCCTTACCAAATTAACTCTAACAATACAATCTTGTTGAAACACGTTTGGCGCCTTTAGACTGTCTTCAACTCATAAATAATCATGAATATACACACGCATATCCTAAAGATAGGCACAACTCAAGAACCAATGTTAATACATCTGCTCTGTGCAGATACACTCCAGAAACTGTAACTTCCACTAACAGAATTACACAACATAACTAAAAATTCATATCTGAGTCTGCGTGTATGAACATAACATACTAAACATGTCTACAACCTAAATATATCCACATAAGGATTGATATCATCATTTTGATAAGTACATACATAATCACTACTATATATTATATGTTGTCATCAATGACAAACATGCAATCAACTAGCTGCCATAAGTAAATCTCCAACACTAAAGCCATACGGGAAGCCTGCATAAAACAACTTTGCAGGAAGAAAAAGGATCCAAAAACCATTCATGTTGTCAGATAGCTCTCTGATCTTATGTTAGAAAAATTGACTATTCCCAAGTATTCTGATCCTAGGAGTCCTATGGTTACAGTAAACATCCAAGGTATCCAAGTCCCAAACGCCCTAGTTGATTTGGGTGTGTCCATAAATGTCATGACTAAAGAAGTACTGTCCCATTTAAACATTTTTGACCTCCACAATACACCAACCATTTTGCAACTTGCTGATAGCTCTACTGTTAAATCAGATGGGGTAATAGAAGATGTCATAGTTACTTTACATTCTTGGGAGTATCCAGTAGACTTTGTTGTTCTCTCCCCTAAAGCCTATATGGGTTGGTATCCTCTCATTTTAGGCAGACCATGGTTAGCCACCACTGATGCCTTCATAGCTTGTTGGTCGGGGAAGATGAAAATTTCCAATGGAGTCCATACCAAAAGCTTGACCCTCTACTCCCCTGCTTAGCCTATTTTGCAAGATGAAGATGTCATATGGCCAAAATTAGATGATCTCGATCTAGAAACCAACTCAATCCATCAGATCATGGTCATTGATAGGGACCCATTTCTAACTGCTAAAGAGGAAGATGAGATAATTGAATCCATTGTTACAAATGAATATGGTCAAAGTACTCAGTGGTGCTCACAGTCTGACTATATTTTGGAACCCATTTTGCCAGTGCCCCATACATGTTCATACTCTGTGTCCTCCCGCTTCCTTCACTCTTTATTGCCTCATAAAATGGTTTCACTACCAATTGCCTAAATAACCATGGTAGACAAGGTGATTAAGGTGGGAATTAGTCTGGGTAAGGAGTTAAATATCAATAGTACTTTAACATCCTCTCACCAAAATGCTATCCTAGGATTGCTACAGGAACATCAGCAGGTGTTTGCCTGGGATTACACTGACATGAGGGGATTAGATCCCAAACCTCTATACTCATAAGATCTACATTAGCCTAGATTATAAACCTATACGCCAACTTCAGCGGCAGGTTAATCCTGTGTTGTGCGACATAGTCAAAATTGAACTTCAGAAGTTGCTAAACGCTGGCTTCATCTACCCCATTTCTGATAGCCAATGGGTTTCGCCCTTGGTCATTGTGCCTAAGAAGGGGGGGAAATGGAGAGTCTATGTTGACTATAGGGAATTTATTACAATCACCGAGAAGGATCATTTCCCATTTCCCTTTATTGATCAAGTCCTGGATAATTTGGTTGGCAAGAAATATTTTTCCTTCTTAGACGGTTTTAGTGGTTACAATCAGATTCAAATCGCTCCCGAGGATCAGGAGAAAACCAATTTCACTTGCCCCTAGGGGATCTTTTCATATTCTATCTTACCATTCAGTTTGTGTAATGCTCCAGCCACTTTCCAGTGGGATGTGATTAGCATTTTATCTGACATATCTGTTGATTGCATGGAGATCTATATGGACGACTTCATTGCTTATGGGAACACTTTTGAAGAGGCAAAGCTCAATCTAGAGATGGTCCTCAAGCGCTGCCAGGACTACAATCTCTCTCTCAATAGTGAGAAATGATTTATGATGATGGAGGAAGGCGTCATGTTGGGTCACTTTATTTCCTCATAGGGCATCCAGGTAGACCCAGCCAAGATTTCAATAATCAGTACTCTGACCACATCGAAAAAACATAAGGATGTCCGGAGTTTCCTCAGCCATGTTGGATACTACAGAAGGTTTATAAAGGATTTTAGCCAAATTGCAGCACCCCTCTATAATCTGTTGAAAAATGATTCATATTTTTCTTGGAATGTCAAGTGTGAAAAATCCTTCCTGCAGGTTAAGAAAGTTCTGACAACCGCACCAGTGTTGCGCGGGCCCAATTGGGGATTGCCATTCCACATTCATACCGATGCCTCAGATTATGGTATAGGAGTAGTATTGGGCCAGCAAGAAGATGCAATTGAACATGCCATTTATTATATCAGTAAGAATCTACAGGAGCTGAATTCAATTATACGGTGACCAGAAAGGAGTTGCTTGCAGTGATTTATGCTCTGAATAAATTCAGGCATTATATTATTGGTTATCAGATTTTTGTCCATATAGACCATTCAGTGATTCGGTACCTGATGAATAAGCCCACCATCTCAGGTAGATTGGCTCGTTGGTTGCTACTCATGCAGGAATTTGACATCACAATCATTGACAAGCCAGGTAAAGTCAATGTTGTCGCTGATTTTCTCTCTCGCTTGCATGTTCCTGATGATTCTGCAATAATTGATGATAGCTTTTCAGATGAACATTTGTTTCTATTAATAGGATAGAATCCATGTTATGCTGACATCACCAATTACCTCACCACGGGTCAGACACTGGCTCAATTCTCTTTAAGGGAGCGTAGATTATTGGCTGAGAAAAGTTTCAATTTTTTTTGGATTGTTGGTTTCATGTTTTATATTGGTCCAAACCAGGTTATGTGAAGGTTCATCTAAGACAATGAAACCTATGAGATCCTATGGGCATGTCATGATGAGCCATGTGGTGGCCACTTTGCAACAAAAAGGATGGCTCTCAAAATCTTGACCACCAGATATTATTGGCCGACTCTTCATAAAGATGTAGCCAAGTATACTTAGAAATGTGATCAGTGCTAGCGCATGGGGAGGCCTACTAAGATAGATGAAATGCCCCTGGAGTCTCAGGTGGTGGTCACACCCTTTGATAAGTGGGGCATTGACTTCGTGGGACCAATTGACCCTTCTTATCAAGGTAAGTCTTACATTTTGGTCTGTACTAATTATGTCACTAAGTGGGCCGAGGCTAAACCAATGAAGCATCCACGGGATACCAATGTTGCCAAGTTCTTATATGAATGCATATTTACAAGATTTGGTGTTCCCAGAGAAATAATGTCTGATCAGGGTGCTCAATTCACTTCCAACCTCATAGCTTCTCTAATGGAAGAATATAAGATTTTCCATGGCAAGTCATCCCCTTACCACCCTCAAGCCAATGGCCAGGTGGAGGTGACCAATCAAGAGCTGGAGGCCATCCTTACAAAAATTGTCTTTGTTCACAAGAAAGATTGGGCAACCAAGCCTCCTGAATCACTATGGGCTTACAGGACCACTTGGAAAACTACTATAGGGTTCTCTCCATTTCAGCTAGTTTATGGGAAGTCTTCCATGATGCCAATAGAATTTGAGCATAAGACCTTACTGACAACATTGGAGCTCACATTGGATCTTACTGCAGCTCAACAAGAGCGCATCCTTAACTTGAACAGTCTTGACGAATGGCGTAAGTCTTCTTTGGCTAACACAGAATTGGTGTAGCAACAGAGGAAGCAGTGGCATGACAGGTTTATTAAGGATAAAACATTTACAGTTGGTGACAGGGCTCTCCTGTATGACTCCAGATACCAGCACACTCCTGGTAAGTTTCAAACCCAATGGTTAGGACCTTATGAAATTGTTGCTATATTTTCCAATGGTTTTTTGCAATTGTCTACTATTGACCCAGTCCATTTCAAGTTATTGGTTAATGGCCAGTGCCTCAAGTTATACCATAAACCCTAGAGCAAGGTGAAGTTCCTGCAGCAATTTGAGTATGTTGAAGTTCATGATCCTCCTGTAGCAGATGAATATGAGCCTCTCGCTCATATTTGTTCTTCACTTTGAGACATGTTCACCACAACCCATAATAATTACTTTCCTTCGGAAAGTACCTTTCTTTGCAATAAATATTCATTTCATTATTACTTATCTACCGCCCGTCCTCCTCATCATAATTCCCCATGAATGGATGTCAATTTGGCAGTGCTTCCAGAATGTCATCAGGGGTGTGTATTGTCCTTGGAATTTAATTCATTAATTAGTTTTTATTATCTTTACTCTCATCATATGTGCCCATGTGGGACCATTTGCGTACTTAAGTTGGGGGGGAAGAAAATCTGTGATTTGTCTTATATAACCATGTATGTATTGAATGCTATACTTTTTAAACTTTTAAATGTTGTACCCTTTTTGCAAATATTACCAATTCGGTCTATGAGATGGGACAACCTTGAAATAAGTGATTTATTTTGCACAAATAATCCAAGGTGTCCATACGGACGTCTGTTGAGTAACGATGAATAGTTAAGTTCTTGAGATATGATAGATATGCATTCATTTCCCCATATAGCGCTTGAAAATCTTGAAGTCTAGAACTTTCCATCTTTGCAAATACCTATAGATTCGGCTTTTTCGATCTTCTCTGCAAACTTTCTTGATATAATTTGTGAGAAATATCTACATTGCTTGTGTATTCTTGTTTGTGTGTTCTTCATACTCTGTGGACATGGGTGGAGATTTAGTTCATTATGAACCCACGGTTCATGACATTCTGCTAAACAGTCAAGTTTGTAGGCCACTGTTCCAAGCTAGAGGATGGATTAATTATATTCTTAAGCTTACCAGTCAAGACGAAGAGGTGGCATTATAGTTTTGAAGCACGCTCCATGATGGGGTGGCTATTGTCAAAGGATTGAGGGTACCATTTTCACAAGAAATCATGGTTGAGGTAATGGGGTTACCACAGGAAGGTGAGGAGTTTTTAGAAAGCTTTGACCTAGCAACAGCAAGGGCACAATTCACTCTGCACACAGACCCGCCATTGGAAGTCAACAAGAAATAGGGCACTAACAGGTTGTCTCTGCCTGAAACCTATAAGAAATGTGCAGTATTCATTATCAAATATTTCACTTGTGAAGTTCGACAAGCTTACTTGCATGCAGTGCACTTCAAATTTTTGAGCTACCTAAGGCACGATAACAAGCCCATAAATGTGCCCAATTTCCTTTTCAACATTCTGAATAAATGAGCTTCATTAGTGTAGGAAGGTAAGCCCAATATCGTTTCCCATCATTGTTTGATTAAGCTAATATTGGAAATAGCATTGAGGGACCAGTCCAACATGACATGGGAAGATTTCCTGTCAAGAGAATTAGAGAAGGAAACCCTAAGACCTTTAGGGAGTAGGGTTGGCAAAAGAGTCCAAACAGAACAGGGAGTTTTTAAGGTTATTGAAGAACTAGGATTAGGCTCTTCTTCAGAAAGAAGGCCTAGGACTAAAAACCCTAGGCGTCCTCCTGAAGCTTCTACATCTGGGTCAACCCAGAATAAGGGAAAAAAGAAAATTTTAGAGAAAGAGGTGTCTAAAGAAAAAGTCTCCCCTCTAGTTGATACAACTACCACCCCTACAAGGAAAGGGAAGGAAAAAGGGAAGCCAGCTGCCTCTGGTTCTAGTGAACGCTCAAAGAAGCAGGATCCTGTAGCTTCAACCACTTCAAGAAAGTGAAAGACTGTCGAAAGGAAGGAGGAAACCCCTTTATGAAGAAGCAGTAGACAGAGAAGGGGTATGGCTACAGACATATCACCATGAGGGACAAAAATCAACCTTGACACTCCTGAGTCAGAGGAGCCACTTGAAGGTAAACAATCCTTCGAGTTTAGAATGGGAACAAAATGTGTAGTAATTGAGGATGGTTCCACCTCCGATGAACAACCCTATAGGGTTCAAAGGGGAAGTTCATCTTCCCATGGACTCCAAGTTAATGATGATTTCATTGAATCAGATGATGACTTTTTAGGAGGATACCTTGCTAATGAAGAAGGTATGCCGGATACAGCAGAACATAGTTTATTTGAAGACAATTCTGGTATATCTATGAGTGTGGATACACCTCCTACAATAGTAGGGAGGGATCATTTTGAAGAGAACCCTGGTATTGACATGATGGCCAAGCAAGTTTTGAATTAGGGATTGGACGCGCTAGTTGCTGCAACCCAGAAATGTGATAACCCTGAAAGGGCCATCATAATCCATCCAAACCTCTCACAGGATGTAGCTACAGAAAATAACAATTCAACTGACATACAAGCCGTAGGGGAAGACCCTGATGAAGGTAATCTACCAGAAGTACCTTTCCCTGTAACTCCATTTTTTGTTATCTTTCGACTAATTAATCAGTTGATAATGGAAAGAGAGAAATGACAAAGGCAGAAGAAGGCTTTGCACCAGGTTATCAATCATACTTTTTAGGAATTGGTAGAAAAAGAGGAAGAGGTAGAGCAACTTGAAGAAAAATTGACTAAGGTAACGTCAGTTATCCCTGAGCTAATGAGTTTTAGGTCCCCTTCCCATGTTTATGCCATTTTTCTTAAAGAACAAATGTTGAATTATCAGTTAACTAGTATAGTAAAGGGCAAGTCTCCTTTGATAAATGAGCCCCTTGAGATTTTTCAAGCTTTTCATAATTCTCCTACATCCATATAGAACATGTTATGTGAAATCTTCTTGCACAACTTAGCTGTACCTAGTAATAGGGATTGGAATCCATTGCCTTATTTTGGGGACATCCAGCTGAGGGCACTCATGTCATGGATACAAAATGAGATCAGTAGAGAATCCCAGGCCAAAATTTACAGAGAATTAGAGGAAAAAATTCCTCTATACCTATGGCTAGAAGCCAAAGACCCAAAAACTTACTATTATGACTGGATGAAGTTAGCTTAGTCAGAGTCTGAAAGTAAGATCATTAACTCTCTCAAGAATGTAGCCTTCGATGAATACACCAAAATAGCTGAAACTGAACTAACTAAGGCCACAAAATCAATCCAGTGGCACTGGATTAACATGACAGAGGACATGAGAAATAAGGAGCCACATTCACCCCTTAATTTTACAATGGAAAAAAATCATGCTCCTTGGTATGTCACGTTAGGCAGGGTAAGGCAGAGCTATTGGCTTCCATTAACATTCCAACCACCCCTTCTTCTTTCTCCTCTTCTACCCACTTAGAAAATTTAGAATATTATGACATGGTAGGAGAGGTGAGAAGGTGGGAAACGTATATGGACACTAAGGGATTTTACTGGAGCTTTGCTAATGGGGGTATTGGACAGAAAGTAGCCATAGATCTTAGAATGCAAGCCAGGGTGAATAACTATTTGTTTGCTTGAGGACCAACAAAAGGCTAATTTGGGGGTAATGATGAGGCCAATATAAGGCCTATATAGTTTTAAGTTTCATTTGTTTTTATGGCTACACTTTGAGAACTTCATATGCTTTCATGATACTTTTGCAGTCTATTTATATTGATATCTCAGAATTGCTATACTTATGTGTATGCAAATATGTGTGAAACATTTTAAGTTTATAAATGTGCTATCTGTATGTTGCGTGGATATATGGAACTAAATCTGGTGTCTTTCTGTCCTACTTTAAATGGGGTGGTTTTCCTATAGCCATGTGATGAGAGCAAGTTAGTAAAAACTTATTATGGATTTTTGTCTTGGATACATGTGTGTGTTAACCTTTTGTAGAAACGGTGGATCCACAGTAAAGGAAGGAGTCAACATTAAAGAAAAAAGTGATGCTTTGAAAAGGCCAACTGTTGCGGGGCTCATGATGATTCCATGTTGCGGGGCTCATGATGATTCCACTACCCGCAGATGAGAACAGTTCCTGTTGCAGATAAGTCGCAGCTAAAGAGTGGCCATGATGGAGTAAATATAGCAGCGACACATTCCTATATTTCATATGTGATTAAATGCAGTTTGTTTTTGTAGTTAAAGTTGTTGATCATGCTCCTTAATGATTGTAATATCCCCGATGTTGGGGGATCCTAGTTGTTAGGAGTTTGTATTAGTTGTTGTTAAATAAACTGGAAGTTATGATTCCAGAGAGAGTTAGTATTACGGAGATCTTTTGTAATCCAGGGAGAAGTACAATATTATTTTTTGCATCTTTTGTAATTCATATTTTATGAATGATCAATGAGAGCTTCAATTCTTAGTTTCTGAGTTCTTGTTCATTCACTCTTCTGTGGGGTCCCACACGGGAGGTGAACCGGGAGGTGAACCTAATTTGTAGTTCAGTAGGAAGTAGTTGCAAGTCATTTGAAGTAATTAGGACTCCGTTGCTCCTATAGCCATTAGTAACAACACCAGTGGTTGTTCCTGCATCATAGGCGGTTAGCTAGTTTACTGTTTCCTGTAGCATAGGCAAAGAGTTAAGCTTACTATTTTAGCAAGTTCTTTTATCCTTAGATTACACTGTTGATTCCATTTCCTAGTTTAGTTTCATTTCAGTATTATCCATTCCTTAAATGACAATGATTTTCAAAGTAGATTAGAGCATATACTTTGCTGATACCATTCCAAGTCTACGTTCCATGGTCGATAATTTAATGAGTTCAACATATTATTTCTAGTAGGAAGGATGCATAATCCTTAAATACAGAGGTATTATAAAGAGTAGTCACCCTGTTAAGGGAAAAAACACTAGGACCGGTACCCCAAATTTTTACTCTTCTTAAGTGAGCCCTATTAGGAGCCAACCCTGTTAAAGGTTACAAAGACACTGTTAAGTGCGACCTTGTTAGAGAATTTTATACATAGAGGTTGTCAATTAGTATCGGGCATCTATTGCTACCATCCTTAAATCAACCTCCTTCTTAGACTGTCAATAGGTACCAGGCAAGTCCAATGCTACTTTCATGAATCAACCTTTTTGGCATTCCTTGGGATGTACCTCAATATATAGAATATTGTTAAGTCCTGCTCTGTTAAGAGACTTGATGTTTCAATGGTTAAACTGAAAAATTATGACCTGTTCATGATGCAAATTTGAATTGCATATTTTCATATCTATTTAAGTACATTACCTCTCTGATCAATGTATCAATTCAATTCTTTGTGCTCCACACTTTCTGCTCTGTGATGTTGTGCTTCACTGTTCATTTGTGTTTGTAGAATTCTTTAGCTCTCCTTTAGCTTGATTGATCAGTACTGTATGAAGTTATTCTTCATCAGTTTCTCTTCAACATCACCTTTCTATTCACTCCCTTTAATCCCTTTTTCAAATGGATTAAGCTTGTCTCTTATATAGACATGATATTCACTATTTCTTGATTCTTGATTCTTGATTCTTGGCATGAAAAACAATCCAACCAATTTTATTTAAAGCATAAATCTTGATTTATCTCATAGTTATCTTCTTGCCAAATGTACAAATCATCTTTAAATCAATCACTTAACTTTGGTCAAATAAAACAAAGAAAAAAACTAGTTAAGCCTATCTTTAGCTCTTGCCAGCTAGATATTTTGTCATTTTTGAAACTCTCTATTTCGTTGGCCAACTCTACAGTCAGTCGTCAGTGAAAACTGACAATTCTGTCAGTGTGACTCCAGTTAGCTTTGGGATCTCCGTCCGTTGGGCATCATTGGATTTTTACTCATCGGGCAACTCTATTTTCAGCTCGTTGGGCATCCTAGTGTTTTTCTTCATTGGGCAACACTGTCTTCTGCTCGTCGGGTATCACTGTGACTTTTCTTCTTTTCCTTTACCAATGGTGTGCACTTCATTGGTGTTGTCTGTCACTTAGTGAATACTTGACTCTTATGCATTGTTGAAAGCATAACCTTTGTTCCATTGATTCTTTGAAGTCTTTGGCATTATGTACATGACCATACAGATGATATCAAGTTGACATCAATGACAACACAAACCATTAACTGATTTAATGCCTTGCATTATGTTCAACTTAACATTATCAAACATTCAATTAGTTACATGTCATCAATCTCTCCCTTTGGCATTGATGGCAACATACTATATTATCACACTATACTATTTCTAATACAATATGAAATACAATAGTTGATATTCATCAAACTACCAATATTTTTGTTTGATAACTGATAAATGTCTGATCTCTGGTAAGCTCTGTTTTAGCTTAGATTTGATTCTTGCAGCTCTATTTCTTCTGATGTGTTGTGTCCTCTTCTTGTGTCAATTTCTCTCTTTTGACTGTTCTCTCTCTTTTGTGATGTATTTTTCTCTTGTCAGAAATTCTCCCTCTGTGTAATCTTTCATACAATTTTCTCTCCCTTAGGATATAATCTCTCCCTGTTGGATTAATGTGATAATGGATAACCTTTCACCTTTTCAGAAAGATGTGATAATATGGATAATCTCTCTCCCTTTGACAACAATGCCAAATAAATAATTTACAAATATTTGACATTCATATGAAAACAATCATTTTCTTTCCATTCATAATATATTCCTTGAATTTCCCTTATCCATCAGCAATACAACAATATTCTCTGGTGCTTAGTTCTGATATATACTTGTCTGTATATAGATGTATCTTTGAATTTCATCTCTTTTCTTGCATCAACATGAATGATATTATGATAATATATAGGCTGATGCAGCCTTCAGTTATTTTACTGACTGGTGGACAAGGGTTTGACCCCTAGTCTCTTTCTCAAGTACTCAAATGTATCCTTGGGAAGTGGCTTGGTGAAGATATCAGCTAATTGTTCTTTTGATTGCACATACTCAAGTATCACCTCTTTTTCTTGAAATTGTTCTCTCAAGTAATGATACTTGATGGCAATGTGTTTAGTCTTTGCATGCATGACTGGATTCTTGGAAATTTTTATTGCACTAGTGTTATCACAATAGATAATTACTGGTTCTAAGATATTCATATGCATACCTTCCAGCAACTGTTTGATCCATGCAATATTTGAGCAATTTGTAGCAGCAACAACATACTCTACTTCTGCAGTAGACTGAGAGATGCATCCTTCCTTCTTGCTAATCCATGTGACAAGTCTGTCACCCATAAAGAATGATCCTCCAGTTGTGCTCTTCCGGTCATCAAGATTTCCAACCCAATCAGCGTTGGTAAACAACTTAAGTTCAAATTTGCCTTCTCTTCTATACCATAAGCTAAATTCCTCAGTATTCTTCAGATATCTTAGAATTCTTTTCACAACAGTCATATGTGATTCCCTGGGATTTGTAGAAAATCTAACAACAATTCCTACTGCATGTGCAATATATGGTCTAGTGTGTATAACATACATGAATTTTTCAATCATTGAACTGTACAAAGTCTAATTTACCTATGTTGTCTTTTCCTCCTCTGTTAACTTACATCCAGTAGCCATCAGTGTTCTAACTAGTTTGGAATCTTCCATCTTGAATATTTTCAGAACCTCTTTAATGTATTTGGACTATGTAATGAAAATACCTTCACTTTGTTGAATGATATGTAGACCAAGAAAGAACTTGATCTCTCCAAACATAGACATCTCAAACTCTTTGCTCATATCATTATCAAATGATTTGAATATCATATCATTGCCTCCAAATATGATGTCATCAACAAATATTTCAGCAATCAAAGTGTTAGCATAAGTATCTTCCTTCAAATAAAGATTATTGTTTTCACTAGTCCTTACAAATCCAATACTTGTTGTATACACTAAAAAATGGCTTCACTAATTAATTAATTAAATATTTATTATTTAATTAATATTTAATTGATGAATTAATTAAATATTTATTATTTAATTAATATTTATTTCTTCTATTATTAAGTAAATCATTTTAATTTATTTAATACATTCACTATAGTCTATTCTTCTTATCCCAAGTCTTCTAAATTAGTCTCATTAAAGTGGTTAATTACACAATCACTAAATATGACTAAGCTTCCTAGTCCATCTCATAGACCTAGTCACTTGACACATCATCTTGGCTAAAATAATTAATTATTATTAATTATTAATAAATAATTATCCTCACCCACACATGTCCTATTCCTAAGGGCTATGTGGCCTCATAAGACTTGGTCTCATGACCACATGTCTTCTCCTACACCAAGTCAAGAAGCAATCCCTATTCCTAAGGAGCTTCTCAAGCCACCTCAAAGAGACCAAGATGACTCATGGGACACTTGTACCAAGAGTCCTCATGAGGAAAAAGTCCTTCCTCTTTCCTCTCCATGGTCTTTGTGAGACACTTGACATGTGTCTTTCCCTTCTACCTTCTTCTCCTCTATGTCAATGTAGGAGGAACATCCTCCCTATTCTTTCTCTCACATTCTAACTACATCCCCCTTTCTCTCAACCCCTTCAACCAAGTCAATAGTAACCCTAGGATCTTCCACCTTTCAATCTCCACCCTAGGATCATGCCACCTAGGCTTAGGTCCTCCAAAAACCTATAAAAGGAGCCTCATTCCCCCTTTGTGATCTAATAGGTAATCAAGCAATCAAGAATTCAAGCATTCAAGAAATCAAGCATTCAAGCCATCAAGAATTCAAGAAATCACATTCAAGCATTCAAGAAAATCACATCAAGCATCCAAGAATTTCCACACCATTCCATCATCCATTTAGTTTCATTTTGCATACATTCACTCAAATCTCCACACTTTGGTGACATCTTGGCTAAAGAGCTTCATTGGAAATCTGAGAGCTCAAACATCAAGAAATCAAAGCTAGGAGAGCAATGGAGACAAGCTGCAAAGGGTAGGTGAAGGTAAAGCTTGTTCTTTTACTTCATTTCATTATTTGTATTCTTCATTGGGTTGCATTTAGATAGATTTATTGGCTTATTAAGTGTAGTATTTTGTTTATCATAGTTGACATCTATTTTGCATACATTTTTGGTGCCCACCGTGGGGCCTAACCCCACAAAATTGACATTTTTCTTTTAGTTTTTTTGTGTGAAGGATTCTATAGGCTTTTCTGTGCATTCATCACCGATACCTACGCATTCATCCATTTCTGTCGCGCATCCATCCCTTAATTCCGTGCATCCATCCATTCTTTCCGCGCATCCATTTACTCTTTCCGCGCATTCATCCCTTAATTCCGTGCATCCATCCATTATTTCTGTGCATCTATCCCTTAATTTCGCACATCCATCCATTCTTTCCACGCATCCATTCATTTTTTGTGTGCATCCATTCTTTCTTTCTGCACATCCATGCCTTAATTTCGCGCATCCATTCCTTCTTGCCACGCATCCATCCATTTCTGCTGCGCATTCATCATTTCCAGTTGTAAAATTTTGTTTTTGGGCTAATCATCTTAACAGGTTTTTGTTTGTTCTTGTAGATTTTAGGCTATTTTGTTGGTCGTAAATATGAAGACCCCAATCTTAAATTATTGACGGTTTTCTTGCAGGTTCCTAAGGGGTTCGCAAAAGAAACCATAACCTTTGTTTGGGCTTTAAAATACGACATGTTTTTCAGTTTTGTGTGTCTTCTTTAGTTTAGAAACTATCTATTGTGTCTTTCTTTATAGCTTAATTGTAATCCCAGATTATAACAACGTATCCTCTCCCCTCGCCATTCGTGGACCTTGGGTGTAAGAGAAACTCTTATAATCTTTAGAGGGCAGTCTTTGGTGGAAAAAGAGGTACTCACCCCAAGGAATGACCCAACCGGTAACAGGCTAAAGCCAAGTCCATCCAAACCGGTATACAAAAAATGCCATTGTGACTAGTCTCACAGTGGACATGTGTGAATTCATTGTGGCAACCAAAATCTCCTCTAGTATCCTTGTGGTGCGTTAAAGTCCCTACATTGTTAAGGTGAAAATCTTACTTTGAAAGGATTGGGAGAGCCCCCTTAATTGGGAAAATGACTTGATCACAACCACTTGAACGGATGTCCTTAGTACAATATTTTGTTTAGTAGCCAAAAAACCTTCTATTTGCTGGTTCAACGGGTAGCCCAACCTGTGAAGACACCCCACATTACTCACGGTTCATAGTAGAGATAGCGGTTTTTTGGGAAGTAATGACCCATTGAATTTGGAACTTGGTGTGCCAGAGAAGTGAGTGCACTGTAAGGAGGATCTTGTGCCTCCAAGTTCCTAGGTTGTCCGCTTTGAATTTGCGTGGCTGGATTTTATTATCCAAGTGGGGATTCAACAAATACTGTCCTTGCCAACCTTAGGAATTGTAAGATTGTTTGTGCATACATATTAGGTCAAGTTAGATAAAATCATTTCTATCTTGTGTGTGTGTGTTTATGCATTTTCATTTTGCTAAAATCAACTAAAAACCACAAAAAATTCCAAAAAATAAAATAAAATCCAAATACCAAGCAAAAAACCAAAAAAATCAGAACCTGCGCATTTGTAACTTTATGTTGCGCATTTGTCCAATATTCCCGTGCATTTGTTCCTATGCACACATAACAAAGAGCCTTTGTACGGACCCTCAAGATTCAAAAAACACTATTTCAGATACCCATTTCTATCATCAATACGATTCTGGAAACACATTTGATCCTATCAGACCTTTGATCTTCAGTTTGACCATCTTCATCATTTTCATCATCTTTCTTTCATCCAAAATTCACCAAAACATTCCTCAATCTTCAAAATCTACATTTAAGTGTTGAAACATTACCC
>MU227701.1:3896624-3909464 GCA_018584345.1 Thuja plicata
AAATGCAGACTCTAAGTTTGGTAAGACACTATTATCAAAGTTATTCATCTCAAATGAAATCAGTCTACCAATTAAACTATCAAGAGTAACTGTATTGTTTTCTACTGCTCTCATTTCTTGAATGGCAAAAACTCTAATAGCATATATAGGCAGTAAGGTTCTTAAGATTTTACTTACCACTGTCTCCTCTTCAAGTGTACCTCCAACTCCTCATATAGCATTGACTACTTTTATTCTTGTGTTGTATTGTGTGATGTTTTCTCCTTCTTTCATTCTAAGATCATAAAATTGTCCTCTAAGGATTTCTTCTTTGGCTCTCAAAACATTTGTATCATCTCCATGTACAAGCTTCAATTTGTCCCACATCTTCTTTGCAATTTTTCAATCTTTGACATCTTCAAATTCAACATTAGAGAGTGAGGAAGAAAGCGTGAATCAGTGGCCTCAAAAATTTATCCTTCAAACTTTAACCACTAATCAATAAACCTCAGATTATTATGTCCCTACAAGATGCATGCCATGAAATACTAATAATGATTTAACTGTCTGTCAGTTTTCCTTGTCTTTCCTTATTCTCCTTGATTACCGATAAGCAGAATAACCATTTATCAAAACTCAATAAATAAGCAGAGTATACCGATCAACCCAGTGTTAACTATGTCAAATACAAAACAATAAAGAAATGAATCATATACACATAACACATGAATTTTTAACGTGGAAACCCTGTTAAGGGAAAACCACTGGGACCGGTACCCCAAATTTTAACTCTTCTAAAGTGAGCCCTATTAGGATCCAACCCTGTTAAAGGTTACAAACACACTGTTAAGTGTGAATTTGTTAGAGGATTTTATACATAGAGGTTGTCACTTAGTATCGGGCATCTATTGCTACCATCCTTGAATCAACCTCCTTCTTAGACTATCAATAGGTATTGGAAAAGTCCAATGCTACTTTCATGAATCAAACTTTTTGGCACTCCTTGGGATGTACCTCAATATATAGAAGACTGTTAAGTCCTACTCTGTTAAGAGACTTGATGCTTCAATGGTTAAACTAAAATGTTATGACCTATTCATGATGCAACTTTGAATTGCATATTTTTAAATCTATTTAAGTACATTACCTCTTTGATCAATGTATCAATTCAATTCTTTGTGCTCCACACTTTCTTCTTTGTGATGCTATGCTTCACTATTCATTGGTGTCTGCAGAATTCTTTAGTTCTCCTTTAGCTTGATTGATCAGGACTGTATGAAATTATTCTTCATTAGTTTCTCTTCAGCATCATCTTTCTATTCACTCCCCTTAATCCCTTTTTCAAATGAATTAATTGTGTCTCTTATATAGACATGATATTCATTGTTTCTTGATTCTTGATTCTTGGCATGAAAAACAATCTATCCAATTTTATTTAAAGCATAACTCCCGATTTATCTCATAGTTATCTTCTTGCCAACTGCAAAAATCATCTTTAAATCAATCACTCAACTCTAGTCGAATAAAAAAAAGAAAACAACCAGTTAAGTCTATCTTTAGCTCTTGCCAGCTAGATATTTTGTCATTTTCTAAACTCTTTGTTCCTTCGGTCAACTCTGTAGTTAGTCATCGGTGACAACTGACAGTTTTGTCGGTGTGAGTCCAGTTAGCTTCGGGATATCCATCTGTCAGGCATCATTGGATTTTTACTCGTTGGGTAACTTTGTTTTCAGCTCATCGGGCATCCTGGTATTTTGGTTCATTGGGAAACACTATCTTCTGCTCGTCGGGTATCACTGTGACTTTTCTTCTTTGCCTTTACTGATGGTGTGCACTCCATCGGTGTTGTCTGTCACTTAGTGAATACTTGACTCTTATGCATTGCTGAAAGCATAACCTTTGTTCCATTCATTCTATGAAGTCTTTGGCATTATGTACATGATCGTACAAATGATATCAAGTTGATATCAATGACAATACAAACCATTAACTGATTTAATGCCTTGCATTATCTTCAACTTAACATTATCAAATATTCAATCAGTTACATGTCATCACCTTGTTGAATTGTTTTGACCTGGTCTCCAAAGGCATGACCTACTTTGAGTGCCATTTACTTATTGTTGCTCCATTAATAATTCCACACCATAATGTTAATAGGAACAAAAGATATGCTACACACATACATCCATTCATTGTTAGAGTAACCATTCATTAAACTATAATTTCAAGATTAAGACACACACAACTATAGAAGAGGGTTTATCATCCATCATAGAGGTATTAAGGTATAATTTTAAGTTCATGATGCTAAATCCATAAATCTAACCAAAGATAACTAGAAACCATGTCCATAACACTAACTATGGCAACCCCATGACCAAGACAGGGAAAGTACAACAAAGTGACATACAAATTGAGCAATTAGTTGGGATCATCACTATCCTCAATTAAATATTGTGAAAAAATACAACTTCTGTCATACAAGGTTTTGTATTTGTTGATTTCCTTTTGGGTTTTTGTGTTAATTCAAAGTTATTGCATCAACATACTTGATCACATTCAAAGAAACATTTACATTATCAAGTTATGATATACTTCATGTTTCCAATCTAGCCTCTGTTATATGACATGACACTTTCATTTTTTTTTCATTTCAAGGTTGATTCCTAAATAGGGTTTGACCAAGGCAAACCCCTTTCAAACCAACAATTTCCCATTTTTTTTTGTGTCCGAGAACAGGTGGCATAGCTGATTTTCTAAATTTGAGAAGTACAACCTAACAGACATTCCTGATGAATTTTAGATAAAATTGTGAGGTATAGGACATGTAAGATGTCTAATTCCTAGGTATAAGATGATTGAGGCATCTTTTTCCCTCTAGTTCCACTCCAAATTGAAACTGTAGGTCAAATCCACTCTCTACTTTTGTTTCAGGTCATTACAATCATCTATCTATTTTCCATCTGTCTGTGCTCCCCAATTCTTTTTAATTTCACCTATTTGGTCCTCTATCTTGCATAATTACATTATCTCCCCTCAAACCCATCTCACCCTAATCATTATTTTGAAGGATCATTGCACTTATTTAGCATTTGATTCCTACTTGAGCCTATTGGGTCATCTTCCTTCTAATTGTGTTATAGAGAAAGGAGGAGCATTCTACCCTTTTGTATTTCTTACCTTTTCATATTGTACACTTTGGTGAACCCAATTCATAACATTTATATTCTAATTTTGGTGTTATATCTCCTTTCTGTTCTTGTAGGTTCACCTTATTGTACAATTTGGTAAACTTGAAACATGACATTTCCAGTCTAATTTTGTGTCTAGACCTCCTTTGTATGCCTTGCATTAGTCAATTTTTGCATTGTATTTTTGCTACATTTTATGCATTTAGATATATAGTTTCATCTATTGTACATTTTGGTAAACCCAAATCATAACATTTCTACTTCTGATTTGGTGTTTAGATCTATATTTCATGCATTTGGTTTTGGTTCTTAGTCTTATTTTTGCATTCGCTGATAAAAAAGACATTATTTTTTTATCTTTCTATCCTTTGTTTCATATGTTCATTCTTACATTGAATTTTCATATTTCACAACAATAAAAATCTAAAAATATTTTCTTTTCATGCAATGTTATGTGTGTTTAGATTAGTTCCTTATATGCTTTGTTTCATCACATTAGCTTGTTTGATTACAAAATGTTTGATTTCCTTGTACAAAGATTTACTTCCTTTGATGATCTATTTAGTAGTGAAGACTTCTATATGATCGATTAAGTCCTTAATGAATTCATCTCTACCAAGCCTTCCTCTACACCCCCTAAACTATCTTTTGGTGAAAAGTTGACTAATGTGATAGAAGGATTTAGGGTATCCAACAATCCCCTTTATGAGTCTCTTAATGATTCCTCTCCCAAATATTCTCTCCATCACGAGGACATATTAATTCAATAACATACTTTTAACACTTCTCTCAATGATCTCCCTCTTTAGGATGAACCATTGGAGACTGATGTTGATTATTCTTTTGATATGCACCTACCCCGTGAGATTCCATTTCTACAAGAGGGTATAATTGTGAAGGAAGAGGGTGATATATTTCCTAATTATCTAAATTATGCATCCCCTTCTATTCACTTTAATGAACTTCCCTCTAAAAATGAAGCATTAATGAGTTATGATTTTCCCTCTCCTAAATTTTTCATGAAAATACCTTAGAAGTAGAGGATGTTATCCTTGATGTTCTCTCTTTTCCAAATAAATCACCTCATCAAGTCAATACCTTTAAAGATACCCCTCAAAATAAAATGGTGATTGTTGTAAAAGGTGCTATGCAACCCGATTATCATGCAGTACCATACACATATAACAAAAATCTTCAAGAGGATAATAACCTTGATGTCATGCCTTCTACAAATGAAACCATAACACATGAGGATCCTAATCAAGTCAAGATTATAAAATATCCACCTCCTTCTTCAATTCTTTCTGCAATACAAATAAGCATACCATCATTTCTTCAAGATGATGATTTGGGAACTTTAGACTTCAACCCAACCTTCCATAGTAAAAAAAAAATCCTTGAATTTGAGAACCATTTATTTTGACACATGTATGGATATTGATTGGGCCTCTTTAAATTTAAATCTAATTCAACCCAAAATATATCCTTATCTTTTTTATATTTCAAACCTAGATGATAGAAATGGTATAGGATGTGTGCAACAAAGCATTGAAACCCATGAGAAATCTATATCACACTTTTCCAACAAAATTCTAGGTTTTGCTACCTTCCCATTTATTCAACCAGTCTATACACTGTTCTCCTAATTTATCATCACACCAAGAGAATGATTTGTTTTACCTTCTTAAAACCAACTGAATTATTCTTCCTTTAAAGAACAAACAAAAAAATAGAAAACAGAAACAAGACAATTCTTCCATTTGTATGTATCATCAAATTTGTGGCCATAAGACTAATGAATGTTATGATTTGAAGTGTAAAATTCAAGAATCCATTGATTGTGGTATAATTAAAATGATATTTAACAATAAATGGAGCCTTTTTCACGATCATTCTAAATAACATCTAAGTTCCTATTATGTTTCTCTTCACTATGTGACATTTCTAGCCTATCCTTTGGGAGTTCATTGTCATTTATGGTGGTGCAATTTTAGATGCAATCATACTTTGTGAGAAACATAATAGTTTTTATTATTCCTTGTATCCACACTTGGGGGGAAAGGGTACTATTTAAGTCTCGTATTCCAATGACCCTTTTTCTCCCTTTGTTGAGTCTTGTCTTTTATAACATGATACCGTTTCTTGTATAAAATTGTTTCTTTACGTAAGGATCTTCTCTTTTTCAAAATATTTACATCTCGAGTTTACAACCTTTTATTTTCTTTAAAGTGCATGTATATAATACATTGTCCTTCATCAAGTATTCCCTTATTTATCAATATGAAGGGTGTGTATACTTCATTTTCCTTCCTCATTTTCTCTTCCTTTCCAAAAGATTTGATATCCCTTGTTTATTTTTATAATATTATTTCCTTTCTTGCATGATTTTTTTTTTATACATAAGGATCTTCTCTTTTTTAGGAGATTCACGCCCTAAGTTCCAACCTTATTCTTTCTTGAAAGTGCATATCTATTATAAAAAATCTATCACTTAGTGTATATAAGGGATTATCTTTTCCCTTTCTTTCACCCTTGGGGAGAAAGGTTTCATTCATAAATATCTTGTTCCTTTCTAAGGATTCACTTTATCTTTTTTGTGTGGTATTTTTTTGTGACATGACATCCTTTCTTGCATGGAGATTGTTTTGTTTACATAAGGATCTTCTCTTTTTCAAGAGATTTATATCCCAAGTTACAAAATTTTCCTTTCTTGAAAAGCGCATGCTTATCCTAAATAATTACCCTTACTTAAAGAATTAGAGTATGTTATTCTTCATCAAGAATCTTTTTTCACCTATAAATAGGGGTGGTGGGCTAAAATGGTGCATTCTTTTTTTCCTCCCTCTCTTTGTCTCGAAGGTGTTATATTTGTTCTAGAACTCCTCTTGAAGGTAGATTTCTTGTAGCAAGATCTCTTTCTTTCAAGGGTCTCTTCCCATTCGCAAATATCCTTTCATTATTATCTATTCCTTGGCTAACAATATTTTTCACTCCTTTCTAAGGTTATGATATACACTATTTTTTTAAGGATATCTCCTTGTTGTTAGAAGTAGGTATCCTTGTTCTCTTTTCCTTATGATGTCACCATAGTCCTATGTTACCATCATAAGGAGGGAGCATACATGTAGCTTCCTTGTATATTATGCAACCTTTTTAATCCCTAAGGAGACTATGATTTCCTTAGGACTGATCACTATCATGTATCCATACATAGACTATACTTTCCAAAGCACTAATACTGTATTACACCCTTGTGCACAAAACTTTTATAAGGCACCCTTGTGCGCAAAGCTTTTACAAGTTACGCCTGTGTGCAAAATTTCATAAGTTGCCATGTGCACAATTTTTTCAAGCTAGAATTAACTATCATAACACAACTTTCTATAACTTCAATTATCCTTCTCTTTCTCTTTGGGATGAGTGGAACTATCATAACACAGATTTTTTAGTCTTTCTACTCTTTCCTCTTCTTCTTCCATGGATCACCTAACATATCAAAACTTTCTAAACTATTGGATTCATGGTCTCTATCTTTCCTTCTATGCTCTTGTATATTTTCTATTGGGTTAGATCACGGAGTGTTGTCTTGCACTTGGCGTATTCTATTTCCCTTTGCATGTGATCACTTGCGCTTTTGCAATAGCTATCTGAGCATGATACTAGCGGTTGAGAAATTTGGTTCATCAAGGTCTCTTCAACTAGTTGACTTGGAATCTTAGTAAGCTTAGGATTTTTTCATTCTTCTATATGTCTGTGGATGTATGAGATAACACTAGTACATTTGACCCTAAAAATTGACCAACATTCTTGACCAACCATTAAAATAGTTTTGCTTGGTTGGTTGATAGAAGGAAAATTTTGTTTTTTTAAGTTATGCCCGTATTGGTCAGAATTCCAACAAATAGGCATGTTAGTCAGATTTTTGATGAACACATTACTTAAAAAAAAAAAAGATATCAATTCATTATGTTTCCTTATGCGCAGTAGTCAGAGACCATGGAGGGCACGAAGGGAGGCTAGTCTTTGATGAAATCTAAGAATACCAGTATTTTTGTATTCCATAGGGTTATTGTTCATTGTTTCTTCGTCAATCCTAGTAAGTTGGACTATTATTTATGTTTTCAAGCATGGTCCTTTAAGCTACGGCTCTGATCGTCCAAATCTTCTGCTTCTGCGGTTGAGTGAAGTGAGGGCATAGAGGTCGGTGAGGGCTCACAGTCAAAGACCACAGAGGGCACGAAGGTAGGAAGAAGTGAGGGAATGAAGATCGGTGAGGGATCATAGGTAACCCTAAGCAATATTTAGCTTTCTCTGATTGATGTGTATGGTCTGCTCTGTGATTCCTTTACATTTTTCATACATATTTCTACCACACATTCAAAGCTATGAGACCACATATCATTGAGGAGCTTCCTAACCTTGTATGGATTCCAAGACATTCTATGAGATCATATTTCTTCACTGCCATCAAATAGGTAGTGAGGATGTAGACACAAGCCAAGGAAAATGGTAGTTGTTTTTGAAATCTGCAACCATTTCATTCTATAAAACTCATTTCCTCTTTCTTCACCCTGGCAAGTCTGCGACCAAAACTAGGGAACAAGACCTTTTCCCAGGAGGGTGCAGGAAAGTTAATAAAAAATAAAATAAAATAAAACCTTCATTCCATCATATGTCCTCTATGTAGAAGATGCGGATAAGTATATACAATCTTCCCTCATCAAAATAAATCATCTGAACCTGTATAAAAATTCTAAGTTGAAGGTCAATCTCTGGAATGATTTCTTGGAATTCATATTAGAGGATACATGGGTATGAGTCCTTGTAATTCATATCAGTGCACACATGGGTATGATTTTTTATAAATATTGAAAAACTCTATTGGATTACAAAAGAGGCAAAACGTATGGTAACATGGTTACATATAACAAGATACATTTAATTAAAAAGGAATATAAACAATGAAAAATTTATAGATCTCGTATGCGCCATGATGGATGAAAGAAATCTAGATGTGTCAAAAATTACAAACATGTGGTATAACATGCAACCCTATGCATAATATATAGGATCTACTAAAACATGAGGGCTTCATAATTGGGACCACCATATTCACCACCTACCAAATGGTCATTCAAGGGAAATAAGATACAATTCTGCAATATATTGAGAGACCAACTGTTGTAGAACATTTAATGCAAACAACAAATAAACAATTACTTATTTTGGTATGATTCACTCATAATATTTCTTGCAGTCTATTTCATGAGTACATTACTTAATTTCCCCCAAAGAAAATGGAGTTAAAACACTACACTTACATCCCAAATCAATAGAAAACTCCTATTAGGAAGTAAAAACTCTACACTTACACATAACATAAGCTATGGTATCGCAGAAAACTCCTATTAGGAAGTAAAAACTGTGGTGGGGATGGCACCCACAAAACTTCACTATCTGCAGAATGGAAGGGAGCCGGTTAAGGCTTACAATTTGATCACTTCTGATGATCTACCCTGTTAAGAGTATTAATGTGGAGACATGTTAAGATCTACTCCGTTAAGATATTTAGCAACACTGATTTAAGTGTGCACTCAGTTATGAGATTTACAATAGGACGGTTAAGCCCACCTTTCTTGAAAGGATTTCATTAGTGTACTACACTTGTTAGAATGAGTAAAAATGTTGATCTGACTGTATGGAATCTACTATTGCTGATTTACAAATACATTAAATCTTTTACAATAATTATATTACCTTAAGTGATTGATGAATACCTTTTCTCTGCTTGTCAGTAACCTTTGTTCTGTTCTTGAAAACTGATATGAATCTGTTTGTGTTCTTTTGCATGAATTCTCTATCTGGTCTTTAGTTTCTCTCTGTGGCTACTATATTCATTGATCAACTTATTTTTTCAATGGATTGATCATCTATTTATACAAGTATTTGACCTATCTTGGAATTCATGTATTACAATGTTAACTCTCAGATCCAAGGTTTACAACTTGACCTTGATCTTTAGTTTGCATGTTTTAAAATATTAAAACTAATTAAAACAATAAAAATTACATTGTTTCCTCCACACATAATGGATTTAAAAGAAAATCAAGAAGTTATAAATACAACTTCAGTGATTTATCTGACATGGAAAGTTAGATCCACTTTTTGCGGGATGTAACTGACTATCAGTTCTTGGTCGTCGGTTAGAACTTGCAGTCTGTCAGTGTTCCTTGACTGAACTGTTCATCAGGTTCCCTGTATCTGTCGGGTTCCTCTCTTTGATTTTCCGTCGGGTAGCATTGTTTTTACTCATCGGGTATCTTCTACCTTTTTGTCATCGGATAATACTTAACAGTGTTTGTCGGGTAACCTTTTCATCGAATAGTGTTGTGCCCTGTCTATCGGTGTAGAGTAAACTGATGGTGCAGATCATGTTTTTCTCTTTGTATACTAATGGAAAAATATAATTCCTTCAATCTCCCCCCTTTGACATTAGTATAAAAAACTGATATGTGCATAATACTAAACTATTTTGGTATGTATACACCATGTTTATATCCTTGTCATAATATGACTCCCCCTTACTATGTGCATTGGTATAGTATATGTGTATGTACATGTATACTATTTATTCTTTGTGTGTACATTATTTCCCCTTTCTTCCACTATACATATGATTTCCTCCTTTAACTGAGGTGATGTACATATCAAATTCCCCCTTTCTTTGATATTGATGACAAAAACGTACAACTTACAATATACCAAAATTGTGACAAAAATGTGCAACTTACAATGTGTCAAAAATGTTAGAATGGGTAATTTTGATATCTTCCAGCAGTTTTTCCCATTGTTCTTTCAACTGTTCTAGTGCCATGTGTTACATCTCTAGTCTTGCATGCATATCATAAATGTTGTCTAGGACAAACATTTCAGGGGTGGTAATTAGAGTATTTGCCTATGTCATATTTTTTTGCAGTAGTGTAAGTGTCAGTAAGAGATTAACTTGGAGCTCATTGACCTCATCTCTGTATTTCATCTCTGCAAACTCAATGTCCTGTCTTTGTTTCCTAGCCTGTATGATTTGTTCATTGTGCAATTTAAGTGCTTCTTCTGTGTTGGCTAGATTCTGTGCACTGGACTTAATATCAGCATATATTTTTTCTATATTGTCGGTATACTCCTGAGTGAGTAGATCTAAAGTGCATAGTTTCTTTATTAAGGTAACATCTTCTGACATAATTGGATCAATTGTACTTTCCAATTCAGATAGCTTGACCTTTTTCAGTGCCACTTCCTGGCTTATTTTCTCTGCGAGCTTGAATTAATACTTTTGTTCAAGTCTCTCTTCCATAGCCTTTTCAGCATCGGTATTCTAAGATGTTATTGCATTTGTGAGTATAACCATTTGATCAAGCATTGGAGCTTTTTGATCAATATCTATGTTTGGTACAATTTGTTGAAGTATATTTCTCGCAACTTCCAGTACCTTGGCCTCTTTTTCCGCTCTCTTCAACTTGTCTTGTACAAATTTTCTTTCAAAGAGCTTTGCATATTTTTTCAATGCTGTCAGATCCAATGTTCTTGGATCATAGACTAGAATCTCAATAATCTCATCCATAGTTACTGGATTCTTATTCTTTCCTTTCTTTTTCTTTGAGATTTGAGGGGATGCAGATGTATGAACTACCATAGCTAGTTCATTTGCTCATTCTGAATTGCTTGGTGAAGGTTTTTTTGATGATGTATCTTGTGTCTTCTTCTCTATGGTCACCTATTGGCTATGTGAAGATGTCTCTTCATTAAGCTTGGGTGTTTCTACAGAATGTGCTCCTGATTTATTTTCTATCTCATCCTTCTTTCCTTCTTCACCTTTCTCTGAAGGCTTGTCACCTGTTTCCTTTTAAGTTTCTTCTTTATTCTGATCAGTAGATGTATCCTTCTGATCATCAGTTATAGCTTTCTCTGTAGTTGTATCTGCTATCCCTTTGGCTTCTTCATCACCCTTGTCTTTGGGTGTGCTTGTTTCCTTTTCAGTTGATCCATTATTGCCCTCTAATATGTTTATTACCTTCATTAGGACAGGTGTGTTACTTTGAGTTTTGGCTTGGTCTTTGTCAGTATTGGTTTCTTGCTCGTCGGTTAGTGCCTTATCAGCAGTGACATCCTCATCTTTTTTTATATCTTGTGCAGGGTCTTTCACTTTTGAGTGCATGATTGATGTGTCCTACATTTGTTCATCAACAATGTCAACTATCTTACCATCTGACGTCTGCACTACTTGATGACTTTGTTGATCCTTAAGTGTGATAAATATCACATCATCTTTCTTCTTTGTATCATTATCAGAATCAAAGTGAGTGATATCTTGGATATTATCATCCATGCCTGTATCTAAGTTAATAGGCTCATCATCACTTTCTTGATTTTCCAGAGCAATATTCTGAGGACTTGCATTTTATATCTCCTCCTCTTTGTGAGGTGTTTTTGTGAGAAGTAATTTATTCTCAACACTTGTTGACTCTACCGGTAGATCTAGGAGATGTCTCCATTTGGATTCTGTCATTTAATCCAGTTCTATAAACTTGTTCTCTAGTACTTTGTAAGCTCTTATTTTGGCTACATATTTACTTGAGTGTTTCTTTAGTACTTTTCTTACCTCTTCAACTTTGGATTCAGGAGGCATCAGTCTTACAAGAACTCTTTCTCTTGCTTCCCTCTCTATTTTCAAGGCATATGACCACTGTTGGTATACCCTTTTACCTAGCTCTTCAGGTATTTGATTTAAAAATTTAGCAGGGGCATACTTATTCTTGATCATTGATTTTATGACTGCCTCTTGTATTTTATTTTGATCCTCTGGATTCAGTGTATCCCATTGTCTAATCTTTTTATCAGTTATTTTTCCATGAGTAACACTTGATTTGGCAGCTTCATCTACCGTTTGGTTTCTGAAGTTCTTCTTTACTACATCCGGTTCATCATCTTTGGTGTCATCCAAGTCAGCCTTTGTCCTAACAAATATTTTTCTCTTCTTTGGTGGTGTGGTTTTTACAGGTTGTTGTCTTGTTCTTTTTGTTGGTTGCTTCCTCATATAGGTCCTTACTTGACCTTTCTTAAATGGTGTGGTATCAGTAGCTGCAGTTTGACTTCTTGTCCTTTTCTTCTTTGTAGGAGGTGGAGATGGAGGTGTATCAGATTTAGTAGCCTCTGTATCTTATTTATTTTCTTCTAGTTCTTCACCGATGGTGCCCTATTCATTGGTTTCCTCCTGTTGATCCTGCTCTTCTTCTGAGATCGATAGAATCTTCTTGGGATTCTTAATCATTTTATCCTTCTTGTTTATAGTCTTCTTGACTTCTAGGCCTTGAATTATCTTTGATTTGGCTTCCTCATATGTTCCAAACCTTGGTTGTTTCTTATCAACGGGCTCATTGATTAGTGCCTCAATTTCACTTGTAGCTTGATAAATATTGATCTCATAGCCTAATGGTTCTAACAAATTTGTTCTTGGTACAACTTATTTGATATGTGTGTATTCTGTGTCTGCCATGAAACATATCTCATCTTTGTGTTTTTCAACTAGTTGTTCAGGAATCCTAGTTCTTTCCATCATCTTTTCCTTGAACTCAAGGAAGTATGCAGACATAACAGACTCAAAATTGTCTCC
>MU227701.1:3923817-3934240 GCA_018584345.1 Thuja plicata
TAAGAAGGGGCTGGTTAAGGCTTACAATTGGTCACTTCTGATGACCTACCCTATTAGGAGTATTATAGTGGAGACCTGTTAAGATCTACTTCGTTTGAAGCTTTAGCAACACTGTTAAGTGTGCACTCTGTTAAGATATTTGTAAAGAACGATTAAGTCCACCTTCTACAAAAAGGATTTTAGAAGTGATGCACTTGTTAGAATGCAACTACATAAGTCTTTGATATGATGATGTATGCAATCTCTAATTGCTGCTAATAGATCCAATAAAGCTTCCTATGTATGAGTAATCATCTTTTCATGATTGAATAATACCTTTTTCTGCTTGTCGGTAGCCTCTGTGTGTTCTTGATAACTGGTGTGATCTATTTCTGAAATTTGCATGAATTCTTCCTTCTGCTCCTTAGATGCTCTTCATGGCTATCAACAAAAATGAATTCATAATTCACAATTGATTGAACATCTATTTATACTAGATTCTAGCTCTATTCTTGATTCATGCTTCTACAAGTTAACTCTAGATCCAAGGTTTACAACTTGACCTTGATCTTTAGTTAGATATGTTTTAGATCCGTTAGGATGCTTTAAAACATTTACATTATGCTTTCTTTACCCTCAAGTAATGATTTAAAAAAAATTAAAACTCTAAAAATAGAATTAAAATGCTTTATCTGACGTGTAAAACTTAGATCCACTATTTGTGGGTTCTCTAACTGACTATTGGTTTTGATGGTCGGTCTGCTCTATCATTATTTTCTATTAGTGTTCCTTTCTTGAACTGTTCATCGGGTATGCCTTTTTGTGCTCCGTTGGTATTGTTCTCAAAACTGTGTCGTCGGTGATGATCTTTGTGTTATGTCATTGACCCGTCGGTGATGTCCTGTTTACTTCGTCAGTGTTAACACTTGTCAGTGTTCATCGATCAATTCTATGCTTATCATTTTCTCGTGACACTGTGATCTATCGGGTATGCTCATTGTCTGTCGTTTATGCTTGCAGTCCGCTGGTTATGCTTGTACCGATGATCTCTGTCAATGTTTTTCACTAAGTGTACTAATGGAAAAATAATGTCATCAATCTCCCCCTTTGACATTAGTATCAAAAAAATGATATGTGCAACATACTGAATGTATTAGTATGTACACCTGTGTATACTTCTTCCTTAGTCATTTGAATGACTCCCCCTATGTATATACTGGTAAGTGTAAGTATATATACATTTCCTTATGTACCCCTTTTTTTAATATATTGTACATAACTATCTTTACATATTTGTTCCTTCTGTACATACAATATACATTTCCTTTCTATTCCTCCTTTTTTGATAATAAAGGCAAAGGTACTTATAGCTTGTCAAAAAGGTGGGAATGTGAGGACTTAATCTCCTCCATCATCTTTTCCCATTTATCCTTCAACATTTCTAGAGCCATGTGCTCAAGTGATATCCTTATGTGTATATCATAGATGTTGTCTACTACATACATCTCTGGGGTTGCAATTAAGTTTCTTGCTTCATAAATATGCTGTTGTAGAATAGTAAGATTAGGCAAAATATGTGCCTGTAGGTTGGTAATCTCACCTCTTAATTGTGTTTCAGCATCCCATATTTCTTGCCTTAGCCTGTTAGCCTCAATGAATGTGTCATGATGTGACTTGATACTGTCTACATTTGAGGTTAGGCGTTTTGCACTCGTTGTGACATTAGAGTCTATTTCTGCTAACTTTTCACTATTTTCTTTTGTAAACTTTTCAAGCGTGCACATCTTTTGAACTAGGGTAATTGCCTCGGTAATCAGTGGCTCTAATTGATCAATTAGTTCATAGAGCTTTACCTTGTTCACTACTACTTCTTGTCTTATCTTATCAATTAACTTGTATTGATACTTTTTCTCTACTTGTTCTTCCATTGCTTGTTCTGCATCTATATTCTGATCTATGACGACGTCGGTAAGAACAACAATTTGCTTCTTAATTGTAGCATTTTGTTCAAGTTTCACCTCAGGAACAAGTTGTTGGAGAATGTCTCTTGCCTTGTCAAGTTCCATTGTTTCCCTGTGTTCCTGTATCATTTTCTTCTGAATGGATTTCCTTTGGCATATCACTCCAAACTCTTGAAGTTTATCACTATCCAAAGTAGTAATATCCCAGTTTGCGACTTCTATTACTTCATCCATTATAACAGCCAAGATGTCTTTCTTCAATGTTTTCTTCTTCTTCTTCTTTGGCTAGGTGGAAGATTGATGTATTACCATTTGTAATCGTTGAGATTGAGTTGACCTGGTAGATGAGGGTCAAGAAGATGAGGTGTCCTGTTGTTTCTATTCTGAGTCCACCGACTGGTTTTGTGAAGACATCTCCTCATTGGCCTTAGGTGTATCAACAGATATATTTTCTTTTTGTTTGGTGCCTTCATCCTTCTTGAATTCTTCACTCTTATCTTTTTATTCAACCTTTCTCAATGTATCCTCAGTTTTTTTATCTACTTCTTTGTTTTGTTTATTAGACACTTCTTGCTGAGTGTTGGTTGCATCTTTCATTTATGTGTCTGTATCCTTTTGAGTGTTGGATGCATCTTTGTTTTCATCTGTACCCATATCCTTGGGTATATCATCATCCTTTTTAGATGATTTATCCTGACTTGATTGAATATCAATAGCATCTATTAATATATTCATGTTTGTCAGTGTATTGGTTGTTGCAGTGTCAATAGTTGAATCCTATCCATCAGTATTGCCCTTTGCAGTATTTATGTCTTCATCTTTTTGTACTTCTATTGTAGGGTATTTTCCTGTAGTGTTATTGACAATGTTGTCTAACCATGATTCATCATTTATATCATCATCTCAGTTACCTTTTATTGTTAACTCTTCTTTGGTAACTTTTTCTTCGTCTAAACTGATGCGAATTGGGCTTGCTGGTACTTGATTTTCCTCACTATTTTTAGGCCATTCTTCATCTATAATATCAACCTATTTCTGGTCGATTATTTGAACTTCTTCACTGTCTAACTTAGCTATTAAGTTATCTCCTTGAGTGACAGTTTCCCTCTCATAACTGTTCTCCTTAGCAGGATTGAGTATCTTGCTCCATTTGTCATGAGCTTCTTGTTCTAGCTCTATAAAATTCTCTTCAAGAAATTTGTAATCTCTCATTTTGGGTAAGAAATTTTTCTCATATTTCTCCATGATTTCATTTATTTCTTCCCTTTTTGATTTAGGAGACATAAGAGAAACAAATACTCTTTCTCTTATCCTTTTCTCCTCATGGAGTGCAAATGTGAACCTAGAAGATAATCTTATCAACAGTTCTTGTGGTACATCACGTGTAGTGAATTGAAGTGGGACATAATAGTGTCTGCACATTTTAGCTATAATTGCATCTTCAATTTTATTCTATTCTACAGAATCCCATCTCAACCATTTCCTAATCTTAGGATGTCCAATAGATGATGCTTTTGAAATGTATTTACAAATTTCATCACTATTTTCAATAGTTGATGTTACCTTTACTATTTCATTTGCTTGTTCAATTGTAGTGTCATGCTCATCCATAGCTGAGTCCTTTATATCCTCATTTGTCTAAACAAATTTCCTCCTTTTGGTAGGTTTCCCAACTGGTTGTTTTCCCTTTGACGTGTCAGGTTTCCTCTTATACACCTTTCCTTTTACCATGGGAGTAGGAGTTGCATCCTTTGTTGTTTGACTCCTTGTTCTTGATTTCTTAGGTGGAGGAGGAGGTGGTGAATCAAACTATTCTTCCTCTGATTCATTCTCTTCTGCTGTATCACCGATGGGTAACTGGTCCTTGTTGATTTCCTCCTTACCCTCTTGTTCCTCTTCACCTTCAGAAGATATATTCAATTTCTTTTTCAAATTCTTCACCACTCTGCCTGACTATTTTATAGCTTTCTTGATAACAAGATTTGTTTTAATCTTTTGTTTGGCCTCTTCATAGGTGCCAAATCTTTGTTTCTTGTTGTCCACTGGTTCATTTAATAGTGCCTCAATGCACTCATTGGCTAGTCCTGCTTTGATTTCATATTCTAACCGTGTAAGCCATGACTTCCTAGGTACTACAACTTGGATGTACATGAAATCAGTATCTACCATGAAACATATATTCTCTTTGTGTTCCTCTATTATATTTTCAAGAATCCTTGTTCTTGATTGCAACATTTCCTTAATGGTTTTGAAATAATTTTGCATTACATTAGCAAAATTTGTTCCTAGTGATTCTATGAATTCACCTATCTGAATGGTTATAGGTCTATTTGTGTCCCATACAACTTTTCCTATTGAAGGAAAGTATTCTTCAAAGTAAAAGAATATGCACATTATGAGGGAACCAAAATTACAAGTGTTTGTTCTTGAAGATCTTATAGTGCACATGTTCTCCTCCAGTTGATGTAACATGATCTCTGCAAGATCCATCTTCTTTCCTTGTTTGATGATCTTGTATGTTGTGCTCATAGCAGTACTTGATATGCTATTCATTTCGCTTGCTTGGAAGATTTTATATCCAACAACACATGCTCCAAACTTCAACTCTACGTCGATAATGGTGTTGACCTTAAGTGCCCTTTTGAATGATTTAGCACCAGTCAGTTTTTCAACTTCCGCCAGGGATGGGTGCTTGTGAGCTTGTGCTTTGTCGACCATAGGATAACCAGTAACTGCGTGAATAACATCCTTTGTTATTGGCTTTGGCTTATTTATCCATAAAGTCTTGTTGTGCATTCTGCTAAGAACAATCTTTATCCACTCTGTTTTGAAGACTTTGTGAAAATGTAGTCCATTCATGAGTCCCTTTACTTCTTGGTGTTTATGCTCCTCTTTGAGCTTTCTAGCATCATCACATAGTGCCCTATAGGCATTATCTAGGTCTAGATATCCTATTTCTGAGATCTTGCAGTGTATATAGGACCTTACATCCTCTACCAGCAAAACCCTAGGTGGGATTCTAGAAAATGCTCTAGAATCGTCAGGTTGTGATGTAATTTATGGGTGTAGCTTGAATTTGGGTTCAACACACAAGCCTCTACTGACAAGCTTGAATGTTTTCACCTTATTTTCCTTAATCTTTTCAACTCTAGAAGTTGATGCCATCCCGTTGTAGAAATTTAGGGCTTTTTGCAAATAAAATAGTGCGGTCAGTGAATGTGGTTACTTACTGATTCTCTGTGATTTCCTATGAATGTGAATGCTTTGTGTCAAATTGATTTCTGCTGGGTCACTCTCCAAACTTCTCTAAAATCGCTCTGCTCTGCTTTGCTTTGCTCGGAAATCGAGGGTGCAAAAATGAGTTTACCTGTTGGGATTTTATAAATTTTTATGCCCTAAGTTGTCATTAATGCTTACCAACTCATTGGTATATAAAGACTGCGTTCATTAGTAGAGGCTTTCATAACATCTTCAGTGTTTGTGCAAAGTGTTGGGGTTGCTAGCAACTTTGGTGACTTCATCGATGATGGGCGGTAAAGTGGCGAAGATAGCTTTTGTTGCCTCAAGGTTCACCGATGTCTGTCAATTTACACTTAGCTTGTGTAATGACCAATACATTCTAGTAAGTAGTGCTAAATTTTCTATGTGTGTTCACCGATGCAAATTGTGCCCAATAACCGATGGTTTCTTTTCAACAGTTTAACAAACAACAATGTATTGCATCTTTATTCATGCTAATATTATAATATGAACTATGTGTAATGGAACCGATGCATAATATAACTTGTCATAATGCAGTTCCTTACATACTTGTGCATTTTAGTTGGATGCAGTGATGTCATCAGATCCATTGGATGGGGTGTCATAATTTGAATTGCTTGTTCCTACACCTTCAGTGTTTGTGGCTTTTACCCACATCTTGTTTCTAATTCTCTTGATGTCATCAATGGTATTTCCATTGGGATGAGTACTTGTATTTTCCAGTCAATTTTTGCAATCTTTTATCACATGTCCAACCTTGTGACAATGCAAATATGCCATACCTGATTTGGTCCAACCTCTTGACCTTCTAGTCCACTTTCTCATACAGTTGGCAGCAATATGACCATACCTTCCACATGCTGTGTAGTTTACCCATGTGTTATAGTACCAAACATATGAGTTACCTACTCTTGTTGGTTTGTGGCTATTATTAGTTTCTTTTGGTGTCCAGGCCTTGTTGTTCTTTTTCCAGCACTCTTCATGTATATGCCCATTCATCTTGCAGGTAGGACAGTACTTATCCATGTAGGTTTTTCTTTTTGGATTTGTCACTTTGGATCTGCATTCATGTGCCTTGTGTCCTTTCTTTTGACATTTATAACAATTACCAATAAAAGTAGATTGTGCTTGAGGATACCTTTCATTTTGCTTTTGCAAGCGTTTGAGGCATGGCTAGGTTTTCCACCATGATTGCATGACAACTTCTTGGATCTTGGGTTTGTGAAAGCATTCCTTTAATCTGGTTGATTAGAAGATTCACCATTCTCATTGTACCCTAATCCTGTGTAGTTTTTGACTCTTCTCTGTCCATCAAGAAAATCATCCATCCTTTTGTTGCTATCTTTAGCTTTCTTGATCAATTCGTTGTGTTGATTTTGGACTTTGATTTCATGCTTCAATTTTTCATTCTCCTCTCTTAGCTCACCGATAATCTATATTCTTTCAATGAGTTCTTTATTTAGTCTATTTTCTTCTTGAATCATAAGAATAATCTAGTTGGTAACCTCATGGTGATGCTCAATAAGTCTTTGAATCCCTGATTCTTTCTCTTGCAACTTTTCTGTTATTTTCCTCCTATCATCAATGGCTAGTGTTCTTTCATTTTCAGCTTTTCTCGCATCATTCATGACATCAATCATTTTTACCATTTGAGTTTCTTGACCGATTTGCAGCATCTTGATTTTCTCTGTCAAATGTAGATTGACCTCTTGTAGACTTGTGATTTCTTCTACTGATGCGTCTGAAGCTTTGCTTGTTGATGATTCTATTGTATCAAAGTAATATTGTATTTCTGATTCTTTGTAGTCCTTCTCATTCAGCCTAGTTGCCATAATCTTTCTTTCATCAAGAAGTTTTCTTAACTTGATTCTTGCCTCTTTATACTACTCATAGTTTATCTGCATCTGTAACTGCTCATTCTCAATAGTCATGTCCAGTATGTACTTTTCCATTGCTCTGATATTTTCTCTTAAGTCTTTAAGCTTTTCAAGAAAGAGACTTAGCTCTGATACCAATTGTTGGAATTATATTGGAATGATGTACTGAGAGGGGAGGGGTGAATCAGTACCTCTAAAACTTTACTTGGTTAGCCCATTAACCCTTAGTCATCAGTTTGTAAATTATCTTATCTTAACTATTCATCTTTCTTTATGTATATGAAATCATAACATAATTTCTTTAATATGTAACCATACAAGAAACAATCATGAAAATAGATAACACATGACACAAGATATGATATCATAGAAAACTCTTGTTAGGAAGTAAAAACTACGGTGGGGATTGTTACCCACAAGAATTCACTATCTGCAGATAAGAAGGGGCCGATTAAGGCTTACAATTGGTCACTTTTGATGACCTACCATGTTAGGAGTATTACAATGGATATCTATTATGATCTACTTCATTTGAATCTTTAGCAACACTGTTAAGTGTGCACTCTGTTAAGAGATTTGTAAAGAACAGTTAAGTCCACCTTCTACAAAATGATTTTAGCTGTGATGCACTTGTTAGAATGCAACTACACAAGTCTTTGATATGATGATGTATGCAATCTCTAATTGCTGATAACAGATCCAATAAAGCTTCCTATGTATGAGTAATCATCTTTTCATGATTGAATAATACCTTTGTCTGCTCGTTGGTAGCCTCTCTGTGTTCTTGATAACTGGTGTGATATGTTTCTGAACTTTGCATGAATTCTACCTTCTTCTCCTTAGATGCTCTTCATGACTATCAACAACAATGAATTCATAATTCACAATTGATTGAACATCTATTTATACTAGATTCTAGCTCTATTCTTGATTCACGCTTCCGCAAGTTAACTCTAGATCCAAGGTTTACAACTTGACCTTGATCTTTAGTTAGATATGTTTTAGATCCATTAGGATGCTTTAAAACATTTACATTATGCTTGCTTGACCCTCAAGTAATGATTTAAAACAAATTAAAACTCTAAAAATAGAATTACAATGCTTTATCTGACGTGTAAAACTTAGATCCACTATTTGCGGGTTCTCTAACTGACTGTCAGTTCTGATGGTCGGTCTGCTCTGTCAATCTATCATATTTCTTTGTCGTCGGTGTTCCTTTCTTGAACTATTCGTTGGGTATGCCTTTTTGTGCTCCATCGGTTTTGTTCTCAAAACTGTATCATCGATGATGATCTTTGTGTTATGTCATTGACCTATCGGTGATGTCCTATTTACTTCGTCGGTGTTAACACTTGTTAGTATTCGTTGGTCAATTCCATACTTAGCATTTTCTCATGACACTGTGATCTGTCGGGTATGCTCATTGTCTACCGGTTATGCTTGTATCGATGATCTCTGTCAATGTTTTTCATTAAGTGTACTAATGAAAAAATAATGTCATCACATCTATGTTGAATTCATATGATAGGGGCTTTACCCATGCAACCCTAGGCTTTACTGCTTGTATATAAACCTTATCACAATCAACTAGGAAACATATTTCATCTTTGTAATCTTCAACTAGTTGTTTAGGAATTTTTTACCTACTCTGCATCTTCTGTTTGAAATTATCAAAGTATCCATTCATAATGTTATCAAAGTTATCTCCTGACTCAACCATGAATTCATTAATCTGATGGATTATTGGTCTATCCTTTTTCCATGCTATTGTACCCTTGGAGGGAAAGAAATTCTCAACATAAAAGAGTATGCAGATTAGAAGAGAACCAAACTTACATGAATTGGATTTGGATACTTAGATGCTTTCCATATTCTTGCTCAGCTGGATGAGCTGTAATTCTTATAGGTCGAATACTAGATTCTTCTTCACCACTTTGTATGCTAGGTCAATAGCTTCACACGGAACACTGTTAGGTCTGCTTGAATCATACATCTTGTGGGATATAACATGAATGCCAAATTTAAATTCCATATTAGTTACTCCATTAAGTCTCATGCCTCTACCATCCCACTCGGCAAGAGTTAACTCAGCTATGTCATCCCAGGTTAGGTTTTTGGTAGCTTTCAAATTTTCTAACATAGGAAACCCTGTGACACGGTGAATTATCTTCTTCGTGATCTTCACAGGATGTTCCAACCACATGTGCATGTCGTGGATATGGCTAAGAACATATCTCATCCATTTTGTCTAGAAATTTCTTGGCATGTGCATGATGTGTCAAACCCTTGGTTTCGATATGCTTATGCTCAGGCTTCAGACTCCCATTTGTACATAATTCATCATATGCTTTATTCATCTCAATGGTTCCAAGCTCCTTTATGTTGTAGTGATAGAAGCTTCGCATGTTGTTGACCAATAACACTTTCAGAGGAATTAGGGAATGAGGTCCCATCGGGTCTATCTCCTCTGCAATTTCTGGATGAAGCTTAAACACTAGAGGATCACATATTGCATTTCTCCAACATCTCAAAACCTTTCTTGACCTTGCTGCCGGAAGTGGATGCCATATTGTTTGGACAAAATGATCAAACTTTGCTTTCAATCACAAATTTGCACTGAGTTGCTAAGGGCTCTGAATTGATTTGTAAACTGAAAACTTTGTAAGCAATAATATTTACAATCCTTCATTTATAAGAGATTTTCAACCATTAGAGTATTTCATTAAATGCTTCGTACATAGTAGCTGGCATGACTCAGGTGTTTCTCCAAAATTCACTTGGAAGCTCGGGTGAAACTAACTTCCCAATTATCAATACGCCTGACTCAGCTTGGTTAAGCTAGAGTAGCTCGGGTGTTACTAACATTCTAACTCAGGTAGAACTATAATATGTCCTCATGCATCAATATGAAGGTTTGGACTTGCTAGCTTATCTGGAATTGATGTATGATGGCTTGTATTGCATAGCTCTAGTCATCTCCTAACATTACTATTCTTTAATGGTAGATCCACCCAACTCACTATTTTGGGTGCCATTAGATCCTTCATTGCTTTGACCTAAATTATTAGAGGATTTCCTTACCCATTTCTTGTTCATCTGAGTTTTGATTTATGAGACTTTGTCTTTTCCATTCTCAAAACCAATATCAAAATTTTCTCTGTTCATATAGTTCTTGCTTAGACGAGCATGTTTCTCGCTCACATAACATCTCTTAGTAGGTGTAACACCCCAAAATTGGCACCTTACAATTCTAATCAATTTTGGTGCATTTTCTCATCATCGAAGTCCTATTGTACTAGGCAAATTCTCCTTCCTAATTGTCTTTAATTGACTTAGTCTCAAATG
>MU227701.1:3934290-3947213 GCA_018584345.1 Thuja plicata
AAGTCCTATTGTACTAGGCAAATTCTCCTTCCTAATTGTCTTTAATTGACTTAGTCTCAAATGTAGAAAACCTAAATTTGCATAAATCTTACACTATATTTAATTCCTAAATTTTCAAGATTTATTACCTAAAAATCCCAATGATTAATTAATTTAATTCTAAAGTCCTAAGTGCTTTTAAATTAAATTAATCCCACCCCCTTTAGCTAATATACATCAAGGGAATTAAATATTATTTGGCTATTTGAATGGATTATCCTCACTTGAATTTAATAATTCAAACAAAATGAAAAGCCACCCATGTGGCAATAATTCATTTATTTAATTAAATAATTCCTTCATTTTGTCTCACCTTCCTCTATGGAGATGAAGAGTCAGCCGTTTCTTTCCAAGAAACTCTTCATCCTCTCTTCAGGCTTTTCTATATTATGGACCTTCTTTCCTTCATTTGAGAGAGCAATTTTTAGAGTACCAAAACTATAGTGAATTCTTGTCTCAATTCCCTCATATTGCTAAGCTTTTATTGCATATTTAGTATAATTTCATGTAGCTTAATGGCATTCTTCATTGGAATTTAGTTTGTTTACCATCAATTAGCTTAATTATGTTATCTTTTTCAAATTTCTTAGCTTAAAATCTGCATTTTCATTCCTAGATTACAATTGTATCTCTCATATAGAATAATTTCATTTATGTTTTCAAAGCTTTCAAATCCTCCATTTTAGCAAATGGTCTATGGTTGTTGGCTCTCGTTCTGAGAGTAATTAAACACCCCAACTAAATAGGAGGCAACAGGTCAATTCAATCGATATTGTGGATTGAGCAATTCATGTTCATCTTCGCAATTCAACGATTGAGCAATGACTATGTTGTGTTGTGGCTGATTTAGAGGTCAACATTCAGACACATACATTTTGGCGCCCACCGTGGGGCAGAAAATTGATTTTTGACCTCACTCTCAAAAAAAAATTTGACAAAATTTTGTACTATGTCGTACGTCTGTACTTATCTGTGTACGGATTCTCACGCAAGAATTTTGAGCGTACCGCACAACAAAAAACTTTCTCGCGCCAACTGGTGCATTTCCTCGCATGAAGCCTTGTACTTCCTCGTGCGAGGCTTGGTGCCAGTCTTTGTAATTTCACATTTTTTGCAATTACTATTACTGTTTTTCTGATTATTTTCACATGCTGCTATTTTTATCTTTTTGTTTTCTCTGACAACGTAACGGTGGGCTGCAGGTCGCTTGACGAAGACATAAAATTGCTAACGGTTTTCTTGCAAGACGGTTGTCAAATATCATTTTTAAAACATTGTGCTTGTTTATTGCTTCCATCACACAGTATAACTAGGGCCTTGTTAAAATTTCTTGGGAATCTTGATAGAAAAATAGGGGAATAGGCTCTTCATTACATGGAAGTGATGCTCATGGATGAATCCGAGACCCAGACATTGCTATCATGAAGGAGACCTAGGGAAGCAAGGAAAGTTAACAAACCTTTAGCATGTTCACTTGTTAGGGGATTATGCTCTTCTCTCTTTGAGAGAATCAGAAACCCAAAATATTGTGAATTGGTTGGAGGAGAGTTATCTCGATGATGAATATATCTTGCATATTTGGGTAAGGTGAAGAGGTAGAGAAGTATGCTCTTCTATCTTTGAGAGAATAAAAAAATCTGACCCTCGAATCTGAGCCAAGTTTTGTGTCACCTTTAGAGGGCCTGCTGGAAGTTGAAACTCCATGAACGACCCAAGTGAGTACACACCTATCACTGGTGATTCCACCTCACTATAATAAAGTATGCTTTGTTGAGTCCAAAGGCTCCAAAGCCATGGTAACTTCTTTCTCATGATTCTGACTATCATCTTGAGAAATCCTTGTCTGTTGTACTGAGCAGCGCCACTCCTAGCCCTACTTGCAGGGGTGTATGACTTTCAAGTGTTGGTGTGGCTATGAGGCCCCAACCCTATATTGGGGACACCAAAGGTTATTGTGAATGGAAGCCCACTAAAAAATTTCATAGTTAGTTTCCTACCCGGATCACCTCCGAAAGAAGACATAATCTGTGCGCGGGGAGGGGGAAGAATCTCTCCCCTAGATTCTCAACATAGGTATGCACTGGATGCTTGAAGTGGTATATGACACTGGCCCCTACTTTAAGGGTAACCTTCAAACATATATTATTGAGTCCTTGGAAACACCAAAAACACGGGCGCCCTCTCAGGGTGACACTACTATGTGAGGTGCACGCATACACATAAGTCAGTGAGGCACAAATTTTGTCTTCTCTACCATTTTTTTATAGGGATAACTAAGTGCTTGTTTTGAGTCTTAAACTATCCAATCATGATTAAACAAAGACTCCCATGATTCTTCCAAGTTTCCTTGTCCTTGGTAGAATTTTTTGCGACTACTTCTTGTGTCACCATTGTTTGATCAAAACTTTGTGCTTGTTAACGATTTCTTGTCACATTCAAACTGAGAATGCTGATCTGAATTGTCATAAAACTGTCCTAAATCTAGAAATTCTATCAGAGAATAGTCTTGACTGTGTTTTGAAATCTATCTTTTGTCTCAAAAATTGAGTCGATCTGTCAAAATCTGGAGTTTTCTCGCGCAAGATTCTAGAAACTGAGCATTTCCTTGCACGACCTTTCATTTTCTCGTGTGCAATTAAACATTTCCTCACACAAACCAGCACTTTATCATGCGAATCTATACCATGGTGTCCCAAAATAGTGAGCTATTTCCCATTGACTGATGAGTTTTTTGCCTGATTTGATTTTTGTCTGAGATCTGATTACCTGTTTCCCTGTTGTTTGTAGTCTAAAACTGATTTTCTTGAGTTGCAAGCTGACCAATTCTTTCTCAAACTCATTTTTTCATCTTTGTCTACACTGTCCTTATCCTGAGTTGCGAAAGTAGGTTCATCAACTTTGACTCAAGATTAGAGTCATTGCCATCTCCATCTCAGTTGGACATTATCTCCTTTGTCCTTTAGTCTTGGACTTAGTCAGTACTTTAGATATCACTTCAGCACCTTTCAGTTAATCAATCTGATTTATTGTATCTCCTCTTTGAACTTCTTAGCAAGCCCATCAAGACAATCTTACAATGTCTAAAAGAAAGGAAGAGATTCTTAGGGAAACTTTATTAAAAAAACTTCAAACTTTGGAATCTGAACTCCAACGATTAAAGAAGGAAAAGAATACTTCATTTGACAAATCCTCCTTAAGATCAAATTGTCCTTTTCTATTTTATCATGGTTCTCACATCTCCCCACTTTCTTCCAACATGGATAAATCTTGGTATGCCAATCCCATCTTTGATCAAGAACAATTTTATGACAATCCCAACTTTGATCAAGACCAATTTTATGACCATCCTATCTTTGATCAAGAGCATGTAGAGGAAACTATGACAAAATTAGATGAAAGTCTCTTCTATCTGCAAAATAAGTATATTGAAAGTCAAGAAGCATCTAATTATCCTTTAGAGAGAATATTTACTCCTTTGGGACAATCTTATGAATCTACATTGGCAGAACTTCTTGAGCATAATCTCATCACATTTCCTCAAGCCACATCATATGGATTCAAATTCTTGAGTCCCTATTGTTCATATCATCAAAGCAATAAGCATAAAAATTCATATTGCATGAAGTTGAAACATAAAATCCAAGATCTCATAGATGATGGCATAATTGAAGTGGAAAATGCTAACGAATCATCTAGTGAAGATACTAATCTCAAGCATGATCAATATTAGGAGTCCATGTCTAGCAATGGTTCCCATATCACATCTACTTCCTCCACCATTCCTCCATCTCCTAAAGCTTCATCATCTGTATCAAGGATTGAACCTAATGATGACTATGTCTACCCTCAAGGACTACCTCTAAAAGAGATCCAAGATAATCTACATATGACTGTAAGTCCTTCTTAGGCTTCAAATATCATAGACCCCAAGCTTCCATGTGCTTCAACGCTTATCATGCCTACACAAAATGATACTCCATTAGCCTTTCAAGAATCCCTCATGCATATCAAAAGTCCCACCTCATCCATAGAAGTGGCTCCATGTCAAGAGGAGAATCCAATGTACGAAGAAACAAATATCAACAATGATCAAGATCAAGACACCATCCATCCTTATCCAATGGTTGACAAAATTCACACATCTCAAGAGTCTCATGATGATTTTATTATCCCCTTCCATTTCTTCTCAGATTAAACTCTTACATCTCCTATATCTTATCCACCTCCCAACCAAGATCAAGATATCCTTTCCACCATCTCTAATGAACCTATTGAAAATCAAGAGAAAGGTATCCTTTGTACACCATCTAAAGATCCTTGTCAAGATCAGAGCATCCCTTCATCTCCTTGTCATTCTCCTCCATATCCACCTCAAGAAAACATTATTCCTCCAAATCCCTTGAAGAAGGATAAATCCCCTGAAGCTTCAATTGCTCCTATCAAAATTGATCCTATCAAAGCTACTCGTGCACCTATTGATATAAAGGTGAATTCAAAAGAGAAGATCCTTGGTCATGCAAATCACTCCAAATATTTTGGTATCCCCTCCAAACGTTATATCCCTCCATTTAAACATAAGCATCAGTCTTCTCCATCTTCCAGATCCATCCTTGGTCCCTACATCCCAAAGCTGAGACCGTCAAACCTTCCATCTATATTGGGTCCTTATGTCCCCCCATCTACCATGCCTATCAATACTAGCTTGTCATCCACTTACCCTATCCCCTATCAAGATCAACAATGAAATACATCCTTGAGATCTCCCTATCAACCAATCCATATAAACTAGCCATATCGGCCCTATTCATCCACAATTCCCAAGTCTTTTGGAAACAATTTGGATGTGCAATGAAAAAATTAGAAATACAAGAATCCACTTACATATGAAGATCACTATGTCCCATCTAATCGACATGTGACTACAAATACAAAGGAAATATTCAAGAGACCACATAGGTCCACTGAGAAAAGAACCAAATCAAAGAAAATGTGGGTTCCTAAATCACTTATGAAAGAATTGCATTCTAAATCATTTGATACAAACTGAAAATCAAAAGTTATGTGGATTCCCAAGTCTATCTTAAAAGACTTGAACAAAAAGGAAAATTTAGAGTTGGCATACAAGCTTCCAAAGTCTTCCACTTCATCTTCATCTAAACATCTCCCATCATCTAACTCCATCTTGGGGTCTTGCATACCAAGGTCCATATCAACTCATCCATCAACGTCTCAAGCTATTCCATCGACTTTTCCTCCATTCATCCACTACCCTTCAAGGGGTGTGTCAATGTTGATCTTATAACCATACCCTACCCAATATCCTACACCTACCTCTTACCCATCCATCTCATATCCTTCCATCCCTCTTATCCAATCCACCACATAAATCCTTGGCTACCATCTTCCTTATCCTCCATATCATCCTCTCTACCATCACCCTATCAGCATCTGTGAGCACACTTTCAGCGGCCTTGGCCTATTATAGCATATCTTTTAGAGGAGCACTATCTAAAGAGCTAGAAGCTTAAGTTCCTCCATAAAATAAAAAAGATGAAAAAGAAAAAAAGAAAAAAGTACCTTGGTGAAAACCTGGTAAATAGGCACCTTGGTAGCAAAAGTAAAGATAAATCAATCCATCCTATGGTGAAAACCACTTCTTGTGGCACCTCAGATAAGTACCATGATGAAAACCTGGCAAATAGGCATCATGTGTAATTCCTCCTCCTTGCACACTTCACTTGGGGGAAAGTTCCTTCCATGTCATCCTATCTATCATATCTTACATCCAGCTAGCTCATGAGCATCCATGTTCCTTCTAGTCATCTTGACAAGGTTGAGCCAATCTGTGAACACACTTTGTATCTTGATATTTGTTATCCTTTCCATCATCCTATTCACTTTCTCTCATCCCCGATACCCTATCATGATATTTCTTATCCCAAGCCCATCCTTCCTATCTCTATGCATTCCTATCATATTCCAAAACATGTATTTATACCTCCATCATCCCTTATCTCAATTGCGCTACCTTAGCCCTATCCTATCTAATTGACCCCTTGGTCTTGATCAAAATTGAAAAACAAGTTCTTCAAAGTCTCTTGACATGTCCACTCTTTTGGACCACATACTTTTCATGACATCAGGTCATTACCCTAAATGTTATACAACACCGCTCCATGAGCCTAAATTGTTATATTATTTTTTCCCTAGCTTGGGTAATCTTGCAGAGAGTGTCCTTGAGGGTCACATTCACCCTCTTCAACCATCATTGGATATTCGTCTCATACATCAGCTTTCCAATCCATCTGCAATGTCCTACACCTTGCTAGACAATGGGGGGAAATTCAAGAACAAGGATCTAAAAGAATTATGCGCTAAGTTCAAAATTGTTCAGCACTGGTCTTCTATCTATTATCCCCAAGGTAATGGATAGGTGGAAGCTTCAAATAAGACTATTCTCAAGATCTTACACCATACAGTACACAAATCTAGGCGAGACTAGCATCTCTAGATTAATCTGGCTTTATGGGCTTACCGCACTAGTATACGAATACCAACAGGATCCATGCCCTTTGCTCTAGTTTATGTTGTAGATGTAGTGCTTCCTATTGAGGTTGAGATTCCTACCTTGCGAGTCTCTCTGAAGGGCCTCATTACTGATGATGATATCAAAATATCTCGGCTTCAAGAGCTTGAACTACTGGATGAACGTCAGAAAGTGGTGTTCGATCATCTCTGAGCATATCAGAAGAGAATATCTAAAAGCTACAACAAGAAGGTCAGACCAAGGGAATTCCAAATGGGTGATCTCGTCCTGAGAGAGAACCCCAAGAATTAACAACAGCGGGTCCAGAAAGGAAAATTTGAACCAAACTGGCTTGGTCTGTATGTTATCACTACAGTATTTGGGTCTGGCGCTTACCAGCTCTCTATCAAAGAGGGGGAACAACTCAAAGAGCCTATCAACACTCTTCATCTGAAGAAGTTCTACAGTTGAGATGTCTTTTGAATGCTCATGTACATACTCTATTATGAGAAAATCCTAAAAATTGCAAAATGTCCTGAAAAAATGATCATCTTAGTGAAAACCTGGCAATCAGGTGCTTTGATGTATCTATTATCCCGGTGAAAACCTGGTAAACAGGCACCTTGATAATACCAAAAAATTGAAAAAAAGAAAAAATACAAAAAAATCAAAAAATGAAAATACAAAAAAATGACAAAAAAGAGAAAAAATGTGCCATTGATGAAAACCTGGTAAACAGGCGTCATGGTAGCAAAAATAGAATTTCTGCCGAGATGATGAAAACTTGGTAAACAGGCACCTCTTGGTCTGTAATTCTCTATCTATCATGACATCCCTTGGCTTTCTTACAATTCACTCTCCTGCTTTCCTTCTTTAGTTTGCTTTCCTGCTTTAGTTTTCTCGCTCATGCACTCACTCTCAGTTATTTTTGAGATTTTTTTCTCGACTTCACATGGATTGAAACTGGTCACACTCGGGGGCATCTTCCTAGTCTAGGGGGCATTGTCCTATCTTTTGGAGTCTCTCTCCTCTGTGCATCAGTCACCAGTAGTTCTCACTGAGTCTTCCTACTGATGCCTATATCTCACGCCAATCTTTATACTTGAGAATCTTTCTCGCGTCAGTCACCAGTGATTCTCACTGCGTCTGCCTACTGTCATTGCACTACTGAAATTTCTTGCATCAACTCACTATCTGCATATTTTCCATCAATCCATTATAGTACTTGGGGGCATGGCTCCCCACTTTGATCGCATCTTCGATTTACACTCGAGTCAGTAATCTTGTCAATTGTAAAGGAAAACTATCTACTAGCACAAACTGGTGTTTCTCAACACCCCAATCAAACAGTGTTTTTTTTCAATACTATCTTTGGACACATCTGTGTTTTTCAACACACATCGAACATCGCAATGTAAACATATCTCAATAGCAATCAAACACATTGCACTCACAAGCACAACAATGTTTTTCAACACCCTAAACACATGCACATTCATAAAATTTGAAACATGTTGAGCTATGATTGAATCTTTCTTTGTATGTTGTCTGTTCTCATGAATTTCATTGATATTTTCTTTGTCTACTTCTTGTGGGTGTGGTTTCGATGATATGATAGCATCAAATAAATAGGGTGTATGTGATAAGAGCTTCTGCATTAAGGTGGAAAAGCCTCACATCCTTCAATCTTGTTTATTTGTATGCCAAGGGGAGGTTGGAACTATCTCCTTGACTATTATTGCTCTGTTTGTTTACTTGTGTACTCTTACTATATCAAACTGGAAACAATGTTCAGGTCATCTTGGCTTTTGCGCCCTGGTGCTTATGTTCATTTCCTACATTTTATCCGATGAAAGTTATATTCATATTCTTATGGTTGCAGTGGCACCATTAAGGATTGTATTGACTCCGATGTTCCAAAAATACTCGATGATGATAATTATGCGATGAGTCCAACAACCAAGTCCTAGGGTTGCATTTGTCTTAGGCTTGCATTCACATTTTAAGCTTGCATAGTGACAGTTTTGGTGGTCTCTTCATTGTCTTCTCATTCTTTGAAGGTTCTTATCTTTTGTCCTGGATTCCTCTTGACTACACAAGTATCCAGACCGTTCTCTCAATCTTTATTCATGTTCTTTTGGTTAGTACCTGTCGTATATTGTGATATCTTGCATGAGATGGTTAGTATCATTGCATTCATTGCATTACATTCATTTCCACAAAAGTGCATTTCCATACATTTACATATCCGTAAACATGTGCATCCATTATAAGCATAAATAAAATCATACATAGCATTTATCCATCTAACATCTATCATTGCATTACATTCATTCATACATCAATAAAACATGTGCATAAACATTTGCATATTCGTCCATGGCATACATTTCTAATCTATACATTTAATCATATAGGAAACATCTCACAAGACATAAAAGTTTAAAGCGATATATAAATAAGTACAATGATGCCAAAATCGAGCTCATATATATCAATTGATCAAGTGTACAAGGGTGCTACTCAAGAACAGTATATCAAAATGGTGGTACAATATGTATCAAATGTTGCATCTAGCCACTCCCACTTGGAGGAGGTGGCATGGCATGCTGCTGAGTAGGTACCTGTGGTGGTGCCTGTGGGGCGGCCCGTGCCCCACCATACTCTAAAAATGGTGGAACCTGGTTCGCTACCTCAGGAACTGCGATCATCTATACAACATAATAATAGGCTGACTGAGTGGCCTCATATCTTGCCTCTGCCTATGCTCTAGCAAGTGCCTCCTATAGTCCCCAGATCTCTCGATCTCACTCGGTCACCTAGGTCTCCTGGACGACCACCTATGTACGGTAGTCATCCCGCTCCCTCTGTACCCACCTCACTCTCTCTTAGCTCTTCTTGAGAGCCTCCTATAACTGTGCCACCTATCCTCCTACCTGTGGATTGGCCATTACAGTATTGACCATAACAGTATCCTCCCCCTGCTCAGCGCTGTCACATGTCCTCTACTCAGTGGACCTATCCTGAGTGCCACTACTCCCTGCACTTGTGTCTGATCCCATCTGTTTAGGAAGAAGAGGACTTAGCTTATTCCTTGGTCATAGTACTCTCTATTATGGTGGTACCTTCTATGGTGGTGGTTGCTATGGTGGCAGCTGTGGTACCTTTTTTCTGGTGGCAGTTGTACCACCTGTTGTACCTATGGGCCCATGCCAACAAGATCTATGAATCTTGGGAATGAGTGAGCCAAAATTTGATCTATGTGTGCAGGTGTCATCCCTACATTCATCACCCTTGCTAAATAATCCCATCTAGCTGGTGGTACCTGTGCATCTATCATGCTCCTTCCTAGTCTAGCTATCACTGCTAGCCCTTCTTCATCTCATCGACGAATCAGGCATATGTGCAATACTCTTGGGAGACGTCCTGTGGTCTTCCAAACTTTCATAGGACCCATGTTAGTAGGAAGCGCTCAATGATGCTAATGGTGCACCCAATCAAAGGACACAAGCAGAACATATGTGATAGCTCATGCCATGCATCATCCCAAACCTCTATGGCTATCCATGGCCTCCATATAACTGCTACCATATCATCTAGTTGTGCCCGCCACTAATTTGTCTTACCCAGCACTGGCTGAGTCATCAGACCTGTATACCTATAAATGTATGGCTCTAGAGGCTACCGAGTATCATGAAAAACTAGATGACATACCGGAAGGTGCTCCCAGGCCCAAATCTGTAGAACCATGACTCCTACTGCCATGGTCCGTGCGCCTCAATAAATAATATCGTGCATCTCATGGTACATCTGTGTGAGCATGCACTCACCCCATCCGAACCTCACTGCTGGGCTGGCTAACATCTACTATAGCATGACTCCCCAGCCGCTCTCCAATCCGTGCTGACCCTGATCCGACACCAAGTGGCAACTCAAGAACATCGTGAAGATGACTGCCAATGTATGCTCTGCATCATACCTACTCGTCAGATCCTCCCAAGAGATGGCTCAACCCATCACCAGATCATCCTGGAAGATTGCTCTCAGTGCAAGTGTGCCTACCCTCATCTAGGTATTGTACTCCACATGAGCCCCATGGAATGGTACTCTCAAGATCCTATATATGTCCTCAGGGGTGACTGTCATCTCCCCCTACAGTAAATGGAAAGTGTTCATCTCCGAATGGAAATGCTTGACAAGTGCACACAATAGACCATGATTTACTTGAATATTGGGTACATCATGAAGATATGATAGTCCTATCCTGTTGAGATGGGAAACCTTAGCATCAGTCAGTCTCCGCAGAAGCTCACCTATGACAGGATGATGAGACCGGAACGCGATATCGGGAAAGTCAACCTGCAAAGCAAGTGATGACATTTGATCAGTATCTTGACATGATGGTTTTTCAAACAAATGACAACAAATGCAGCTATGGATCTATCCTAAACATAGTTCTAAGGCATTCTAATTGGTTGATTCTACAACATACTGGATGACAACTTTCTGGACTGCAAGTAGTTCCCATGCGAGGAAACTCTTTTCCCGCGCGAGCTTTCTATTTTGCGCAAGACAGGATCTCTCTTCGGGCGAGATTTCATCACTGGCAATGAAATCTCATGCAACATCATGTTGCACCTCGCGTGAGCTCACGGAGGGACCCCATGTGAGGAAGTCCTAACCTGCCAAAGGAAACCAATTCCCCACGCAAGGAAACTATTATCTCACGTGAGACTTGACCTAAGTGGACGTAAATAGATTTAAAAGCATGCTAAAAGATCTACAAATCGATAAATATTTGAAATGCAAGATGGTTTTTTGATTACTTACAGGTGCATCATACTCTAGTGGCCAGTTGTGTCATTAGGAGTGCTTGAATCGATGTGTATGCACGGGAATGCTATCAATATCAACCTGGGTCCTCGCCATCTTTAAAGTCAAAAGTGAATAATGATTTGAAAATGACCCCTCCAGCCTTATATAGCTTTTGACCTAATTTTCAAAAGTGCTCCATTTTCTGTGAAAATTGCACCCTTGGCTAAATCGACTGTTCTGAATCCATTTTTGCGATCAAAATCTGACACTCCTAAGTAGCTCAAAATTGTGTTTTAAAATTTTGGGACCAACGTGCTCCAATGCTTGTGCAGTCAACTTTCTAACATCGCTTTCTTGTCAAGCATCATCTCTTGTCATCATTTTCTCAGCTTTTGCAATCTTTTCATCAAAAGTCAACTCTAGTCAATTCTCATCAAACCTTGTCAACTATGGTCAAACCTAGTCAACAGGACCTCATGATCGCTCCAAATCAATTCTTCCTTCTCTTGATCTATCTCTAAATTTATTTGGATCTTTGATCTTACTTCTATCTGCAATCTTTTGCTGTCAATCATCTTTCTATTGTGTCATCTTTCAATTTTGCTCCCAAGGGGGCAGGATGATTGCATCATTGAATCTTTTTGCATCATTCTCGAATCAATCTGATCTAAATCAAAAGTCCCCATTGCTAGGGGCATCTCATCACTTGGGGCATATTCAGTGTTTCATACCTTATGGTCAAAATTGGATATTCCATGATCTTGAATCTCTAGGGGTATCTTGATGCCTCACATCTTATCATCTATCTTTTTAGGTATTTGAGCAATCTAACTCGGATCCTCAAGGATCATGCTTCATTTTAGAGATATTCCTAAAAATATCTATTGACTATCTTTTGGGATAGGTATCAGGGAAATCTAACCCTGACTCCTGAAGGTTGAGCCTCGTTCTGGGGACAGTCTTGTGAAAGATATCAATTTGACCAGTGTCTGGGAAATCTAACCTAGATATTGGGGGATCACTAAGCTTCATTCTGGAGATGATTCTTGGAATCTCGTTGGGTATCAGGGCAATCTAACCCTAATTCCTAAAATTCATGCTTTGTACTGAAGACGGCTCTCAAAAGATCTTTTCGATCATTATCTGGGAAACCTAACCCAGATCTCAGAGGGCTAACCTTCGTATTGGGGCAATCTAACCTTGATTCTGGAGATAGTCCTAAATATTCATCAGCTATCAGCGGACATTGGGGAAATCTAACCCCGATTCCAATCTTCTCTCAATTGGTATTTGGACCATTGTCTTCACAATCTAACTTAGACTTCAGAGAATCATGCTTCGTTTTGAAGATGGTTCTGCTTCTCAATCTAATTGGTGTCTTGGAAACTTAACCTAGACTCCCAAAATCTTCATCTATCACATCAGACTATTCTTTGAATCAACACGCTGCTCACACATCAATTCAAAGAGGGGCAAAATGTAACACCCCAAAATTGGCACCTTACAATTCTAATCAATTTTGGTGCATTTTCTCATCATCGAA
>MU227701.1:3950293-3963942 GCA_018584345.1 Thuja plicata
AAGAGATTGTGATTATATATATATTTTATAAAGGATAAACAACCTTATATAGTCTATCATATATATTATATGTTAATAAGGATGAAATCAGAATCATCTATATATAATGTATATATCTAAATGTTCTTTAACATATCTATGAATGATCTAATATTTACATTTGTAATATATATTCATTAATAATAATGGAGTCATAATCATATTTTTCCATGTTCATATTTGTTACTATTTAGTACCTGAAGAGGAAGGGACTGAAGTGTTACCAAGGAGGGGCTTGTATAAATCCAAGCAATGGATCTTATCCTAATAGAGGGTACGAATCAATGTTCTGTAAGCCTTCATGATACAGACTTGGACCTGTAAAATTTGAGGGATTCCATTCTCTGGTCTCTAGGCAACTTGGATAAGACCTACACCTTCCATTCATTAATCCAAATAGTAATCTAATTGGATGTACAAGAACTAATGTTACTTCCTATTTATGAATATTTTAAATTGAATTATTGTGATCTTGGGACATACAGTGTAAGTTCAAATTATATATGTAATAATTATGTCCAACCTAGCAGGGGAAATTACACTAATATCTCAACAAGAAAATGTCAAAATAGAAAGATGTTAAGACACTTCTTCAACTTGGTCTCACCCACTCTAAGTCTTCAAACACCCTCTCAGGCTTAAGAGCTAGGAACACTTCTCTGATTCTTGGTAAGTTGTGAAACCCTTCACTAGTGAGGTTCTTGATCCAATCTATGGATTTGAAAACACTATTTGATCTGTCTGGGTGAGGAATCAACAATCACTTTGACCCCCAAACACTCACAATACTGCAAACACTAATTCACCTACTAACCCTAGTAGGTCTTTCTGACTGGTTATTGAGTTGTTTAACTTGCTTGGATGATTCCACTGACTTATTGAGGGAAATTGAAGATGTTTTCAATGGTCTAGAGTGGGTGGTTTTTATTATTGCATGATTTAAGTTAACATAATTCAATTCAATAATATTAAACATATTTCCTTTTATGCATAAACTAGTTGAATTTACTTTTGACCTCTTCTCATAACAATAATAATAATAGTTTGTGTTTTACATGATTGCATTCCCCAAATCATTACTGAAAAAACTTGAACATATCTAAATGGAATACACCAAGAAGTACCTAATGATGAATGTTCAATTGTTGTAATGGCAAAGTATCGGGACCATCCATTTCTAGAACTTGATTTTCTCTAGTCTTAATGATTTTTCTATAGTCCTAATGATTTTTCTTATTTCTTGTCTTTTGTCCCTTTTTGATTTCCTATGTCTGTTATTGGTGATAGGATTTTGAACATTGTTGACAAAGCGTGTTTCTTTTTTTGATTATTTGATTGATTCTCTTACCTTTCCTTACTTTTTAAATTCCATTGTCCCAATCAAGTTTTGCAGTGTTCTTTATTAGGTTTCATGTTTTCGATATTAGGGTTCCACATTGTTTGTTGTTCTTGATAAATTAGGCCTAGAATTTGACTAGAGAAGGTATATGCACAAGTGATGAACATGAAGATTTCATAATAATACTTTGAATATTATTTTGACATCTTCTCATAACATTTTTTCTTATTTCTTGTCTTTTGTCCGTTTTTTATTTCCTATGTCTATGCCTGGTGAAAGGATTTTGAACATTGTTGCCAAAGCGTGTTTCTTTTTTTGATTATTTGATTGATCCTCTCACCTTTCCTTACTTTGTAAATTCCATTGTCCCAATCAATTTTTGCAGTGTTTTTTTTTAGGTTTCATGTTTTCGATTTTGAGGTTCTGCATCGTTTGTTGGTCTTGATAAATTAGGCCTTGACTTTCATTCATTTTTCATATACACAGAGACTACACACGCTGATAAAAAATGAGCTATCTGATTTAGGTTTATTTTTCATGATTGTAAGTGGTTGATATTTCTGATGGTACTCCTTGGTGTATTCCATTTAAAAATAATCAGGTTTCTATGGCTATTATAAATGTCCCTTTGTGTTGAGAAAATGGTTGTTCAGTGTTTGTATCTACAGGTTGTAAAGAAATCATCCTTCTTGCACCAACATTCTAGTCAATGTACAAGTAACAAGTCATTCCATTTAAGAAAGACCATGTCTGACAATATCAACCCAGAATAAAATAAGGAGACAATTGCTAGATTATGGTCTAACTTCAAAAGAAAAGGTGATGGAAAATGTTATTTTCCCTGCAATATTTGCAAGGGCTTAAAGACTCGAAGATATCTAATCAAACAAGCTGAGGAACATTGTAGGAAACATGGTCACATTGAAGGGGGAAACGAATTCCATCCATTGGTATGTTTTTCAATATATTATTTGAAAATTTTATATACATAAGATATGGATTGATGATGACATCATGGTCATGGTTAATTTAAGGTCATGATTTTGATATAGGTCAACCACCCTGGGTTTCATGTTATGGACCATGAAAATCCAGAGAATGTGGATTTCCAAATTAGGGAACATGGAGGTGTGAATATCAAAATGGTCATAATAATTATGTAATGTTTTTGTTTATTCAACTAGGTAAATACCAAGTTAAAGATATGAATGTATATATTGATCCCCTTATCGACGAGCGGATGGTATTATGGAATGAGGTCACCATGTATGACATATCTAGGCCAATAGGTCAAAGACAATTTCAATTCCTTGAAATTCTTATATAGACAATACATGATGCCTCTGGGCTAACACATTGTTGTGGTATGTTCTCTTGTTAACACCTCTTTTTTGGTATGTTATAGTGCTAACACAAAATTAACATATTTAATCCAATTATACACGATCTTGTAGGTCTTCAGACAAAGGGAAAATTTTCATGTCCAGTTTGTGGTCCAAAGATGAAATCTCGTCATTCAAATTTTTTAGGAAAGCAGGTTTTCGATAAGTATAGACACTTTCTCCACAGAAATCATAAGTACTGAATTACCGAAAAACATATTTTCGACTTTATCAAATCCATGGAGAATGACACCTCGCATATGGAAGTTAGAATACACTAGAATAAATCTTCGAGGTAATGTCATTCCATTTGATGGTTCTTATTTGAAATTTATATTTTGATATTCTATTTTATTTACTGATGATGCAATTGATGCTTGTGAAGGTCGTCAAGGCATTAATGACCAACTTCCAAAAGGACTAAAAGGTTATCCTACACAATTTAGTAGGTTTCCGTACTACGAGCAACTCCCAATCATGAATTTTTTTGATGTTATGCATATTGGAAAGAATGTAACAAAGACATTATTAAAATTATTGGATGGAAGGCATGACAAAGACAAAATTGTCAAAATTTGTAGTGACATTGAGGAATCCAACTATGCAATGAAAAATGTCATTTGATCAAAAAGCAATGGAGAATAGATTGATATATGTTCCCTTACTTGGTTATTGTCAGAGCAACAGAGAAATGCTATAAAATAAGTCATACAAAAAATACATTTTCCCACAGGATTTGTTGCGAACATAAACAATCTCGTATCAAAGAAAAGTGAATTTGGGCCAGGGATGAAAATACATGATTGACATACATTTATTAAGGTAATTCATGTTATTTTGTATTCACTATATATTTGTATACTGCATGTAGTTTTTATTTTATTATTTTATAAAACATTGAAATATCATTTTACAATTATTGCAGTACTTTCTACCTCTATCTCTCCCACACCACTTCGACAATAATGTCAAACAAGTTATATATAATCTTGTAAAATACATGAGGTGGTTTTCATCTAAATAAATCCATAAAGAAGATATAAAATATTGGACGAGAAAAATTCCTTATCTTATGTGTGAAATGCAAAAGTGTCTACCTTCAACTTTTTTCAATGCACAAGAACACTACCTGATACATCAAGTTGAGGAGATTGAATTGTGTGGACCTATACAAACTAGGTCAATGTGGATGGTTGAGAGGCACTTGAAATTTTTGAAGGGATTGGTTCGACAGAGAGCACATCCTGAGGGTTCTATAGTAAAGGGATATATGGTATACCAGACCATGGTGTACATTATTGAATATCTTCCTAAGTTTGCATCAAAGATCCATGTAGGTCATATTTGGGATCCCAACTCGATTAAAAAATTTGAAGGGGAGTACTTGACGGGGAAAGGTAGATTGATGAAAGTGAGAGAAAATTATAAGATGTTATTACATTTAATTAATTCTTATAAATATTCAATATAATTTATTTGTAATTTGTCTTTTTTTTTTATACAGTTGGTCGAGAGTGGGATGCAATACATTTGTATATTGCAAACAATCTTGATTGGACGATGGATGGATTGAACAATGTCAACAAAATGGTTGCTCATTAACATGGGAAGGTGTTTCTTCACTGGTTAGAGAATCTCATCGTAATGAAGATTCCAATTTTACGCTAACGGTAATTCATCTAGCATATGGTTTAAGAGGTAGACATGTATGTAAAAAATATTAATGATCATGACTCATATGTTTTGTATTAACTCATGATGCAAATAATTTTCACACACTTGAAAAATTGCAAGTCAAACACCAAAAAGCTATGTACTATCATGGCTACAAATTTTTCATAAAAAATTTGGATGACACAAAGAAAACTTGTGATTCTGGGATAACTGCAGTCTTCAAGGTCACTAATATTTCATCTAGAAATAAGATAAATCCTCAACAATCTCAAAATCTATACTATGAAATCTTGGATGATATACTTAAGTGCGACTTTAACTCCTTCAAATTAGTTCTATTCGTTGTCAAATGGTACAAGCTACGAATAAATCAAAATGATCCCGATAAAATTGTTATTCAACATGATAATGAATTTACAATGATTAATACAATGTAGTTTGAGCCAGTTGGAGATGAGCCCTATGTTCTTCCAAGACAATGTGAGCAAGTGTTTTACTTAGAGGTTCCACATAAACCAGGTTGGTCATTTGTTGTTAGACATGATCCAACAGGAAGGCCAGTAAAGTATAATGTGATGGAAGAAGAAGATACTGAAGATGAAGATGAAGAAGAAGAAGAGATCGCGGTGGTTGTGGTGATGATGATGATGGTGGTGGTGGTGATGATGATGGTGCTGGTGATGATGATGATGATGATGATGATGATGATGATGATGAATGAAGAAGATGATCAATGACATGATTGAAATGTACAAGGTATGTGATTTAGTTATTTATATATATTTATGTTGATTAGTATATATATATTTAATATTGATGTATTCAACTCTAATGGCATGATATAATTAATTCATTATGTTCAATTCTAATGATTACAACATATGTGATTTATGATAACCAATGTATTGCTTATGATGCTCAATTAATTGATTTTGAGTACATGTATATATTTTGTTTGATTGTCAACCTTTCTGGAAACAGGCAATTGACTACACACATTGTCACGCCTTCTGTTGATGATCTTGAATTCTATATATAAGGTAAAGGTAATTTTTTCATGTTTAAAATCTTGCATATTGTTCACGTTGTCTTCTACGTAATTTGTGGCATACATATCATGTAATTTTTAGCTAACTCAAGATAAATGATTCACATATGCAGGAAATTTAACCCCTTTGACGAGGATCCTGAACAATGACATGGATCAGCAGGTATAAGTCAATACGCCCTATAGAAATAGTTTATTAATTGCTTGCTTTCTCTTTATGCCCATATTCATTGAGTGGTTTAATAATAAGGTATTAACTTTCTCATGATTTAACAGTACTACCCTCAACATTAATTTTATGACCGACTTCATCAACATTACCTTCATTTTGCAAAATATCTCGCTCCTTACCAACTATACATCTCATTTGATGGATTGAAGGAACCACCAAATAGGTACTTGTCATATCTATCTTCCTCAGATGAGGGACATGTGGGAATGGTAGATGAAAGTTTGACATGTAGTACGGTTAAAATAGGGAGATCAACTAGAGGTCAAAAGATTAGAAAAAAATTCAATAAACGCATGCAATTTTTCCTTGCTGAAGGGGGGTCATGTTCTTATGAAGATGAGACCAAAGGTGACATCAAGGTGCCCTTTCAACACACACATCTTGAGAAAGAATGGGTACCCAAGGAGCTACCTCCAATTAACACTATTTTTGTGTTAACGAGAGGATATATCGCATAGCTCCATCCTCATTACATGGTTTGAGCCTATTTTCCCTAGATGGGATAAAGATATGTTACAAAAAAGTTGTTGAATTGATGGAGTTTGTCAGACCTTGTTATAATTGCGACGATTGGATGCAGATTGCTCAATATAAAAAAAGTATGCGTAGGTATGCATTGTCAACAAATTATATACAATGGAAAGAAAATGGTCAAATTAAAAGATTTGCTATGTACATTGACGGGAGACCAAAAACAACAGGGAATATTGTGGGTTTTATAAATAGTATGCGACCTGCGACAACTAATAAGCAACCCAATTGCATATTTGAGGCGCGTGAGGGGAATCATGTTATTGTATGTGCGATAAAATCAATAAGTGTAGGGGAAGAACTGCTAATAAATTACCATTTAGATCACATGGATAAAAACAAAGTTACTATCATGGGGGGTAAGTAATTTATACCATTTAAACTAACCTCAAGTTTATGACTCCAATATTCCATTTTATTAATAAGTTTTTTTTGTTAAGTCTATTGCTTTCAATTTGCTGAAGTTTTTAAATTTAATCTTTGTCACAGGACGACATGGATCCCCCACATGATAGAGGTGGTGGAGATGCTCCACCCACCCATTCTTCAGCAAAGGTAAACCTTATTATAATTTTACAAATTAGATAGTTGAAAAATGGTATATTATTATGTTCTTTTATTTAGGGTTTTGGAGTTATTCTGATAGTTTTACTGATATTCCTGTCACAATTTGATGTTTAGGATAGGGGAAAAGCACCTACAAAAATAGAGGAAATAGCTCATGTAGATACGGATGAGCTCCCAGATTTCCTTAACCCTTTAAATATGGTGAAGAAAAAATTATAAATAGGCTCTGTAGAAATTATGAAACTTTTGGATGATCCAAATCCAACCAAGGATATGGTGAAGATGACATAATAATTGATGTCGCAAGCACGTCGTTATCAAGTAAGCAGTAATGAATATTTAGTTATAACAAAAGTTTAATAAAGGGTTATATTTTATACTCTTTTATGTCATGAGCTAAAATATGTATGTGTTCTTGCTACAAGATTTTTTGGTTGCTCAAATACCTGGTCATGGACATCGTGGTGAGGCCAGTACTAGTAGAACTCCCACCTCAGGTTAAATAATCCTTAAGTTAACAAGTTACAAGGAATTTTTTCTTTAGAATATTTAAAAACTTCATTGGACTTATTGATTAGAAGTGTACATTTTTGAATGGACTTACTGATACTATAAATACAACTATAGGAAAAGGTACAGTTACAACTAATTCAAAATTTATAAGAAAATCTTCACTCAAACAATATTGAAAGCTACTCTTAATCTTATTATTTCAGAATGTCTTTGCTAACAATGTATTGTTCATGTCATCAAGTGAGCCAGGCGACTCCTCCTAGAAGGACCGACCATCTGAGATTGCCGAGTGCAATGTTGGCAACAAGGAGCATGCAAACATTGACGCCTTCACGGTTTATGCCTGGTCAATCCTTGTTTTTCTATATTTGGTTTTGTGTTAATTATGATTTGATAATTTGTACTTTACTCTTGGGTGCATCTCATAGTGGATTAATTTTCTGCAGTAGGAGATACACCGATGACTGCTACACCGGATACAGATCAGAGTACCTGTATTTGTGATAATTCACCATCGTTTCCTGGATCTACCCGTGTTTCTAGCACGAGAGTTATATGTATGTCATTGTTGATAGATGATAAAGAATTGATGCCTTTAAAATTTCCTAAGCTTCTAGGTACTTTAAAATTATTATTATTTATATTGTAATTGTAATTTACTTAATCATAACAAGTTTTGGATTGATGATCACATGACATTTTTGCAGGGAACGATTCTTTTTATAAAGCACTTCATGACTTGACATTAAAGATATTTGGGCCCACCATACGTATAATGTGGAACATCATAAGTGAACGAACCCTATCCCACTATTTTTATTTCATATCATTAATTGGTACAATATTTTTCTTTTCATTCCATTTCTTTTACTATATTCATGGTACGCAACTTTAGTTAATTTTTCTATCTAACAATTTTGTGTTTTTTCTTAAAAGGTGGAACTTACAAGAAAAATAAATAAAAGAACAACTCATAAAATATTTACAGCATGAGTTTGTTAATAACATTTTTGAGGAGAATTTTTTTTTAGAAAAAGTTGCCAAACGTCTTAATACTATGAGGGACACATATAGGAGTCTCGTCCACAACCCAAAGTATGAGCGTCCTCCCTTTATTTCAGTGAGGCACTGGAATGAATTCATTTTGGATACAAAGGAGAAAGGGGATACTCAAAGAGGAATTGCACCACCAAATGAGAAAATAAGGTATGCGATAGTATTAACTATTAGTAGAATGTAATTATGCACTAATAAGTGTTCTTTATATCTATATAATCTAACATATTTCAAAATCTTCATAGGTTGCAGGACACATCAAAGGCTACACAGTCCAGACTACAAAAGATTGGCCAGCACAAACTTGGCTCTAGTGGTTATTTGAAAGTTCAAGTACGAATTGTAAGTAGCATTAAATGAAATTACAGATCAAAATTTTTATAAATTGCAAATAATTTTGTTTAATAAAAAAATGCAGGCCTCAGAATTTAATCTAGAGGCCACCAAAGAACACAAAAATATTGCCTTCAAGGAAGGCTATCAAGTCGTGGTTGAACGCCTACGCCAAGCTTCCACTAGCCCAAACCAAGAGTCTCCTGCATCGGTTGAACAGGTAAATATGCCCAATGAAAAATACCTAAAATTGAATACTTGAGCAACAATCTATTTTATGTTAATTTCAAACATAAATTAACTATTTTTGTTTTTTAAAATCAAACAATGATAACAATGCGCATGACATTGCAATGCAGCCTCATAATCCTAACACAGAACCTACGCCGCATGACGAAGGCCCTGATGTGGATTGCAGTGTCGAAGGAGGTGTTCATTTTCTATTAAAAATTAATTATGTAATTATTAATAGAATTTAACATCTCAAATTGAAATTGCTGTAACCTTTTTTGTGTATATTTTAGAGCATACAGAATGTCATGATGAACGAGTAGAGCATGTTCAGAGTGATCACCATGTTGACTTTGGGGATGATGAAAATATTATTGTAGATGATGTGGTATAGTCAAGTAAATAAAATCTATGTTTTTTTGTTTTAAATTTCTTTTTTGATTTATAGTTATTTTAATTAATGAAATACTTGTAACACTAATATAAAATGGTGTGAATTTAACCCATATAGTTGTTGTTGCAGAGACCCCCCTTTGGCGCAATAGCATAGTCTTCCTGAACACATGATGAGGAGACGTGTGTTGAGATCATAATCAGTAGAGGAGGGGAATGAAGAGGATCTTGATGCTTCGCTTAGCCGTTTCGCTAAAAAAACAAGAAACCAAAAAATAAATGATTGCAATTAACATTTTTTGCTAATGAAAGAACTTTGTCTTAATGAATGTTATTTTTTACTACTAGTAAATGTTGATGAATGATGTGTTAATGAATTATTCATGAATGTTGTGTGTGAATGAATTTTATGTGTTAATGAATGTTATGTGAGTATAATGATTGAATGTAGGGAAGAGATTATTTATATAAGATGAATACGTGAACTCTATTTAGAGGAAGAAAATTAGTGGTATATAGAGATACGACATAATAAACTCTATTTTTATACCCTTACTATGATGAACCTAGATTTATCTGGTTCAAGACTATGAAGTCAAACTACAAAGTCTCCGAGCATGAATGTAGGCAAGGCCATCAATGATGAGCCCCCGAGACTTAGGTCCAGTCTCATAGGGTTAGTCAAATGGTTCTCATTTTTCATAAGTAATAGTTCTAGTCCCTTATGTATGGCATGAATTACGTTTCTCTTATTATTTTATAAATTAGGTAAAAATAAACCATTTAGGCTCTTTTTATACCCTTACTATGATGGATCTAGTTTGATAATATGAAGTCAAACTACAAAGTCTCTGAGCATGAACATAGGCAAGGCCATCAATGATGAGCCCCCGAGACTTAGGTCCAGTCCCATAGGGTTTTTCAAATGGTTCTCACTATTTAAATGGTTCCACACACACACACACACACACACACACAACCTATACAAATTATACAACCTTCACCTGTATATAAGAGTTGATTAGAGAAGGTATATGCACAGGTGATACATACATAACTTTAATTCCAACCGTTGTCTTCTTATCCATGTACCCTACATAAAACTTAGAACAAAAACTAGTACTCAAAATGTATGTTTAGTCTATTTCACCTATATATAAGAGTTGATTAGAGAAGGTATATGCAAAGGTGATATTCAAGTGAAATTCCTTCAAGTATGACTTTGAGCATTGGATGCCCAAAGACATGAAGAGAGAAATACAAATGAACATTGGTTGTATTTGAAGCCAGGTAATTTGACTAAATTAAGTTTATATTCTTGTAATTTATTTGTTGATATTGGGTTGTAACCATAATAAAATAAATGCATTTATCATGTAAAACCATCTCTATCTCACAAAACCACCTTTCCTGCACTTGGAAGGAACTATGCTACACTCCAGCTCTTGTTTTATTTTGGAATTGTTTGTGTAGGTTTGTACTCATCATAGAACTGAACGGGTGGATGGTAGATTATTATATTTTTGTGAGCTTCATTCATAGATTGGAATGAAATCAAGGTTGTGATTTATCATCCTATGCCTATTTAGTCCTTTCAAATATTCATAGGATAAAGAAGCACAACCTTGATTTCATTCCACCACAAAATCATAGTCCAAATGCTACAGGACAACCTAAACGTAAATCTCTTTCCTCATAAGAATAATAAATTATAATGAAAAGAGGGAGAGTGATGTTGACTACCAACTGAACTTGCGGTATGATATGCAAAGAAACTGTGTAATTGAACGTAAATGCAAAATACACGGTGTAAAAAATTATGAGGAACTCCCTAACAAAGAAAAGAAAGAGGTTGAAGCTGAAAAAGAATAATATTGTTGAACAAGAGAAATAAAATTGATTGAAAGGTAATTTGAAATTTTACTCTTAAATCCTATTGTTTGATTAGTTTAATTGTGTTTGTATGCATGCAAATTTTATCTAATGTTCACATTCATGGAATTGTAGAGCGATGGTCAAGAAGGAACTGATGGGAATTAGCATGGTCTCCAATTCAAAGGTGTAGTAATCTACGTTTATTGCTTTCATTTTAGTTTCTTCAATTGTTTTATGTTTTTTGACATATATTTTGATGAACCAATATATTTATTCTTTATTAATAGGTAATATATTTCTTGACAAGTAATTCATTGATTTTATTCATGCAAACTATTCTTTTGCTGGAAATACTTATATGGAAAAGTATAATTTTCTCAATCACCATCTCTGTTAAACCTCTTAAATATTTGGTATGTATATGTTATCTGAATCTATCCACTTAATACATAATTTAACTAATGTGTTAATATTTATTTGATTTGGGTGATTGAATAAGATTTGGATCATTACGATTTAGAAGGTAGTATAGGTAGAGTTGGAGAGTGAATAACCAGTGTCAATAAAAATGAAGCTTTCTTTTCTATATGTTTGGGTGTTTGACAAATTAAATCTATTCTAGATTTGACTATTGATATTAAAAGGAATAGGTAGGTTTTATAAATTAAATCAGATCTTTATATATTCCTTCTACAACTGAAAAAACCTTATCATGGGTGATTTCCTTTGCATTCAATGTTGTGCAAATCTGAAGCAACATGCAAGTATCAAATAGAATGATGTCATACAAATTTTAAGATAAGTGGTCATAGAATAAGATAATATGTATCTCCTCTCATACAATTATAAATCTTGTAGTTTTTGGATCATGTATATTACCTTAATATCTTACAAGAATTGGTTCTCCATCGTAGTTACAAACCGTTGGGTAGGTAACCTTATGAGGACGTCTATGTATAACTTATTTGTAGGTAGAATCTAATTAGGATCTCATCCTTGTTCACCTAAGTGGGTGGTAGTTGACGGAGACACTGTGTGGGGCCTCTACCCTAGAAAGGGGTTGCGTAACCACTTCTACCATCCTTTAAAAGACTGGTTTTAAAGTTAAACCTGAACTACGATGTCTCTTTGAGTTACGTAGGAAAGGCCATCTATGATGAGCCCCCGAGGCATTAGGTCTGGCCCTTAGGTCTTGTACTTTTGAGTTCTTCCTTGATCTTTCCACCCCTAGTGTATTGTTTGAATTAGTTCATTCCATACAAGATTGACCATCAAAAGACTACAAATTGCACCCTAAATTCACTTGAAGCATCAGATGCCCCAAAGATAGGAAGAGAGAAATACAAAAGAACATTGTCTATCTCTTCTTGTCTTTGGAGCATCTGAAGCTTCAAGTCTACCAAAAGAGGGAGAGTGATTTTGACTACCACATGAAGTTGTGGTATGATATGCAAAGGAAGTGTGTAATTGAATGTAAGTGTAGAATACATAGTGTAAAAAATTATGAGGAACTCCCTAACAAAGAAAATAAAGAGGTTGAAGCTGAAATGCAATCTTATAATAGTGTTGAGAAGGAGGAGGAAAGAAGGAATATATAATGTTGAACAAGAGAAATAAAATTGATCAAAAGGTAATTTGCAATTGTACTCTTAAATCCTATTGTTTGATTATTTTACTTGTGTTTGTATGCATGCGAATTTGATCTAATGTTCACATTCATGGCATTGTAGAGCGATGGTCAAGAAGGAACTAATGGGAATTAGCAGGGTCTCCAATTTAGAGGTGAAGTAATCTACATTTATTGCTTTCATTTTACTTTCTTTAGCTATTTTATGTTTAACATCTGGTGTAAAATATTCTAAATTGCTCAAAGTTTGACATGTTTATATGGATCCAAATTATAAACAAGAAACTTAAATGGGTGAGCTTAACTGGTAATATATTTTATTAGTTGGGCTTCCAAATTGGAGCCCTAGTTAAATTACTATGAGATGTTGATAAACTATTGAAATAGGGTCAAATACCAAATCTAACTGGTTTGGTGTGGCATATTTTAATTCCTACCTTTATTAATTTTTTGAAACTTAGCAAGTCTTTCAATCAATATGTTTTTTGAGACTTAGAAGTTACAACCTAAAGAAAATATAAGGCAAGAGAGTTTACATCTTCATGCCTATGCTGGAAACCTACCTGTTGGGAGCACGCTCAGACATGCAAATGTTAGAAGATATAAACCATTTAATCTACATTAACATGTCTAAAGCATACTCTAAAAACAACAATAGCTTCCACGATGACCTCCGATGAGATGAACAAGGGCACCCAAAGCCTTGTTGATTTGCTCTTAGAGAGGTTTGTGGGTGTGCTCTCCCAACACAATAACTTAAATCCCACTATTTGATTGATTGGTGGATGAAACTAGAATGCAAACTAATG
>MU227701.1:3974169-3998680 GCA_018584345.1 Thuja plicata
GTAGGGTAGGGTAGGAATAGAGTAGGTTTCTAGGTAGGATTAATAGGTCTTATTAAATTTAATCTTGGTTTAGAAGAATATTAGAAATGTGGGGGAATAAATAAATTTAAAATTTATTTAAAAGTGGATTAATGAGGGATAATGTATTAAATAAGATTTAATACATTAAAATGGGTAGTATTTAAATTAAATTTAAATACTAAGGAAAGTGAATCATATTTAACTAAATAAATTTAATTAAATAGATAGGAGAATATAACAAATATAATTAATTAAAATTAACTATAATGTTATGGGAATATTAATTAAATTAATATAAGGAAGATTTTAGACGTCTACACTTCAGACTATGATTTTTTTTCTCCTTGACTAATTTGCTTCCTCAAAAACAATGATATATGTTCTTCGAGGGTTTTGTGTTAGTTTACTGGCCATAAATTCTCTTCTTTGTACCTTCATATATATCATTGTCAAATTGTTAGAGCTGGTAGTCATTTGTATATTTTATGTATTTCTTCAAACCCTCATAACTATCCGTTTTCTATGTCTTGATCTTTTGACTGCCATATTTGATATTTGTGCTCTTTAAGCTCTTTAATGTTTTTCTCAAGAGTAAGTTTTCTTTCTTCTTTGTTGTCATGTTCAATTGAAAGACTTCATATTTCACACCCTTGACGACCATGTTGAGTGAAGGGTCTAAATGACCTTCTCAATTCTCTTTGGTTCTTCTGGATCATGACTATCTTCTATCATTGGGCATCTTTTGACTACTTGGTAAACCAAAAATGCCCTCTTCAATGTTCTAGAATGCAACCATGGTACCCTTGTGGCTATTCTTCATGCATTTTATACTTCCTTTTTATGGTTTTCACATTTAGAGGACTGTCAAAGGCTCACCATTCATCATGTCACTGATATATTGATATTTTATGATAATTCTACTAGCTAGGCCCACTATATTTTCATATATGCGCTGCATTCATGACTTCAAGAAAATTTTGTTTGAAGAGAGTGGGTGGAAAGATAATTGAATATAACCTGATGTATTCATCTTGCAAGTACCATTGGTGAAACTCCCACATTTCCCTTTGGATGTTCCAAGACTAGAAAATTTGGTTGACGAGCTGAGTTGTCCAGGTGATGAATTAAAAAAATGTTTAGAAGATTTTTGTACATTTTTACATCTTTTATACATATATAAATTGAAATCTTCTACATTGTTACTTTCCAAAATATTTGTAGTTATTGTATCATGCACTGTGAAACCTTTATTTTTTAGAAGTAGGCACATTATATTTTTACAGTGTTTGCAATGGTTTGCCATATTTCTTGCACATTTATCTGAACAATAATTTCCTTGATAGTCACAGTTTTCATCACACACATTCATAGGAGAAATTTTGGTGGGTCAATGATGACCAATAATCTATCTACTTCCCATGGATGACATATCCAATGCAACTCCCTTTCCCATGGATGACATGTCCAATGCAATAGGATCATTACCTTCTGAAACATGAAAAGTGGTTTGTCATTATTTGTGAGTAGAATGCCAAAATGAGTTCCACCTGTTGTAAAAAGTGCAATATTGTAATTTTTTATAATACATTTTGTTTAAAATCTATATTAGTTCAGTCTAGACAGAAATATGTAGATTAACATGTCACAAATTCTCAGACCCTACTTTTTTGTGTTCCTTCACGTGCTTCAACAAGATAGTCAATGCAAAGTGAAGAATAACTTGCCAAAATAGTATCACTATTCTTAGACAATAAATTTGAATTTTTCTATGGAAGGGTTATTTAAGTTAATAAGAAATTTTTAATGTATTATGGTTTTCTCAATTGAAGTTAAGATTGGGTTAATTAAGAGGTATTAAGTGAGTTTGTGTTGTAAGGCATGTCGTGTATTCTTGGCCTATCATTTCTATGAAATATAGGTCTATCATTTTTTCCAATTTTATGAGACAGGTCTTTTAGAGCATTCATGACTTTGTCAAGATTATCTTCATCCTTAGGTTAATTGTTTTGTGTTTTGGAGTTCTGAAATAACTTGACATCATCTCTTCTCCCAACCTTACTAGAAGCACGCCTATTGTTTTTAATATTTTGGGCATCTTTAAATTCTTCTTTCAAAGTAGGATGATTTTTGTCCCTTAATTCATACCCTATCTTAGGGTCAAAAGAATTAATGTAGAATATTAAGAACATTAGGTCTGTAGGCTTCAGGTGTAGAGGAATTTTGTTAAGAAATTTTGTGAATTTCATATTAAAGCTAGCCATTGATTTATTTGATCCTTTTTTAATGTTCGTGTGTTCATGTAGAGAAAATTTTGGATTTGTGTGATATCCATATTGTTCAATGAACATTCTTTTAAATTCAGCCCAATAGCTAATTAAGACATTTGGAATTTTGTTATACCAATCCCTTGCACCCTCTGTGAGGGATTGCATAAATAGTTTTATAAATATATCCTTATGTTCACCATCAATTTGTCCATCACATTCTCAAATGCCTTAATATGGCTTTCCCATGTCACATAATTATTTTCAGTGAACTTAGGGATAGAATTCCTTTGTTCATTGGTTATGTCATGAGGTTAACCCTATATTCCTATGAAGTTAAACTGCATGTATCTATCTACATTCATGGGGCCTCTTGCAAATATATTATGCCTTTGATGTTGTTGATACTACATTTGATGATGTTGACCTTGTGGACCATACTGGTAGTGTTGATAGTTTTGGTTCACACTATCATATTGATAGTTACATGGAGGTATGTGTGTGTGGTACTACTGGTGTTTTACAAGAGAAACTTTCCAATAGTAATAATTATATAAATATGGATTATGTGGGGCTTTTACTGATTTTTTTGGCATCCATTTTGCATGATATTCTGATTGTATCCACCATATGGATAATTGCGTTAGTATTGGGGTCTATTAACATTAGAGTAATAAATATGGTTATAATTACCCATCTCTCCTATAGAAACATGTGTTTTATATCTAGGTGTTTGAAGCATCTCATTGGATCTGTTTGGCACATTCATTCAGGAAAACACTACTTCATTTTGATTAAGATTATGAGATTTTTTTGCATGTAAATGTTGGGGTCTATAAGTTTTATTAGCTTGTTCCATAGATGCATTCATGTTATTATTCATGTGATCCTCTCATGCATTATCTATACCCTAACTTAGATATAATATGCAATCCTTCCTAGGCTAGTTCTTTATTTTGTTTTATCATTTTTAATATTCTAATTGTAACAAGTAGATCTCACACCTAGTCTTATAATTTTTGTTCAATACATCAAATTTGTTGATCTTATTTGGGTGAAATTTTTTGTGTCTCACTTGATTTTCTCCTCGGCACCCTTGGAGGAATAGAGAAACCAAGAGGAGTATTAAATTATTTATTTGGGCTATAATTGTACAAGAGAGCTCCTTGACGGTTCTGAAATGTTCTTTCACTATAAGCTTTGGCACCATGAGTTAGGACCATCTTATCCTCTGTTACTTTATGAGTATCTTGTTCGCCTCTCATAGGAAATCCATTTTCACCATTAAAAAGGTTGTATTGTCCATCCTCTCGGTGTGGAAATATCCTTTCTTTCCCTAGCCCCATTTGATTTTTTTGATCTTGAGGTTTTTTACTATTCTACTTTGCTCTAGTTCTTTTCTGATTTAACTCCAAAGGTTCAATGAGATGTCCTTATTTTAGTGACCTTCTACCAAACATACAAGGATGAGACATTGGGAATTGCAATCTTAGACTTTTAGCACTAGTTTTAACTGCAGTGAAAATTATTGTATTCTCATTCATAAATTTATTTTGTCTTTTTTCAAGTTGTCACCTCTCTTTCAAGAGGAATGAGTGGTGTTCTTCTCTGAGTTCTTTCCACCAGTGGTGTCACTTTTTCTTTCAATCTCCCTAACAGAGTCGCCAATATGTTGGTTCTAAAAATTGCATGTTGTTGAGCTCTAAGAATAGGCTAGGTTATGTGATCAAGACTAACATCAGTTTGGTCAACGAATGGAATGAACCTAATTATGGTTATATTTCCTTGCACTTTAGGCTCTGCTAGTACCTATGGTTTTACCTTTTATTAGAGGAAAAAAAATTAGTGGAGTATAGAAGATCGGGTGTGTTGTTATATATATATATATATATATATATATATATATATATATATATATATATATCTCTCTTTGGCCTTCTAAGTACTCTATAAATTTCTAATCCTATAACAAAATTGAAAAATGAACTATGAGATATCTAGATGGGATTGGTTCCTTATTACTATTGGGTATAGAGTCCAGTGGTGCTTATCATATTTATATAATACTTTGCCAGACAACTTTTAAATTCACACCTAATATGAATCTTTTAATTATCTCTTATTTATTATTCATGACACTTTTCTACCATTTCTGTGATCAATTGAACATATCTTTCCTCAAAATAATTATGCACACAACCACACACAAATTAAATTAATCCACCCTTAGTGAATAAATCAATAAAAATAGAGCACAAAGTTGAACATAAAATGTCTGAGATAACAATGGCTACTTTAACCATACAACAAGTAAAAAATAGAATTTTAATCATGCACTAATGTTATTTTCATGATAGTAACAAGGACTTTGTATTTACTAAAATAAAGTATTATAGAAGATATAAAAGCCATAAAAAATGTCTTGCTTGTCCCAAAGACTCTAATATCTCATGATGTCTTTTGAAAATTTTAAAAAACTTGCTTATATAAGGAAGAACCACCATACTTGAAACTAGATGTCCCTTGATGAAAATACACATCTTAATTACATTTTTTTTAATAATAACACATCTTTAACTCCTTAGAAGAAACAAATTAATTGTTAGAGTAGTCTTAGTATAGCTAATAATTAAATCATTTAATTATTACTCTATTTACTCTATGCTTAAGTTATACTTAGGCAGCTTATAATTCTTTAGGGTTTCCCTTTTAGGGTTTCATGATTCCTTTTATAAGGATTCACTTCTTTGCATTTCATAAGGAGATTGTGTTCATTATTGTTGTTGATAGAAATTTTTTTCTTGCAACATGGATTTCATGTCTCTGGCTTTTTGGCCGCCATAGCTTTTTGTCTTCTCTTCTGTCTTTTGCTTCTTTCTTGTAACAGTCATGCATGTAGGTGTTCTTGGGAGATCAGCTTTCAGCCTAATCTAACATGGTATCAGAGCTCTCCTGCTGCTCGTTGTTCTAGTTTTGTTGAAGCAAGCGAGGGTTTCAAAAGTTTTCTAGTTTTCCAGAAGGTTTTTGTATGGTCACTTTGGGCCCAAACAGACATTACCGTTGCACTCAGAGCGCCCAAAAAACCCAGAATCCATATAAAGCTTGTCTATTTTGGACAACTTGACCCTGAGGCAAAAAAAATTTGGTTTCCAGTGCCGTACGGGCACAGAAACCGAGAAAAAAATTTAAAAAAACCTTATTTTTTAGGTTTTTTTGCGTTTTAAAAAATGCATGTAGTGAACAAAGTTTTTGGTTGCCGCCGCACCACCGCCGGGCCACCAGCGCCACGCCGCCGCCGGTCGATGCCCGGCCCGCCACACTCTGCGGCCTCTACCACCACCGGCATCCGCCGCCGCCTGCCTCCCAGGCTCCGCCTCCCTTGGCGCTTTGCCGCTCCGAGGCCCCCGCTCCGCTACCCTCCGCAGTGCCACCATGGCCCCGCCGCTCAGTGGCCCCCGCCGGCTCCCACCACCCAGCGCCCTCCGCGGCCCCGCCGCCCGGCCCATCGCCGCCCCGCCCGGTGGTGCCTTTTTATTTAGCCCCCACGGGATTATGTTGCCAGTAGCTAGTCATATGCCAGACCAGGAGCCAAGGTTTAGCGCCATGCGCCCAGGGGCGCTATTTTTTTAGCCCCTGGGGCTTAAAACCAGGATTTTGGAGCTTTTTTGAGCCCTTCTCACCTTTTTGGCTCTATCTGGAGCATACGAAGGCCTTTTTTGGACTTCGTTATATTGTTGAAAAGCTCTTTCTGAACTCTTTTTTACTATGGTGATTAGGTTTTTTGGTTCTACTATTTTGATAGTGTTTTTTGCTGTCAAAGTCTGATATTGGTTTTTGCCTTCTGGGAGTCATATCTGGCTCATCCGGACTCCATTTTTGGCAAACCAGATATCATCAGAAAGCTGGTTCAGTGACCTATTCAGTTGTAGGGGTGTTTTTTCTAGATTCTGCTCTAAGTTTTCTCTCCTCTGAGTTTGGAATTTTATGCACTCTGGTGGATTGCTTGGGGTTACAGGTCCTGGGATCTCTTCTACTGTACTTCTGGCTCACTCTTCTTTCTGACTTCTGAGCTTGTATGATTCTTTTGATGCATCTTTATTCTGTAAATACACTGAGATAAAGTGCCTACTTCTGTATATCTGGGATCTTGTACACCTTGTATGGTTTTTGTACTTGCACTCTGTTATAAAGTGCCATGGGGGGTTATGATGATTATGTCATTTTAGGTGCATCCACCTTTGTCAAGTGAGCATACCTTCCATGACATTAGCTCATGCTATGTATTGGTGATACCGCCCTTTATCCTATGTTTGTACTTCTATTGCACTGTTGGTGTTCCTGGTTCTTTCTTCTGCAGATGTTTCTGGCATTGCATTTCAGTGTTCATGTCACCTCTCCCAATTCAGCATTATGGGGGGGTTCACCTGTTGGTTCTATTGCTTCCTGGTTTGATTGATCAGCTCTTCAGACATTTCCTTCTCTACCTAGTCATGCACTTCAGTGGGGGTTCCAGCAGTTTCTTCTGACAGAGTTTACAGTTCCATGCTTCAGAGATGCTTCTTGCTCATTCTTGTTCCTCTCTCTGGGACTTTCCCTAGATTGAAGGCTTAGTTTCCTTAATCTAGTTCTTTTCTTGTTTTGGGTACCTGATCAGGCCTTGTTGCCGGGACCCATCTTTCCTTCTTTTTGTAGTAGTCTTTAGCTATTTTTCTTCTCCCTAAGTTACACTTAAGGGGGGGTGTTAGAGTAGTCTTAGTATAGCTAATAATTAAATCGTTTAATTATTAGTCTATTTACTCTATGCTTAAGTTATACTTAGGCAGCTTATAATTCTTTAGGGTTTCCCTTTTAGGGTTTCATGATTCCTTTTATAATGATTCACTTCTTTGCATTTCATAAGGAGATTGTATTCATTATTGTTGTTGATAGAAATTCTTTTCTTGCAACATAGATTTCATGTCTCTAGCTTTTTGGCCGCCATAGCTTTCTGTCTTCTCTTCTGTCTTTTGCTTCTTTCCTATAACAGTAATGCATGCAGGTGTTCTTGGGAGATTAGCTTTCAGCCTAATCTAACATTAATAGTTCCTATGTGCTCAATATAGTCTTATTCTTTGAAGGTATCCATGTTAGTGACAAGGTGTAGCATAGTGTATTATCTCCTATGGATTTTATCTGTGATAACCTTCATGTTATGCAGTACATGATTCTCATCATTGATATCATCCATATCTCGAGGTAGCTCATTTTCCAGTGTGTCTCTCCATTGTTCCAAAGAAATTAGTGATCCATCATCACTACTCATAATGACTTGGATTTCCCCTATGTCTTCCTTATCCAGGTAGTCCATGTCCTCTAAAAGATCTTCCTAAAATTCTTAATGCTTCTTGAGCAATTTTTTTACTTTCTTGGAATCATACAGGGACATAGAATCTTTTAGCTTCATCCCATCAATTTTTTTCATTGATTATGTCCCCAATTAGAGTATGCTCTTTGAGAGCTCTAAATTCACCAACATAAGTGTTCCAGAAGTTATCAGAGTATGCCATAATTACTTTGAACCCATGTTTAATTAGCTTAGACATAAAATCATATACAACTTCCTTACTATGTTGGCTTCTTTCTTCTGCACAATCCTTAACTAGTAATTATACTAATTGGTTTGTTAAATTAGACTAAAAGATGAATAGATGTTATCATATGCTTTTATTAAATTTATTATACTATATATTGGTAATTTTAGTTTAAATGTGGTTAGTAACATAGTTTGAGATGTAGATCATTAATTTATTAAATTTGGAATGGTGATGTTATAAAATTGTGTTTGATTATCTACTGATGAAGAAGATGTTCTTATGATAGGTTTAGTATCTTGAAATCTATTAGTAATTATGTTAATGATAATTTAATGATGTCAATATTCAAATTTTTTGGCTATTAATCATTAAGATAGCACTATTAATCACTAGTAATTAGTAATTAATTATTATTGTTGGAATTATTAATAGTATTAATCAATATCAATATCTTCCAAACAAGTATTATGGCTAGATGTTATTCATTTGGCATTTTATTGTAAAATAAGTGTAGGTTTAGTTGTATTAACATATTCATGGCACATTAAAGGTATTGTATTAACATATTCATGGGAAGGTATATGGAGAATCAGGTGAGGAAAGGAGACATTAAAGGGTTAAACCCTTCTTCAGATAACCAAGTTTGTTCTCATCAGCAGTTTGTTGATGATTCGGTTATTATGGGAGAAGGCTCGGGAAAAAATGCTAGCAATATTAAGAAAGCTCTAACTAATTATGGGACAACATTAGGCCAGATAATAAATTAGGGAAAGAGTTTGGTGTGTCTCTTCAATGTCCCTGACAGAAGAAAGATGAGAATTATAAGGATTTTAGGTTTTGATCTGGGGACTATGCCTGGGACCTATCTTGGCCTCCCTCTCTGTTTGGAACCTCCTGATACTTTCTGGAGCTCCTTAGTGGACAAATTTCACAGTAAACTTGCAGGATGGAAAGGGATGCTATTAAGTCAAGTGGGTAAAATCTAGATTCTTATAGCTACCCTCCAAGACCTCCCTCTTTATTCTTTGAGCATTTTTAAAATCCCCCAAAATTTTAGTGAAGCTATTGAAAAAATTCAAAAACACTTTCTGTGGATAGGGATGGAAAAAAAGAAAAGGATAGCGCTTATAGCCTGGGACAAAGTTTGTCGTCCGATCAAAAAAGGTGGCTTAGGACTAAGAAGAATTAAGAACTTGAATGAGCACCTCCTTACTAAATTAATATGGAGATATTATAACTCGAAAGGAGAATGGACCTTAATATGGGATAATAAGTATAATAAGGATCAGCCTAATCTCGATGCATTTCTAAATGAGGACAGGGAGGGTGATGGTTCTTTAATTTGGAAAAATGTTATGAAAAATAAATACAGAATCAAAAAAGGAATTAAATGGAAAGTGGGAAATGGGAGCAAGGTTCTTTTTTGGGAAGATGAGTGGCTTCTTCATTCTCCCCTCAAGGAGTGCCCTGAATGGGGTATCTTTGATAATCAATGCAATCTCATTTTTGGAAGGAAAGTGGAAGACTAATGGGAAAGGGATCACTGGAAAGATTTATCTGTCATTGATATTAGATTGGGACATCTTAACAATATTCTCAATTCAATCAATCTGATTATGGAAGATGATAGGATTATATGGAAACATAGCACTGATGGAAATTTAACTGTCTCATCTCTATACCATTTGGATTTTGAGGACCTTATTGAGCCTTTTTGGGTGAAAGTCTGGGATAAAAACCTCATTCCTAAAATTAATGTGTTTTTCTGGATAATGACGCAAAATAAAATTCGGATGACTGATTATCTCAGAAAAAGAGGTATGACTATTGTTAACAGGTGATACCTTTGCAAGAAAGAAGAGGAAAGTGTCGAACATATCATCATCCACTGTCCCTTTGTTAGAAATATTTGGGATTTTTTTTCCAGATCCTTAATATTGAGTGGGTTTTTCCTGCTAATTTGGAGTCTTTTTAAATCTTGGATCTATCCTTCAAAGAATGACACTGTTGTTAAGATCTGGAATTTTTTCCTTACTCATGTTTGCTGGGGGGTCTGGAGAGAAAGAAATGATAGAGTGTTCAGGGATGAAATAACAAGTGAGAAGGATGCTTTCTTTAAGATTAAGAGAGCCATAAAAGAAAATCTCATGATACAGGATAGAGTGTTGGATCCTCTTCAAGAGAATGATATTACCATGTTCAAAAATTGGAAAATCAAAGGCAATACTAAAAAAAGGATAACAAAGCAAAAAGGGAGGATGCTAGATGGGATTGCCCCCCTAAAGGCTGGTAGAAAATCAATTTTGATGGTGCTGCTAAGGGAAACCTGGGGATGGTAGGGTGTGGCATTGTCATCAAAGATGAAAATGGTGTATGTAAAGGTATAAAAGCCATTCCCATTGGTATTCAAATGAATCATCTTGCAGAAGCTTGTGCGGCCCTACAGGGCCTTATTTTAGAAAAAGAGAAAGGTAGCACTAAAGTTTGGGTAGAGGGGGATTCTCTCAACATAGTCAAGTGTTTAAATAATGACACCCCCACTTCATGGACAATTTACAATATCATTCAAAAAGCCAAAGACATTATTCGCTCTTTTGAAAAATGTGTTATCACACATAATTATCAGGAGACAAATGGAGTTTCTGACTGGGCGGCTAATACAGCTTGTAAGAGTGATGAGGTGGCATAGTGGAATGATGGAAATGACATGCCTATTCAAGCAAAATTATTGCTTGAAAGTGATCAATTGAGGAGTCATCAACAAAATAATTGTAAATGGTAAGTGTTTTTAAAATCATTAATATGAAGGTGATGTGTCTTTATTGCCTTTGAAGGTGTAAGTACCCTATTATGATTGCAAGCTGGATTTGGCACGCTTTCTGGGTCTTTTTGGTTTTGCATAAAATTCATTCTGGAATTATCAATAGTCACACTAGAAAAATTTGCTGCAACTAGAGGAAGAAAATGGGCAGAAATAAGAAAAGGGCTGAGCCCGTTAATAGCAACAACTGGAAAAATAGAACAGAGTGTGGAAGATTGTGAAAGAGGGTGGGCTGGCTATTTTTTTGGAACGGCTCCATGGCCGAAATCCTTCTATCACCAGGATATTCATGAAAACCTGGAAAGATGGCAAAGTATTGGTTGGTGATCAGTATATGGAGGTTATGGAGGAGGTCATTGCAGAAGCTACGAGCATGGAAATGGATGGTATTAAGTTTTATTGAGATAGACTTATCTCAGATAAAGCCTGGGAGACTTTCCTAGATAATGAGAAGAAAATGTGAGACTGGTCAAGATTGATGCTTCCTATCATAATCTGAAATGTATTTCCAAATCTTGGAGGTATGTCCTTTTTTTGATCATCAGTTATGTTACTATTGATGGTAGGTTCACGAGGGCGTATGGACACCATTTCATGTTATTAAATCATTTTAGGCACAAGGTTAAAGTCAGTTTACCATACTATCTACTTAGCTTGTTAGATTCTATGATTACTAGTTTGTAGAAAGATCCGAAGGGGGATCATGCATCCCACCAAGGGCTTATGCTACTCATATATGAGGTGCTGAAAACTAAGAAAGTGGAAAGGCCTGTGGGGAAGAATATTTCGCAGGATGAAGAAGAGACAGAAGGAGATGAAGATGAAAGTATGTATGGGGAAGAAACTGATAGTGAAGAGGATTCCAAAGGGTTTAAAACCCCTAAAACTAATAGAAAGGGTGCTTTAGCAAGGAAAAACTAGAAGAAGCCCTATTCTGAAGGTTTGGAAATAGAGAAGGATAGAGATGAGGATATTGTGGAGGGAAGAAGAAAGAAAAAGGGTAAAAATTTGACAAAGACAAAGACTCATACTGTTGAGTCAGAAACAGAGAGTGAAACTGAGGAGGTGAAAAAGGAGGAGATAAAGAAAAGAAAACATGGGGATGGCCAGGAGAAAGATAAAATTACCCGTAAGAGTTCTAGTAAGAGGAGAATTTATTTGACATCAGATGAGGAAGAAGTGAAGGAAAATACAGAGGAGAATGGGGAGGAAGAGGAAAAAGGGGAAAACAGGGAGGAGAGAAAAGGTGAGAACATTGAAGACAAAACCCTTAGGGAGAAAACTGAAGAAAATAAGCAGGGGGGAGGAAATATGAAGGATGATAAGGAAACCAGGATAGATGAAGATTCTGGGCAAAAGGAATGTGACTACCATGACAATGTGGACATAGGGGAACATCAATTACCTATGGACAACAAAGATTGCATTGCAGGTTTTACTGTCCTGGTAAGAAATTTGATTGATGATAATGATAATTCAAAAAAAACAAGTAGATATTATGAAGGCAGAGATTAATATTCTCAAAAGTATGGGAATTGGGGAAAAATTGGTGGCTGTATGTCTAGATGAAATGAAAGAATTTGTAGGGAACTCAGAAGGCCAGACAGAGTTTGTTAATAAAGTGGTGATAATGGAGAAACAAATCAAAGATATCCAAGATATGGATGAGAAAGATGATAGTGTTGTGCAGATCACGAATCTGACTACAAAGATGGAGAGATTGGAGGCTACGGTTAAAAAAATAGGGTTGAAATGTTTGATGAGTCTCAAATCTTACTGTGGCCACACGCAGATATTGATGGAAAAATTGGAAAAGGATAACAAGGTTAAGGATTGCAGAGAGATAAAGGAGGCTATTGGCCCGGGCTCACACACCAAAGCTAGTACAAAGAAGAACAACCCTAAGGAGGAAAAAGACACTGTGGATCTAAAATAAATGGTCAACAACATGCAGGTCATGGTCATCGAAGTGGAGGAACTTGTGCAGGGAATGTAGCTTTCATTTTTGTTGTCCCTTAGGGGTTTTTTGTTGTCCCTATTTTTAATGATGTTTCTATGGGAAAATTTTGGCTCGGTTGTTTGTTTTTTGTTTCCTTTCCTTTTTGGGTCCCTTGGCATAGTTGTATCTTCTCTTTGTTGAATATTTGTTTTAAACTCTTTTTAGGTTTCAGGTCCTTGTAAAACTTGTTGAACTTTAAAACTTTGTAAAGGTTTCGGGTAATTTAGTAGTGTAAGATCCTTTGTTTGGGGATGGTGTCCTTAAAATGAGTGATGTCTCATCTCATTTTAGTTTACCCATGGTTGTTTATTTCTCATTTCATTTACTGTGACAATGAGGTAGTCTCATACTCCCACTAAAGTAGGAGCTAAACATATTGTCGTAACTTGTAAGAACCTAATTTCTTATACAATTTTATGATCATTTATCTCCCACCTTAGTGTGTTTTTCCCTAACAATACTTCATATGGCACTTAATAGATGCCTAAATTCAAATATGGGTCCTATGTTGCATCCAAAATTGAGGTATGCCCTTATTTCTAATTGTGTTCCTTGATTATTTCCCTTATTCAGTCATTTGTTCACTACATGGGCCCTATGTTATTATTGTGTGGCCTTTATATTTCTCCTGACTTTGAAATCAACTAGCTCCTCTTTTTTGGCATATGTACACTATACCTAGCTCCCCAATTAATTTTTTTCCCATTCTCCTAGGAACATGACACCTAAGACTATCTGGTCCCCAAGTTTTGGACCCAAATTTAATTTGGGACTCTGTTGTGGTATTTTAGTGGGAAATTAGGTCTCGTATTTGTTCTAGATCAATTTTGAATCCTGAAGTGTTTGATATGTATATAAACACCCTATCTCTCCTCATTTTGGTAACCATGATCAATATATTACTTCCATTCTCAAGCATTCATGTTCAAGAAATCAAGGAAAGCATCTAAGCATCCAAGATCTAGACTTCTTCTCAAGTATTCAAGGCGTTCTTCTCCATGATTCCAACTTATTTTCCTCAATGAAGGCCAAGAAAAGGATTTCACCATCAAGGAAGAAGATCATTCAATCATCCATTCATTCAAATTTCTTTCTACTCAATCAAATATTGGTGCTAACTACAACTTCCATCATACAAGTTTTAGTCTTTCATGATTTCCTTTTGGATTTTTGTGTTAAGTCAAATATATTGCATCAACATACTTGATCATATTCAAAGAATCATTTGCATTATCAAGATATGATATACTTTATGTTTCAAATCTATCTTCTATTATATAACAACACACTTTTCATTTGTTTTATTCTTATTTCAAGGTCGATTCCTAAATAGGGGTTTGACCAAGGAAAATCCCTTTCAACCCAACAATTTCCTAGTTTTCTATGTGCAGGTTTAGGTGGTGTAGCTAATTTTCCATATCCAAGAAGTACAAAACCTGACAAACTATATCAAAAAAATTTAGGCAAAATTGTAGGGCATAGGATGGGTAAGGCACCTTGTTCCTATATATAGGACGAATGAAGCATATATCATCTATCTATTTTCCATCACTCTATATTTCTTGAATCTTGTTAATTTCACCTATTTGGCCCTCTATCTTGCACCATTACATTATATCCCCTCAAATCCATATCATCTTAATCATTATTTCAAAGGATCATTACACTTATTTAGTACTTGAGTCCTACTTGAGCCTATTGGGTCATCTTCCTTCTGATTATGCGGTAGGGAAAGGAGGAGAAATCTAGCCTTTCATATTGCTTACCTTTTAATATTGTACAATATCATACCAAAATGAATCTTCTTGAAGATTCACATGTCCTTAAAATATTAGGGATGTATCACTCTTTGTTCCCTTGGTTCCCATGTATTTGGAACAATGACCTATTATATAATGTTTGACCTTGTTGAAGTGAATGGAAGCATTGTTATAAGGTATTATATTATATTTATTATGACTCAATAAGGGAGATCCACCATTTCTCCCTTTAATTTTTAAATTGTATCTTCAACAATGAAGGGCTTACTTGAAGTTGTTGCATCTAGCCTTACGAGATTAACACCATCTCTCTTGACATTCTTGTTGGATTCTCTATTTTTACTTTTAGTATTAATTATGATGCCATAATCTTTACTTAATATCTTATTTCTTATGATGCAAGAAATAGCTCAACTTGGTGTTAAATGCTCCACAATAAAGCATCAGGTGCTTAATTGATTTAGCTTCATATACAAAGGACATATACTCATTGTCATTACAAACCAACTATTATGATAAACAATAGTTTCATTTATCCCTTTTTTACAATCAACTCATGGAAAAAAAAATCTCATTTATTATTGGAAATCTCTCACAAAAGCATCTCATAAGTTTTTGCTACTGTCTAAAGGGTCTCATACAATTCTTTATCACTCTCTTGCAATTACTATATGAAGAATTTCTTCATAACATATTCATCCTCTATGTAATATTCATCTGCTACATTGATGAAAAATGCGAAGTGATTTTCTCTAGTGGTAGCATAGTTATAATTAAATTTTGGAACCTTCCTTGAATATCATTTTGAATGGGATTAGGATACCTTCGAATACTATGAAATCCAAAATTTTGCATCTTTCCATTCTTAAAGGTTGTCTCATTTATAAGAATATTTGGGCCTATGTGGAGGAAATGTCATATTTTATCTCACGTTTTGTTGCTCGTGATATTGTTGGTTATATACTTTGTGATTTAGAAGATAGAACATTGCAATAGTTTCTATTTTATTATTAAATTTTACCTTGATTCTAGTTTAGTTGTTGGGCATAGAGGGCTATTCAAGCTTATTGTAATTGATTTTTTGCTAAAAATTCATGTTGCCTTTTTCTAATCTAGTCTAGTAAAACTATTTCTTGATGTAATTCTATTACTCTACATTTAGTTTTTGATTAAGTGGTTGTGTCAAGATCATTAAAAGTGGATCTATCTCTTGTTCTATTTTATGAGAGGTGGGTGAGTTTTGATGTAGACCTCCCCTTTTTTTACATATAGGTGTGAGAATTCTTACATCTATATCCTAAGTATGTAGTTCATGAGATATTCCCTATTTTGTATTCACACATTTTTCTCATTCTTAGGCATATGCCAAATCATGTCTATGAGCCCAAATCATGTCTATGAGCTCTCCTATCAATCCCAATTATGTTATCACCCGATTCATCTAATACATTTTTATATTGGTCTCTCAAATAAGTGAATGTGTTGGCTCTCCAACCTACTTCTAGTAACCTCTAAGAAGGGTGGCCAATGAATAAGAGAATAAATGATCCCCTCCTATACTATAACCTCTATAAAAGCAAGGTGGGTAGCCCTATTCACATATCATATTCTATATAGATATAATAGGATTTTCACAGTGTGGAATATATGTTATATTCATACATATTAGACATTCATTTATTAGATGTTTTAAAATAACTACTATTCTTTTTATATTTAATGCCTAATTATGAGTAAAATAAAATTAGAAAAAAAATTTACTCTTATATATATATATATATATATATATATATATATATATATATATATATATATATATATATATATCATTCTTTATATTTGAGTGGGTTGGGAGGAATTTCTTAGATTAATCAATGCTTATTTAGGGGAAATATTGTCATCAAGCTCTTTTATCAATTTGTCTTGACAACTCTTCTAATGGATTAGAAGATAAAATAATTTCCTTACATTGATTATCATTACCTTACAATAACATGAACCTAAAAATGTAATTTAATTATAAGGTTCTAATCACTATGCTAATACTGCAAATCCCATTTGATTCACAAAAATATGTTCCACCCTTCTTGAATATGTATTGACTAGAACAACAAATCTTGTAGCAAATGTATAGGAAAATCTTTTCAACCCTCCATGAAGATATACTTCACTTTAAGGATTAAAATTATAGAAAGGGAGAAAATATTTTAAATCAAACCATAAACATATTATTCAACCAAAAATTTGTACCACTACAAATCATAGAAACAATATTGAATCAACTATTTCTACAAAAATAAGAGTGGCATACAATGCCAATTATTCTCCCTCTTTTTCTAACCATTTAAAAATGAAGAATCTATCTCATATATAAAAGAAAAAATATATTTTTTCTTATGGGTGGGTGACACTTTTCACAACTCAACTTCTTGAAAACCCTCTAAATATGGATGCGTGAAAACCTCACTGGGAAATCACAATTTTGTTCAAGTAAATACAACCTTCAATTAGAGATAAATATTAGATTTTCTTCTTGCACTAATAACCACAAAAGTTTTTGCAATGTAGGAAAATAACAATGCCACAAAATCTACTCTATTAATAGCCAAGAGATGGCTTGAGAGACATCATGACTTGGAAACTCAACCAATATTTAATGTTATTTTATTTTGTGAGACTAAACTGACCATACTAACACATTGAGGTGGGTGAGTGAATGCTAGATGACACATCATTTCATTTAAAAGGGTTCTAATAATTCTAAGGTACATGATTTTTTCACTAAAAAGACTTAAGGGAAAAACATATGTGAACTTTGATGGAATATTTTCAGGGTTCACTGAACCTAAGTGTAAACACCCCATCAGGAAACCTAAGAGGAAGCATTATTCTATCCCCAAAACAAGTGCAGTTTCAAAATATATATATATATATATGCAAACTCTCTAAATACAATTGCTTCATCTACTCGACATTAATTATCTTACTCATTTACAAAGTACCCAAGTTGAAAGAGGAAGTGGCATGCATTAACACTTTCCTAAACACACATTTCCATGAATACAATATTAAACTCTCTTAACATAAGTTCTCTTAGGATTACCTAATGTCGCTACTAGAAGAAACGATGAAAAAATAAGTAAGGATTCATCATTCAACACTTAAATGCAAAATCTTATTTGAAAGAACTAAAATATTGATTATTTAAAACTATAAAGTAATGGAATGCAATCCCAATACCAGGGTGGTGGGGGATATTAATGTTTTAAGGAATTGGAGAATAGAAGATAAAAATGATGATCAAAGAAATCCTAGGGAAGAAGTTGTATGAGAATGTCCCCCTATAGGGTGGGTGAAAGTGAACTTCGATGGGGCCTCTAAAGGAAACCCTGGAAATGTTGGGGGTGGTGTTGTGCTTCATGATGAAAAAGGTATATGCAAAGTTATTAGGTCTATTCTTATAGGTATCCAAAACAATCATGGTACGGAAGCCATGGCGGCTTACCAAGGTCTTTTGCTTTCTAAGGAGTTCAATTGCCAAAATTTATGGTTAGAAGGGGACTCCTTGAATATTTTTAAGTGTCTTAATAATGTTTCACCTCCTTCATGATCGATCGAGAACATTATGCAAGGTGCTAAGGAGATAATAAGAACTATGAAAAAGTGTATAATTACCCATGCTTACCATGAAGCAAATGGATTTTTTGATTGGGTAGCCAACCAGGCTTGCAAAAATCATAACACAAACACATGGAAAATTGAAGAGAGTATATCGTACAATATAAAATCTTTTATTGTGAAGGAGCGCATCCATGGTAATCAAAGAATGCAAAAGCAATTAATTAATGATGGGAAAGATGTCGAGTTATGTAAGGAATAATTATGACTCTGTCATTTCCAATATTTTCCTTCGCTCTCATAATTCCATTTCTCATGGATTATGGGTGTTTTTTAAGGAGGTTTCTAACATAGAGAAGATTGAGGATTTTTGAACTAAGTGTATTGTGAAGAGCGACAATCAGTTTGACAGAAGAGACATGGGTGGAAACAAGAAGAGATATGAGTTGACGAGTTTCAAATAATGGAAACAAAATGTATAAGTTTGGAAAATTCTGTAGAAAGGTGGTCTCAGAGTTTACATGGAAAGGATTCATGGCCGCAATCCTACCATAACAAAGTATTTCATCAAAAACTGGAAGCATGGGAAGATATTCTTTGAAAACCAGTGGATTGAGGTCACTGAAGAGTTGATTTCTGAGGCCATAGGAATGTCGAAGGAGGGTATGAAATTATACAGAATAATTTCTGATAAAGCTCTAAATAGATTTCTAGAGAATGACAGTGAAGCAGCCAGACTTGTCAAAAGGGGTGGTGGGTACCATAATCCCAAAAATATTAGTCATCCCTGGTGTTTCATTCTATATGTGGCTATCAACTACATCACTCTGGATGGTAGGTTCTCTCATGATTATGGCCATCATTTCCTCATTTTAAATTATTTTAGATATGAGGACAAGATTCATATCCCTACCATATTTTTAGTTATACGAGACAATCTATGAGGAATTTGAAGAAAGACCCTAATGGGGATCATGCCTCCCATTAGGGTCTTATGGTCTTAATTTACAATCTTTTGAAATGAAAGAAGTTGACAAACCCCTCCTTAAGGGTAATTCCTTTGGTGATGATGAAACAAAGGAAGAGGAGTCAGGTGATAAATTTGAGGAGGATATTGAGTATGAGTCGATGGGTACTTTGGGTAACAATGCCAAAGGGAAAGGAAAACATAAGGGTAGTACCTCAAAGAAAATTAGTAAAAATAAGAAGAAGGTTGATGAGTTTGATTTTGAGTTCTAATTAGAGGATGACAATATGGATGAGGAGGAGACCAACCCTAAAGGGAAAAAGAGGAAAATACCTCCAAATAAGGAGAAGAATTTAGATAGATCAAGAAGGTTAAAGGAGGTAAAACCAAAAGAGTATTTTCATATCCTTAGATGAGAAGGATGAAATTAATGAAATCCCTAGAAAGAGTAAGAAAAAGAAGGATAGTAAAAATAAAAAAGAGACTAAGAGTAGAGGTGATGAAACTATGGATGACACCCATTATGTTCATCAAAATATGGAGGAGACCAATAAAATTATCAATGAAAATGTGGGAAAAGATACCGCCCCTCCTGGTAACCAGACTGGCAATGTGGACACTAATCGGGTTTGTGATGATGCTGGAAACAAAGAAAAATGAGAAGTTCATATTGGTCAGGATCAAAAGGAGATTATTTTGTCTTTTGGCCATTTTATGTTTAATATTGCTTAGGATACTGAAAAAATTAAGGCTGACCTAAAGGAGCGGGACAAAATTGTCAATATGATCAGGAAGGAAAAATTTGGAGACAAGCCCCTGGCTACGTGTTTGGAAGAATGGATGGAAGCTGTGCGCAAAGGGGATTCCTTCGAGGATCTCGATGGCACTTTCCTCCAAATGGAAAATAAGTTGAATGATTTGGGCAAGGACGTCAAGGAAAACAACTATGAAGCCAGGATTACCAGCTTGGAGAGTAAAGTGGAGAAGCTAGAAATTAGTCTAAAGAAAATCAGTGAGCATAGTTTCCAAATTTTGAAAGCCTGTGCGGACCACAATAAGATCTTGATTACTAAAATGGATCAAAATAGGGGAGATGAAACTAAGGAGATAAGTAGAGCATAGGGCCTAGTAAAATAACTCGCACCAGCACCAGAAAGAAGGATGTTGATTTGGAGGATTTGAAGGCATTTTAAGGCAACATGGAGCTCCTAGTCATCTAGGCTAAAGAACTGATGAAAACTTTCTAGTTTTTGCCTTGCTTTATTTTTGCTATCTTTTTATGTCATTGTATGTTTTATGTCTATTGTTTTCTTTTGGGGCCTTGGGCCTATGTATCATCGGGTGTTGTTGCACATTTTGGTTTGAACTCTAATGCTTATCCTTTGATCTGTTTGTAAAAGGTTTCGGGTCCTTTCAAAACCTATTTTTACTTAATCAAAACAATTAAATGCAATATAAGAATTATATAACATATCATCCATTAGGTTAGGTTCATTTTAAAGCTCCAACATAGATGTTCCTAAGTTCTTTCTTTCTTCAACATCTATAACATGAAATCGTTTAAGACACCCACTCCATATATCACTGGCACAATCATTTCCTTCTTATCAATAGAATTAATAAAATGGACATACCTTGCATTTTCATCTTTTATTCCCTTATTAAGATTTTATTCAAAAGTAACCTTTCATACCATTTGTCTTATACACAACATCCCATTAAGTGATCAAGTTGGACTAACCATATATTCAATCCTAATCTAAAAAAATCACCTAATTTTCTATCTCATCATATCCTATTTCATATTTAAGATTTACATCATGTTACATACATACTAGTAATTTTTCTAGCATATCCTAGAGCATATCATAAATCCATCTTAGAAAAAAGTATATTTATATCCATAAATACAAACATAATTATTATCAATTAACACCTTATGAGGAAATAATTCACCATTCCTTTACTCTTTCCATAATCACATATTTACAATCAACTAATGATGTTTGTTAGATCCATCCTACCAAAGTGATAATAACAAATGTATACATACGTCCTTACACATAGGCTCCTCACTATAAGATTATAGGGAATCTTTTCCATAATGTTCATTTACAAATAGAATTATTGATTAATCATTCACTAGGTATCTAACTATATGAACAATCATTAAGAATATTTTTATAGAAATTACACTTTAACTATTAAGATAGTTAACCATTATCTATTTCCTTTCTTACTCATTCCATATGAACATTTAAACAAAATTATACATTCATTCTCCTAGATTGATTTGCTTACATTTTCTTTACTTAACTTTCATACAGATTAACAAATAAAGCATAAATGACTTAACATCTACCAATAACATAGACAAACATTTCTTCCTTCATTATTATTCATTATAAAATCTGAATCACAACATATCCATCCCCCCCCCCCCCATATTTTACCTAGAACTACCCCTTACATTATTCCCAAATANTCCCCCCCCCCCCCCCCCATATTTTACCTAGAACTACCCCTTACATTATTCCCAAATAATATTACAATAATATGTAATAATAACATCAAAATCCTTCTAGGAGTATACAAATACATAAATGAATATACAAGAGTACATTACATCATGATAATAAGTACAAGATGAAGTCTTAATGCATCAATTTGAAAGGAGCAAGAGCAAGATCCATCCATACAATCACGAACTAAACCTCGATAACAAAAGATTAACCACCCAACCACGTGGAACTTGTAGGCCCACTCACCAAATATAGGAGATAGAAACCAAGGCCCACACAAGCATAGAAAAACCAAAGACAAACAACAAAGTGTAAACCAGATCCCAAAAAAAGGATTAAATAGCAAGAAGGAAACATCAAGCAATCAAGACTACCATAGGAAAGCACCAAAATCCAAAGGAGATAAAGACTCCAGGTCACAATTATGGCGAGTGCCATTGCATATCACTCATCCCTTGGTTTACCCTATTATTATTTCTAAACCCTGACCCCCAAGTCGGCACATGCAGAACTGAACACCTTTCATGAGGACAAGGTTAGTCGATTGTGTCATCTCAATCAACACCTTCTCCCACTCCCATCACTAGTCTGTACTAGCGTTAGCAGAATGGGAGAGGCATCAATAAATATTTTTTAATTTTTATTTTCCCCCTTCCTAGTTAATTTATTTAGGTTATCACTTGATTAAACAATTGGTCAATGAGTTACCCTGACAGCCACTTAGGGCCCCGACCCCCTTTGAGAGCCACTCACCTACTGTACCTGGGTTTCCTACCCATGAAATGAACAAAAAAAAGTGTATACATGAATCATATATATATATATATATATATATATCAATTATAACATAATATTAATGGCATAATCAAATCAGAATAGCACCTTTAGTTTTAGGAAAACCTATGGTGCCCTTGATCCACTAGACAACCCTAAACCCTAAACAAGCACTCTAATTGATTCAAAACACATCATAGAATCTGAAAATGAACCAAAATAATAGAATATGATTAATCCTTTCCATAAAAATCATTTATGATCTAAAAAATTGGATAATCAAAACCCTAATGCCTGTGGCTTGATCCTAAAACCCTAAAACTACTTTTTTTACCAAATAAACATGCTACGCATTTGTTTGGTAAAGGTACACAACTGTCAAGTAAAGATATGAATGTGTATGATGATTCTATGAATATGAAACTTAGAACTATACACTTGTAATTTTAAGCAACACAAATGCAAGTTTCAGCTATGCATTTGACTGACAAAAAATGCAAAAATAATAAACAAGTGGAGATTCCCTTTACGATAAAAAATGGGCATTATTTAGGCTTGGGAAGTGGAATCTGAGGAAAACCCATTTGATTACTCCTATTTTCCCTTATAAAAAAACATTTACTTAACCCCCACACATATATTTGACTAGTAAAAATTCAAAAACTCTAAAACGGGTCTTATAAGAAACTGAAGGAGAAACAAACAGAGAACACTTCTTTTTATTACACTAACATTCCCAGAAATACAAGAGGCAATAACTAGCCTTTAAAAAAATCATAAATATATTTTAAAACACTCAAACATTGAAAACACAGATTCATTCATTGAAAACACCAAATAGATGTCAAATTATTCACACACATAATAAAATCAAAGTTCTTGCATTGGATTAGATCCTACCTTTGGTCCTGTCTAGATTCCACAATAATGAGAAGAAAGGGAAGCCAAATCCAATCCACACATGCTCAAAAATGATCTGTGAATCTTTCCTAGAAATCCAGAGACTAGACAATCCAATCTAAGCAAGAAAACTCCTTCATAAACTCATAACACTCTCCCTATATTGTGTGAGCACAATAAGAATCAATGATTCTCTCTCAAAACTCACATCAAAACTCAAATATCCACAAGAAATCAAAAGCATAACATAGACAAACCTCTTCAAATCTGTTCTGACCCCCTCTAACTTCTTGTGGCAAAAACCATATGTAAATTCATCAATTGTTTCCATATTAATTGCCTTGGTCGAAGGAGTTGTATGGGAAATAACCGCCCTTCATAACCAATATTATTATCTATTGGTTAATTAGAGGGATATGAAAACCATATCTCTCATTAATTACTATAGGTTATAATATAATTTTATAATATTATATTTATATCATATATAGCAAATAAATAAAATACCATAAATGGCATACACACTTCATTATTCAATTAATAATACAAACCTATCAACTTGTTGAAACATATTATCTTATAAATATCAACATCTATATAAATAAATATATATATGTATACATATGTGTGTGCACCCATATATATTAATCAAGGTCATTTAATCCAAAATACAATTAAGTCACATTATAGAAATATTTAATAATAAGGCATTAACACCTTAGCCACATTACGTTATACGATAACATAATCATGAATATCCTATTTAAATCCAATAAATATTAAGGTTATAAAATCAATTAATAAACACATCATAATATCCATATAATCAAATCCAATATCAAATAAAGTCATAACAATCAATAGAAAAAATCATCAAGTTATCCACATAGTCAAAATAAGGCCAACCAAAGTCAACATAATAAACCAAAGCAATTACTCCTGACCAATCCAAGGGTCCATGAAACTAGCATAACAAGGGTCAACCATGATCATCCCAAGACATGGATAAATAAAATAAAATTACAATGATAGAAAAACAAGACCATGATCAAATAAGAGGAGCCACAAAAAAGGCTATACCAACATCATGCTCAAATAGGTAATGTGGACTAGAACTTGTCTCCCTTACAATCTGGTCAAGTATGCAAGAATATCATCGTTCCCTGTGTTAGCACTTTTTCTTGCAACACTTACCTAATGATGACAGTATACCTCATATACTTGAATGCAACCTCTTTTAGGCAAGAGAAAGGCTAATTGCTAAGGATTGGATAATATCCTTCTTCATTTTT
>MU227701.1:3999033-4044510 GCA_018584345.1 Thuja plicata
GATGTACTTGAATATTTGTTTTATGCTTGATGATTGAATAAAAATTGAATAGTAAACCCTAACCAGTGCCTATCCTTGGGCAAAGAGTCAATGAAAACATGAAACAACAGAGATAAACTAATGAAGATATTGTAGAGTGCCTTACAAACTACATGCAATTGAGATAGAATGCCTTACAAACTATCCTCTCATATCCATATCACTGCATCAAATCCTTACAAAATGCTTTGCTCTCTGAAATTGCTTATGAAACTTAGTCCTCTCCTTGAAAGGAACTCATAGGCAATTAGACACACTATCTTATAGCAGGTATGTTTTGAATGCCTTACAAACAAACCATACTAGAGCACAAACAGAGTATAAAGAGACAAGAAAATATGAAAGAGGAGAAAATACACTGTATTTCATTAACAAATTTTGTCATAACATATCCAGACAAGAAGCTTAAAATACTGAGATAAGAAGATGAATTTACATCACAGGTATATATTCAACATCATTAGGACCTGTTCTGAACTCCTGCATAGAAAAAAACCCAAAACAGAGCAGAGGAGAGGAACCCACTGCATATGCAAAATGGAAGGTACTGAAGCCTCTTCCCAATTGGTACCTCATGAAAATGATCCAGGCATCTTTTACAAGCATTCTAACCAATCCTTCTCACACAAATTTTCAAGGGTACTTACTTTGCTTAACTGAAAAAATTAACATGGCCACTCCAAATTTGTTCCAAATTTAGGAGTACCAACACCCTGATCAGAACAATGGAAATAGAATGAATCAAGCGAGCCTTGGCACTATCTCCAATTAACAACCATAAAGTATTTTGAGAGAATGCTCAAACGTGTGGATCCAGATGAAGTTGATGCTTAATATAATCCTGCATCATAGAATGAATACATACATGTGCATATATATAGAAAGAAGATAGTAAAGATAATGAAAGGGATCAAGACATTGTGTAGATCTCATCAAGTGAGTGACTACAACTTCATACCTCTTCATACAAGGAAATCATAGATATGAATAGTCACACATACATAAAACATGAATAATGCTAACACAATAAAAGGGTTAGAGTATAATCATAAAGAAAAGAATATACAACATAACCATCATGTAATCAAAGGTCAGTCTGATAATCATAAACATTAACTATTACAAATATTATGTAATCATTATCATATAAATTATCATGGATGAATAATGATCATAACAATATCCATGTGTCAATTGGAGCATAAACACCAAAGCATCATAATCAACACCTAAGGTTGTCAGTCGAGATAAATAGTTCATTCAAAGTAATCATGGTCATAGAGAAGAGATCACAAATAATAATAACATAGATATATTATGTATCCATCCTAGTACATAACATCAATATCCTAACCACATACACAAGGGTCTTGAAATATCCTCAACACATACGTAAAGATAAATACACACATAGGGGTCCTATAAACTATAACTATTATACCTAATGACATCAAAATATCTATGTTTAGGATCATCATCAAGTACTATATTATGAAATCATTATGAATAAGCTACCATAATAAACTAGATAAGTACCTCAATGCAAGAACCCAATGTCGTATCATATTCACATAAGCAACAAGAGAAATATAAAATATCTTACATAATTTGATAAAGTCCAATCAAAAGAAGCAAAATCATGTTAGGGCTAGAGGGGTATTACACTAAGAATTCATTTTTTGAACATATAGATGGATGTTGGATCCATCCACAATAAAGTATCCCATTTTTTTTTCAAATTGAAAACATTTGGATATTTCAATAATAAATTCATTATGATAGCTTGCCTTAATGGAATTCAATATAATGAATTGTCAAGGGCCACATTTTAGGTTATTTGCGTCATGAGACTAAGCTAACTATACCAAAACTTTGGGTAGGTGGGTGAAGTCTAGAGGATGCCCCATTTTTTTTCCCAAGTGTTTTGATCCTTATAGGCTATGTCATTTCAACGAAGTCTCTTAAGAGACTTGAGAGTGTAAAAAACTAATGAACCTTAAAAAAGAAATTCTTAAAATTTATGATGTTTGAGAACATTTTGTTTAGACCTAAAACTAGATGTGGGGTCCTCCATAATGATCTCTCTCATTTTTTTCAACTCAAAACCATTTCATTGTGCCAGCAATGAACACATTCTTTCAAAATGTCTTAGTGTATTTTTTGGAATGTTGTCAAGAGCCATAGTTTATGTTCTTTGACTTGTGGGATTAAATGAAGAATGCCAACATGTCGGGGTGGGAAATTGGACACTAAAGGAGGCATAATTTTAAATTTTATTTTTCACATACACATAACTCTACCACATCAAGATGCAAGCCCATATAGGTGCTTGTGTACTTGCTCATAAACCAATGACTACTTGATGGCTTTTACCAAGTGACAAATAGGTGGTTACATAAGTCTTGACATATACCAATCCAAATAGGTCAATATTGAAATTAAAAGGTAAGCTTATGCCTTTTTCAATTTTGTTGTAGAACATAAAGACCATTCACAATTACATACAAATGTGTCATGATGGAGAGGTGGGTAATTAGTCCCTAGATAGCTAAATAAACATGACTTAGGTTATAATAAATGGGAAACAAGAATTTAATTAGTACAAGAAAAATGTTTAGGGAAAATTGAAAGGATTAAGCATTTTTAGAACAAGATTGACATGATGACAACATGAAGCTCAATAGATACACAAATATTTGAATAAACTAACTAAGGGGTAAGGATAAAATATAAGTGCATCAATATATGGTTAAGTAAAGACACGATATAAGCCCATAATTAAATTCCTCTAGATCAATTATTAATAGAGGTAACTAGAGCACTATAAAGATCCAAAATAAGGTCAATACAAGATTTTATGTCAAAATATTCTACTATAACTTTATAAAATAAATGGCATTAGAAGCTTGAAACTGCATCATATAAATCATTGACATATATTTCATTAGACCCTTCATGCAAAATTCATATAACCATAATTTATAAGAGTCAATGTCACTCAACTATGATGCATGATAAAACATTCAAATAAATCCTATACGACTTAATAACATAATCATCATTAGATCCTTCATGAAAAATCCACACAATCATCATGTGCAAAAGTTAATACCACTAAAGTACAATAAGCCAACAAGCACACTAGGGATACCATAAGAGTTTGAATTAACCTTCAAAGAAAACCCATACAACAAAATAGCATTATACCTTTAAAATTGTCAAGCAAAATCCATATAACATGATGAAAAATATTTCATTTTACCCTTCATATAAATGTCATGATCAAGCACAAGATTGAATGTCACTAGCCATGATATATAAATAAGAAGACTGTACACACAAATATAGGATTTTGGTGCACAATAGTCATAATGAATGTTTAACAAAAAATATATGACACTTGTATAATATTATCTCATATATGTTGGAAAGATGTAGGTTAGGGATTGAGAGGGGGGGTGAATTAGTACCTCAAACAATTCACACTTTTTCCATATCAATCTCAAACTTAAACTTCTATGTTTACTTCTATCGATATTTGTTTTGCCTTTTACCAATAATTGCGGCAATATTAACCGAAAACTGATAACTTGAAAATTAACAAACATGTAATGCATAAACATTCAAACACTTAACACAATATTTTGGTGTCACAGAAAATCCTTGGTAAGAGGGAAAAATTGTGGTGGGGATGAGACCCACAACTTATCACTGCAATAATAAGGTCCCCTGTTAAGAGCTTACAAAGATGTCATCTTCTAAGTGACTTTACCCTGTTAGGAGTAATTAATACCCTGTTAGGAGTATTGAAAGTCCTGTCAAAGACTACTGTGTTAAGATATTTTATCCCTCTTATACAATGTTCACTATGTTAAAGTATTTACAATAAGTTCCTGAATAGAACTTCTAAGTCCGATTAGAGACTACCCGATTAAGGGATTTCACAATCTTGTTGCTAAATTATTAGGGATAAATAAACAATAAATTTGACCCATGAATGATTTATCCTAAAGCTTTTTAGATCTCATCCTGCTTTGATTCTTTCCTAATTTATGCTTTCCTAATCTTCACTGATACTTGTTCATACTCTACGTTGTTGCTTCTTTCTTCTTCTCTCCACTCTATCTCTTTCTTTCTCCGATCTCCTTTTAAAGTAATTTTCTGGTTTAATTAGGGTTTCTCAAATCTTGCATAGGTTATTGTGATAATATGATGTCATCCCTAATTCTAATATTTTATTTTCCTTTCACTGATAAAACTTTCAGATAAAATTTTCTGATAAACATAACCTTTTGCTGATAAACTATTATTTTCTGATAGTACTCTATACTTGATGTTAGTTTCTAGCAATGTCAATTTTATATAAATCATTCATTATCCTGTAGAGTATTTTTTCAATTAATAATCTCCCCATTTTGCATTGATGGTAAAACCTTTCTATCATCATTCTTCTTATTGTTCTTGATTTGATGTGTTGCTCCCCATTTTCTTGTACTATCTTCATCTTATGCTTTCCTCATTTAATCCCATTCTCATATCACTCCCATCTTCTTATTACTCCCACTATTCTTAATTCTCCCCATTCTTCATTCTCCCCCTTTGAAATCAATGCCAAAGGCGATCAAAAGATGTGACTGTTCTGGTATTAGCTATTTTCTGCTCCTTCTGTCTGTACTTTTCCCAAAATTGTATTCCATTGTTTTTTTAGGTGGTTGATTGCATTGATATGACTCTTCACATTGATTTTTCTATTGGTAATATCCTCTTTATCATTCCTTTCTACCATTCTCAGTAGGTTAGATGTAGCTTTTATCTATTTCTACATCATATCCATAAGTATACTTATCATACCTGATTCCTCAATTGATATATTATTACCTATAAGTATCTTCTTTGTGATGTAATTCATTGGATTTAATTTCTCCTTTATATCCTCTATTCTCTCTGATTATACGTCTGTGACTTCTGTCATTTTATTCATAATTTTTGGTAAATGATCGGTGTTGTATTTTTCCTCTTTTTTCTGCATTAAGATTATGATTATCTCTAATTGTGTCCAAAAATGTTCTTAAATGTGTTGTAACCAATTCATTCTCATCAATAGTGATTGTCGATAGTAAGCTTGAAAATGTCTCAACTGTTCTCTTCATGATTTTGTTCTTTTGTTTCTCCCTTAACTGTTTCTCTATAGCTGTCTTTTCTTTGTATTTATCCACATATAATAGTTGTTCCTTGTAATGTATCTTATTTGGAATCTGGATCTTTCTTCAAAATTGCAAAGTCGGGTCTTTCATCTAAATCTTCCATTTCTTCACTTTTTGAATATTCGTTTCTCTTCTCTTTTGTTGTTGTAATCATAGTCATACTTTGTAAAGTTCTTGCAATTTATTCTTCCTCAATTTATGTTATGTCACTGACAGTAAGTTCTATATCGGTAGCATGTGTTTCCTATTTTGTTCTAGTGTATTCATCTTCCTCAATATGTGTATCATCATCAGATTCATCCTATATTTCAATAGGTTTATCCTCTTGTCCTTCTTCAAATATTATTGGGGGGTTCTTCTCTTTCTGTAGTAAAAATCATGCTCCACTTTTGTAGTGCATCTTCTTCTACTTCTTCCTATAATCCTGCTAGTAACCTTGTTGTCCTACTCTTCCTAAGAAATCTATTTTCATATTTCGGCATTAATAAATCAATCTCTTCAACACTTGTTCCTAGATTTGTAATGATAAAAGTTCTTTCTCTTCTTAAATTTTATTTTTTTGCTACATCATTCCATCTTATATTGATTTTGTTGAGTAATTCCTCAAGAATTTTCTGTCTTAACCCATTTGGAAATCTTTTGAATTTTTGTAAGTGAAATATTATTTCATCTTCTATAATTTTCTTATCTTCTTCTATCCATGTTCTGTAATTGATTCCATGTATCTGTCTGGTAGTTCTATGCTCTCTTATTCCATCTGCTAATTCATTAGCTTTCCTTGGTATTCTTGATCTTGTTTATTCAATCTCAGGTTCATTTTCCTTTCTTTGTGTCCTTGTGCTTGCTTTTGTTGTTGATTTTCCTCTTGTATTCTTCCTTATTGTAAACTGTGCTATTTTGGTAGGTTGTCTTTGTTTATATCGCTTAATCTTGATCTTGGCATATGCTTCAGGTATGGTATTTGATTTCTATGTTCTCATTGTACTGCTAACCTCTTTCTTTCATTTGTATTCTTCCAAAATTATCCTTCTGTAAACTTCTTCATAGGTTCCAAACTGATTAGATTCCATATCCTTAGGTTGATCCAACAATTGCTCAATACTTGTTATTAATTCATTCTCCTTTACTTCATATATAGTAATTTGTAGCCATGAAGTTTGTGGTTCCACTTCTTTAATTATGCATGAGTGTGTGTTAACCAAAAAACATATATCTTTCTTATATTTCTTAACAATGTGAGGTGGTATCTGATATCTTCAATACATTCTTGTTTGAAATTCTCTGAAATAACTCCACATTACTATATTATAAATTCTTCCCAATTGTTCAATATATCTATTAATTTGACTTACAACTAGTTCACATGCTGCCCAATTTACTTTACCAATGCCTGAAAAATATTTTTGTATATAGAAAAATATACATACCAATAACGCTCCAAACTTCAATCCTTGTTTCTTGATTTTTCTCAGATTCATGATCAGTTGATTTCTCATTATTTCTGCTAAATCATATTTGTTTCCTTTAGAAAAAAATCTTATATGCAACCTGTAGTGCTCCTCCAGATATGTTGTCTATTTGATTTGCTTGATAGATATTATATCCGATAACCATTTATGCAAATTTCATTTCTTTGTCTAAAATATTTTGTACAACAAAAGTTTCATGATCTTGCTTGTACCTTACTATCGCATCCCATATATCTAGGATCACATATGGTCACTCACATCTAGGACAGAGGGTACTTGCACACATATCAAACTCAGAAACTCTACAGTTTTGGATACCCTTTTTTTCTTGTCAGTCAGAATCTATTGTTCTTTATGGTGCACTTGTTTTTGTTTCTCAATCTAATTGGAAGTCTACCTTGCATGTTATTTAGGGTTGTCGCAATTGATCACAAATCGTGTTGTCATGCCACTCAACAAATCTTCTTGGTTCCCAGCTCACTATCAAGGCATTGTAACCCTATGACACTGGAATAAATCACTTCCAATAATCAAACTTACTCACCACAACTTGGACAAACGTATTTGGATAATTCAAAAAATAAATTTCACACATTGGAACGCTTCTGACAAAAATTGAGACCTTTCTTTCATGGTTAACACAAGAAGTAAACAATACCTTGTTGAATATTTAGAAATACCTCCAAGATTGCTTAAATTTATACAAGGAGATACATCTAGAACAAACCCCCTCTTTGATCAAGAATCGCCTGAAATGGATGCACCTAATCATGAATGGAGTGTTGCCTTTGAAGAATATAGCCAAGAACATGACTCAAGGGAAAGTTAAGAAGAGACAAATAATGATTGTCCTTTGTTTTATTCATAAAGTGATGAGGATATATCAGAAGAAGAATACAATAAACTCAAACAAAGTAGGAAATTTCAAAGGACCTTGGAAAAATTCATTGGGGAAGATAAAGAAAAATACTTCCTTCACTTAGCTTCTCTTGGAGTTAAACTTCCTAAGGACTATGATGTTGAAAGATTGAAAGAAGAAGAGGTACAAACTCCTATCTCCACACTCTTGAAACAATTATATCAAATGCAAATGGAACTCGCAGCACTCAAGAAAGAGAAAACCAAACCAACGAAGAAATACTCCTTGGAGCACATATGTTTGTTTCCTTTTGACAAGAGAATAAACATGGTTCCATTCCCACCTAACATGGCACGACACAAATTTGAAAAATACATGGGAAAAATGAACCACATGACCATGTAAGAGAATTTTGTGTCCTAAGAATAGAGTACATGCACGAACCGACATACTTGATGAGACTATTTCCAGGAAGTCTAGGTAGAAATGCTATAGAATGGTTCTCTAAACTAACACAAAGTGTGCAAACATTTGAGGACTTAATTCAAAGATTTGTCTAACATTACTCCTACAACAAACAACACAATATTACCATGATGGATCTTTGCAATACAAAACAACAAACAGGTGAATCCTTCACACACTTTTTATAATGATGGAGGAGAATATTTGCAAGGTACTCAAGATCAATACCCGAATATGAAAAGATGGAAATCTTTGTAAACAACTTAGTACCTGAAATGAAATACGCTCTACAAACACAAGATTCTCCTAGTTTTGACAGAATGATAAAAAATGTCATTCATGTTGAATAATTTATGGTCAAAAAAGGAGAGATCACACTCCAAAGTGAAAATAAATCCTCTAACAACTATAAAAACAAACCTAAATGGTGGAAAAAGAACAAAAATGTTTTTAATGATGGAGTGGTTGAAGCCTCGAATGCAAACGCTAAACCATATTTTTTTAAATCTCATGAACAGCCTACAAGAAAGCAAAGAAGCTAAGGTAACAACAACAATACCAAGAGAAAACATTGATACCAACAAGAATAAAGCACGTTTAGACCACCACAGACATTTACTCCATTGGGAGAACCTCTTGAGACAGTTTTGAAGACTCTCTTGGATAAAAAAAATATCATTTTATCAGAGTCAAAACCACGGAACCAGAAGTAAAACCAAGGTGATGAAATGATAATGCCTATTGTGAGTTCCATAAGAATAAAGGACACAAGACTAATAAATGTATTAAACTCAAACACATTATACAAGATCTCATTGACGGAGGCAAGATCAAAGTGGAAGGACATACATCCAATGAGGATCACATGACATATAATAAACTATTTCCCAACTATGAAAAAGTAGAAGCCTCTAAAGGAAAAGGAAATGAATTCAATTACACCTATTCCCATAATGATAATTTGATCAATATGTTGGACATAAATAATGAATCCATCAATGTGATCACTATCAAAGGTTTCAAGGAAAAATTGATACATTCAAATGCAGTAACACGAAGCCAAGCACAAATCACAATTAAAGGAGTTAATTCCTCATCCAAACAGGAAACATCATCTAAACCACCCATTGTCACAATTCCTAAACCAACAACTTCAAGACAAACATTTCCCATACCATCTGTTAACTATAAATTGTTAGACCAATTGCAAAGAACCTCGGCTCAAATTTCTATATTTGAGTTATTAAAGACCTCTTTAGTGCATAGGGAAGTTCTTGAACAAGACCTACATTCTAAAAATGTTCCTAAAGACATATATGTGGACAAGTTACAGGAAATGGTCAATCACATGTCAACTCCACATTATCTCTCTTTTTCAAAAGAAGATGACAAATCTTCAAATCAACCCCTTCACATTGAAGTTTTGATCCATAAACACCGTGTAAAATGTGTATTGATAGATGAAGGCGTGGGGTTGAATATATGTACTCTCAATCTAATCAAAGAATTAGGTCTTTCCGAACAAACAATTGATTCAAGAAGTAAGATAACCATCAAGGCTTGTGATGAAGAGGAAAGATCATCCAAAGGAATAGTTGTTTTACTAATAAGAATAAGACCAATTGAACACAATGTATTTTTCAAGTTCTTGATCTACCATTGGCCTATAACATATTACAAGGAAGACCTTGGATACATGAAATGAAAGCAATGTCATCTACTTAGCACCAATGTATCAAATTCCAACACAATGGGGTGGAAGTAACAATCCTTGCAGATTCAAGCTACACTTGCAACAATGTTAAGGAAGATAGTATGGTTCCTCACAATAAGGAAGTTCCAAAAGAGTTCCCAACTGAAACCTCTAAAGACATGGTGATGAGAAGCTTTGGAAAGATGCTAAAAATTGAAGAAACTAGCATGGGGGAATACAAACTAGACACAAAACCATCATTGGCTAATATTCCTGTGTCTCCAAGATCATATGGGAAACCATCCCCCTCTTTCACACCTGCTGCATCAAAAGGAAAATACATTCATGAACCAACTAGCATGGTTATAGCCTCTACTTCTCAAGAGGAAGAAAAAGACAATAAAGCAGTCTTGGCTTGGCTCTATAAGGCGGAAAAGAGAGAAAATGAAGTAAAACATGTTGATATATCTCCCGAAAAGTATGGAAAAGGTTATGAGCTTCTTAAAAAAATGGGATACAAAGGGAAGGGACCTTTAGGAGATAAAGGAAAGGGACTCATTGAGCCTATCCATATGGAATTCAGAGACACTAAAGAAAAAATAGGGTTGGGTTTAAATGACAAATCAGAACACCCCACCTCAAGAGATGGTCCAATATTTAATAAAGGAAGTGATGAAGAAGAGGAAGAGACAAAACTTGTACCTTGGACATATGAAATATTACTGCACATTGGTACTGAGAACCTAAAATACCAAGGAGAACGATATGTACCTACTTTTAGAGAAAAAATAGAGCATCATGTTCCTTTGTTGTCACAAACCAATGTACAAGAAGTAGAGGAGGAAAAAGAAAATTCTTTGGAAGTTCAGATAACAAAAGAATCACATGAAGAAATCCCTCAACAACACGAATAAGACATAAATAGAGAAGAGGAAGCAAGTAACTCAAATAATCTTGAGGAATCTTCTCCTAGAAGACAACAAAAAGATTCACATCCTAAATGGGGGCAATTGGTGACATTGTCACATGTCCTACATCTACACACTTTGATCCAAAAATGGATAATCGGGTACATCATATAACTATTATTGAGTTTCTCAATCGATCTGATGACAATATCTCAGACTCACGTGATTATGAATGGGATCACATGTCTGATGCTACCATGGACATTGAGGTAGATGTAATCCATAAATTTGCACCTTTATTGGAAAGAGGAGAAATTTCTAACACTACTCATAATACTAATGTTGTCATAGAATTTGATGAGATAGTGATGCCTAGGATAATTAATGAAGACACTAGAATATTACTAGGACTAGAAGAGCTTCAAAGGATACAAGATATGAGTTCTGATATGATAAGGGAAGATGGAAAAATCTCAAATGATGATTTGATAGAGTTAGGTATGCATAACACTAACAATGACCCTAATAATGATGATTCAACTCTTACTGATCTAAACACTATAGAAGCCAACTTAACAGAACATGTCTTGTCAATTAATAGTTTTGACATTGATGTGATGTTGTCCTTAAAAACCTCTGAATAATTATCATTGGTAAACCCTGACCTTATTGATTGGACAGACTCAGACCCTACTCCTATCATGAACTTTTCCAATGACTATACTTTATCTTTTTATCTAAATGCTTGTGAACCCTATCCCTCATCCACCAATGCAAGGAGAGTGAATCTGACAGAGGAGGACATCAAGTTTCTTAGCCACAAATTGAAAAGTAAAAAGAAAAAAAGAACTGATGGTGAAAACCATGTTGTTGCAATATCATATTCTACAATAGTAAAAATAAAATACTTATCTGATGGTGAAAACCTCTCAAAGGCACTAAAATATGAGATTTTGTATATCCTCCCTGAACACTTCCAAGAAAGATCTTCAGTACTGATAGAACCAACACAACCAGTTAATTTGGGCACAACAGAAGTTCCTCAATTTGTTCATTTGGTGCAATCATTATCACAAGAAGAAAATACAAATTTTATTGAGTTCCTCAACGAGAAAAAGATCAATTTTTCATGGTCTTATACTGATATTCCTAGACTAGATATGGAGTTAATAATGCATCACTTATCTATAGCTCCTGGAATTAAACCTGTCAACCAGAAACTAAGAAATATGCACTCTTAAAGGTTGGATTCATAAGGGACATCGCTTATGCAGGATGAATTTCTAATGTAGTACCAGTTTCTAAAATAGATAAGTCTATCAGAATTTGCATAGACTTTAGGGACTTATACAAATTTTACCCTAAAGATGACTTTCCACTACCAAATATTGATATGATTATAGACCTCACCACAGGATATCAGATTTATTCACTCATGGATGGATTTTTAGGCCATAACCAAATAAAGATTGCTCCTGAAGACCAGGAAAAGACAACATTTACATGTGCATGGGGAAAATTTTGCTAGAACGTAATGCCATTTGGGCTAAAGAATGATGGAGCTACGTATCAATGAGCTATGACAATAATCTTCTATGAAATGATACAGAAGAACATGGAGGATTATTTGGATGATACCATAGCCAAGTCAAAGATAAGAATGACTCACATTGAATACTTGAGGAAGATACTAGATTGGATGGAACAATTTCAACTAAGACTCAATCCAAACAAATGTGCATTTGGAGTCCAATCAAGGAAGCTCTTAGGGTTTATTGTGTCAACTAAAGGAATTGAGGTGGACCCAGAAAAGGTAAAATAAATAATGGAAATGTCATCTCCTCATAACATCAGCCAAATGAGGACGCTCCAAGGAAGACTTCAGTCAATCAGAAGATTCATGTCTCAACTAGTAGATAGAGCGCAACCTTTCAAAAAATTGTTACATAAAGGAGTCACTTTCAAATGGGATGAACATTATGAAAATAATTTCAAGGAATTAAAGGACTATCTAGCTAATCCTCCTATTCTCATGGTGCCTATTCATGGGAAACCATTGCTACTCTATATTTCAGCTACATCTACATCACTTGGAGTATTTCTATTCCAAGAGGATGAAAACAAAAAGGAAAGGACAATTTATGATATTATTGGGACATTGGTGTCTTATGAGCTCAACTACAATATCATTGAAAAGGCTTTCTTAGAAGTTTTTTTTTGTGTCCCAGAAGTTGAGAAACTACATGCTTTCATAAACAGTCAAACTTATCACAAAGATTGACCCTCTCAACTACCTCTTGAGTAAAACAACATTGATAGGAAGACTAGAAAAATGGGTTTTGATAATCAGTGAATTTGATATCGAGTATGTAGATAGAAGGGATATTAAAGGACAAGTGTTGGTCGATCAACTAGATGATTCACCATTGTAAGATACACACGTTTGATTATAGAGTTTCTAGATTAGACAATCATGCACTTAACCAAATATCCTTGGAAGATGTATTTTGATGATTCTTTCACACAACAAGGATCTAGAGTAGGGGTATTGTTTATCACTCCTCAAGGCTACAAGATACCTAAGGTGTATAAAATGATGTTTCCATGCACCAACAACATCTCATAATATGAAGCATTGGTAAATGGGCTCAAGATAGCTATTGAATGGAAAATAATAGAGTTACATGTATTTGGTGACTCTCAACTCATTATTAACCAAGTAAATGGAAACTATCAAAAAAAATATGAGAATTTGATGCCTTACAAGCAGATGGTAGAAGAGTTGAAAAAGTACTTTGTTTTCACCACATTCCAACAAATTCCAAGAATAGGAAATAAAGTTGTAGATGCTATGACAACACTAGCATCCATGTTACAACTGGAGGAACACCAGTTCCACTATGACTTCTTGGTGGAAGAATTATCTTTTTCCGCATTTGATACACCTGAACCCAATGTTATTTGTTCCTTAAATGCCCAAGACCAATCTAGATATGCCAAAATAACTTCCTATCTTACAGATCAAACCTTACCTAATGGCCTGTCCAGAAATGAAAAATGAGCCTTAATTAGGACAACATTGCATTATGTTCTCATTACTACTAATTTATATAAACGAGATCTTGACGGATCGATACTTAGGTTTTTAGAACAAGAAGAGTCTAACCACACATTAAAAGAGGTCCATGAAGGTGTATGTGGATCAAACTTGAACGGTTTTTTACTCACTAAGAAACTTTTAAGAGTCAGATACTATTGGCCTACAATGGAAAAAGATGCAGTGTGATTTTCTAAAACATGTCAAAAATGTCAAACACATGGAAACCTTATCCATGCTCCAGCTAGGGAACTCATACCATTTACAACACATTGGCCATTCCAGCAATGGGCCTTTGATCTTGTTGGACACATTTATCCTAATTCTTCAAGTGGACACAAATACATCATCACAATCACTGAGTATTTCACAAAGTGGGTTGAAGCAGTGCCGCTAATCAAAGCCATTGGAAAACAGGTTGTTATATTCATCTTGAACTACATCATTTGTAGGTACGGGATACCCTCATCTATTATAATAGACAATGGGGGGAAGTTCAAGAATCAAGATATCGAGGAGATTTGTACATAGTTTCACATCACTCAAAATTATTCTTTAATCTACTATCCTCAAGGTAATGGAAAACCTGAGGATTCAAACAAGAACATTCTAAAAATCATACATAGAACTGAGTAAATATGAAGAGACTGACATTTGAAATTAAATCCAACACTATGGGCCTATAGAACTAGTATCTGGACACCAATAGGAGCCATGCCATTTTCTCTATTCTATGGCACAAATCAGTGTTACCGATTGAGGTAGAAATTCCTTCTTTGCAAGTATCTCTCAAAGGTCTTGTCACAGTTGAACAATACCACATAGATAGGGTTCACACACTAAAACTTTTAGATGAGCATAGGAAAAAAGCGTTTGATCACCTCAAAATATATTAGAAAAGGATGTCAAAAGGGTATAAAAAAGTAAATCCACGACAATTTCAAGTGGGGTATCTCGTTCTAAGAGTGAATCCTAAAAATCAACCAAACAAAGAAGAAAAAGGAAAGTTTGAACCCAACTGGCTAGGGCCTTTTGTTATCACAACAACTTTTGGGACAAGAGCTTATCAGTTAGCTACACCTGAGGGAGATGTCCTTATTGGTCCTATCAATACCCTACACTTGAAGTGGTTCTATGTTTGACATCTAGCCGAAGGGCTTGTATAGTGAAATTGATTCTCATAAAATACCAAAAAAAAAATGACCGTGAAGAAAGCCAAAAACAATGGAAAAGAGCAAAATAAAAAAAGTGGAAAAAGTCCTTAAAAAAGGTATTCTTGGTGAAAACTTGGCAAACAGGTGCCTCAATACTAACAAAAAAAGAGAAAAAATAAAAAAGTACAAAAAAATGAAAAATAGAAAAAGTGTCTTGGCAAAAACCTGGCAAACAGGTGTCTTGGTTGTAAAAATAAAAACTTGACAAGTGGTGAAAACCTGGCAAATAGGGGTCACTTATACTATGTGATCCATCAATCAATGCACTACTGACACCAATCCTTCACGTTCATATCTTTGCTATCAGTTGAATATGAATTTCTCAATAATGTCTTATCCTTGCCTGGGATTTGTCTGTATTTGTGTCTTAGGGATACTCATTCTATATTGGGGGCCTCTGCTAGCATGTTCGGTTAGTGGGTGTTGGTTGCTAGGTTGTCCTAGGTCCTTGTCTAGGAAGTTTACCACTACAAAAAATATTTCTTAATACTTGCATCAAAACATCACTATCACAAACAAGGGTGTTTCTTCAACACCACCTACCTCTAACTGGCATCATACTAGTGTTTCTCAACACTTTACACAAACAATGTTTCTCAACACTACATTGTATTGTAATTGCTAATAATGTTTATCTCACTAACTTAGACATAAAAATACATTGCTTAATTCCAAGTTGCAATTGATGGTTTCTCTACTGTGATTGAAAAAATGAATCAACAGTGTTCCTCAACACCACATAAGCACATATAGACTGATCTTGATTTTATTATGACTATTTTCATGTTCTAATGATGTTTCAAACTAGGGGCATGTAAACAGTTATGAATTTTCTTTGTTTGATTATCAATTTTTGCTTGTTATGTCTTTCGAGTTACTCCATGACATTTATTCAAAGACAAAGAGTCGCAAGGATAGGGGCACAACATTTTCTTGGTTTTCTGTGTATGGTGATTGTTTCAATGATCCTATAAATTTCACCTAATTTGGATGTTTATGGTAAGAGCTTCCAACATGAGCGGATAGCCACATATATCTCGATCATTTTTATGTGTAAGCTATGGTGAGGTTGAACCCATTTCCTTGTTTGTTTCTAATCAACTTCTAAGTAAGGTGTATGAAACATTATGTACACAAGGATATGAAAATTAAAGGTCATTGCGGGTTATATATCCTATATTACACATGAAAAGAAGATGATTCTTAAAGAAAAAGGAGATAACTGACAAGCCATCCTAACCTCTATGCCTTGATGCTTAGGTTTATTTTCGACATTTCATCCAATAAAAATAGTATTCATACTTTCATGACACTTTCTTGGTATCGGTGATATTTGTACTAGCTAATGATGTTCATTGCAAAATTCCCTATGATGATAAAATGCTAAAATGTAAAAAAATCAGTGACAGTCCTAGAAGTCTGCATTTAGTTGCATTTAAGATTGCATGATTCATTTAAACAACATAAGGACTTGAGCTCAAAATGATTTCCCGGTTCATTCAAAATCCAAGTTTAACTACTTAATCCATTTTACTGATATATTCATGTCGTTGCATATCCATTGCATTCATTTTGCATTCATAATGGGAAAAGAGAAAGCACAAAAAAAAGCATTCAAGTGTTGCATTTTTACATCCTAAGTGCATACATACATATATTTTCATAAATAAAATCTCAAAAACATACATCTGCATATTCATATTGAATCATCTAACACATCTATATATCAGTAATAATCAAACAACATAAATGATGTTATCACATGAATCTATTCTAAATCATCATACAGACCAAGTACATCATCAAGGGTGAATAAATCTAATCATCTATCACATAAATCAAAAAGAGAACCAATGATCATACCAGAGTCAGAAGAAGCTATCTCATATATATCAGTGAATATCAGATCAAAAGTGTGGAAATTTAAACAACATTATCAGTGAGATCATGATAAAACATATACAAATGTATCAAATGTCTAAAGTACAAAGGACGGTCATAGAAGGATCCATATACAAATATCTCATAAATAATCAGCAAATTCATGTCTGACTGCCACCTCCTTGATCAGGAGGAGGAGGTGGTGCATCTTCTCATGGATGAGGAGATGGTGGATGCATAGCTCCCTCTGATTGTTGAGCTATAGTCGAATACAAGGGTGCTCTTTGTGGCTATCAAACTGCAACACAATACAAGGCAAAATAATATGCTTCTCTCTGACCCTAATGTGTAGATGTGTGTGCCTGTATATCCCTCTTAGACCTCATCACATCTAGCTACCTATCCATGTATGTGATCAGGGTCTCTAATGTAGTAATCTGAGCCATGAGCTTCTATCTGTCTCTAACACTATGATAGTGGATCTATGTCCCTTCTTGTATCTCTGTTAGAATCTCTCGGAGGATCCTGTCTCGGAGGTCCACCTCCTTTGCTAGGTCTCTAACCTGCTAATCTCTATTGTTGCCCCTGTTTTTGTCTCATAATTAATGGACATGGATCCATACATGGAGGCATGAACTTGAGACGAGTGTGTCTTCCCTCTGCACCACCAATACCACCACCACCTTTGTCATCCCTGTCATCACCCCTAGCATCCCAACCATGTCTCTGACCTCTGTCCGCAAGAGGGCACCTACCATCTCTCTCACCTATGTCTTCTCTTCACATACCTCTCAAAGGTCCATCATCAACAGGATCATATTCTAAAGCATCCTGAATGTGAGGTGTTATCTCATTAGGAGCTATAAAGCAATGAAATGGGTACTGAAGAAGATGAGTAAGAAAAGCATTAGTACACCCAACATCGGTAACATCAACATGGTAGTCCCAGCCTACTACCACCATCTGACTAATCTTTGCCTCTGTAGTCTCATACGCTATATGGGAACCCCATTATGCCTCCTCATCATGGATATGAGCATATGCAATAAGATGTTGTGACATGCCTTATACCCGACCATACTGTCTAAGGACACGTGTGACTATAAATCTCTCAATAATATATCGTATCCATTGAATCAAGTACCTTCTCTGAAATAAATATGGAATCTTCCGCCTATCAAAGGTCCACTCCCCACAACCCAAATATGGTCTCCACTCAACCACTGTAACATCATTCAGGACTCGCCACCAATATTCCATCTTACCCAGACGGGGTTGTTGGATATAACCTAAATACATGTAAACATACAGCTCCTCTTATGCTCGTTGCCCATCTACTATCGGTCATGTCACAGGGATGTGCTCCCATGCTTAGATCTATAATATTAGGATACAAACGGTCATGCTACGTGAAAACTCGTATACTATCTCGTGAAGCTCTCTATACATATGAGCCAAAATATAACTACCCTAGCCAAATCTTCATGTAGAGCCAATCATCTGCTCCATCATATCGATCCAACCACACATAAAACCATGTTGTCCACGGTCTAGCCTCAGGATCCCTCCTATCAAACTGGCAAGAAAAGCATGTAACCACTCATAATGATCAATCATATAATCCAATTTCAAGTACTTGCATACTATGGAGGGATCCGCAAATAATCTATGTGCATCTGCAATCGCTACAGTCGAGTGAGACTCAAATCAGACCTCACGTCCCATCACAGGAATGCACAGGATATGCCACACATCCTCAGGGTCATTGTCATCTCACCAGTTGGGAGATGGAAGGTGTTGTGCTCTAAGTTCCATCTCTCAGCAAGATTAGTCAACAACCCTCGATTTACCCTAATGTCGGGTAAATCTATCAGAGAAGATAAGCCAAGGTATCTGATGATCTATTTCTCTGCATCAGCCAAGAAGCGAGATAATGCAAGGATTCATGTAGGTTGAGGTCCTCGAAATGAAACAACAGGAAAATCAGTGTATCAAGCACAAATTATAGACTTACATCAATATTTTAGCTAAGACAACTACACAGAAAATCTAACAGCTAAGTCTTTTGCCTTCAAAAAGAGGAAAAATAATCAAAATTGGAGAATTAACCCTTTCTACTGAAAACGAATCTATTTTTCCCTAATGCAAGCTCACATACTATATGCGATCCTAAATTGATAGGATGCGATGGGGAAACCGGGAAGTGATCCCATTTTTACAGGATGCAATGCGGGATTCTAGATGCGACCCTGTTTTCACAGGACACAACAAAATTCAAAGGTTGAACAAAAATTACTAAATGCGACACTATAACGACTTACTAGAAGTGACACTATTTTTACAGGTTGCGATCCAAAAATTTGCAAGTATATTGGATGCGACATGGGAATGACAGGATGTGATCCGGAACCTTGGATGTGACTCAAAATTCAAATGCCTATAACTACTGCAAAAAGTGACAAAACAAGAAACATAAAGCGTAAAAAGGTAGGTCTTTATGTACTCACCGGCTGTGTGTAATGTGCTAGATGCTCATTATGACATGCTAGCTCAAATTGATGCCTCTCGATGGGGACCACCATCTTCTTTGCAGAGCTCAAGAATTTACCAAGGATGAAAGTGAAAGTGAATGAGTAAAAAGTAATTTTTGAGACTTATATTGACTTTTTGAGCTAATCAGAAGCTTTGAAACCCTCAACGGACTATCAGTTTTCTATTTTGTTCTTCTACAATCAATCGGTAATGAAATCAAACACAAGGAAAATGTTTTCAACAACACAGTAAAAATTTTGAGACAGTCTCCAACAAATGCAAAATTGCTCTATATGTCCAGAAATTGATTCGCAGCCTTTACGCAATCAATTTTTCATGGTTCTCTATCAACAAATTCTACATCATACATTGAAATCTTGGTCATACATCATTTTATCAGGCTCAAAATTAACATTTTCAAGTAGTCAACTTGGTAAAATTGTGTTTTCTCATAACACACTTTCGTTTCATTTCATCTTCTAATTGATTATTGTTTATTGAATCGACCTGTTCCATTCAACTGTCATTCTAAAGAGGGATTTTATTTTGTTTCCTTTGATTTCATTCCTGAGGGGGCATGATCACACTTAAAATCAATCAAATTCTTTCTCAAACAAAAAACTGACTTCATCATCAAAAGACTAGGGTCATGGCAGTTTCCTTCGATCAAGTTGGGACTATTGGATAGAAGACTTCATCGCTAAACAAGTAAGATATCTATGCTTACAAGATATCAGCAGGTTTGTACTGACCTTCATTTGATCAAGTTCGGAGTCAGTATTATCAAATCTCATTCAATCAAGTTCAGAATTGATACCTCACAGCTCTCAGCAGCTTCATAGTGACCTTCGTTTGATCATGTTCAGATTCAGTATTGTCAATTATTGTTCGATCAAGTTCAGAATTGGTAGCTCTAGATCTATGTTCAATCGACCTTTATTCGATCAAGTTCAAATTTGATACTATCACTCTTAGTTCAATCAAGTTCGAGACTGATCTCATTAGCTATATTTTGTTCAATCAAGGGTAGAATTCTCAAACTTTCTGAAGTCAACATCAGATATTCTTTGAATCAATGTGTTTCTCGCACATCAATTTAAAGAGGGGAAAATGTAACCACCCTAATTTGGTCTACTCTAACTAGAGACCCTATTTTCCATAAATGTGATCATACCCCTAATAATGTCAATCCAACTATTCGATTATTGGCATAATTCATCAAAATCAATTTAATCTCCTAAAATCAAAGTGATTTCATCACTAACTCACATTAATTACCTTGGCCTATTTAAATCAAATCAACCCAATTAAATCCTTGACTAAAGTAATTAATTAAAAGGAATTAAATAAACTCTCTAAATACAACTCATCACTTGCACATGGAAAGTCAATCCATGAACCAATGAGATTTCACTCACATGGATCACCAAAGATTCAATCCCCACATCTCCTCACAAGTTGATCTCAACCACTAATTTCTCAAATTCTTCCATAAAATGATTGAATTTTGAGCTCAATAGGCCCCAATTTTTAGAATATTGAATGCACTCTTATGTTGTCATTTTGTTTCATGATTTCACATAGGTAATTAAATAACTTTAATTTGTGCTTCAATTTAATCTTTGCATCATTTATAATCATGAATTGCATGATAATTAGCTTCATTTTCTCAATAAATCATCAATTCTAGGACTGAATGTGTCATTGATTTAATGCATAATCTGAGGAAAATTATAGCTTAAACCATACTCTTCTTATATAGGAAGAAATATGTTCATTTCAATGGTTTCCTCATACTTTTCAATTGATTTCCATATTTCTAACATTGATGCAATGACATATTGAAGTGTTGTGTTGCAGCTTGCAGGTACATAATTTGCACACACGTCAACTAACTTGAACTATTTTTGGATGGATATAATTGTTTATCAGCCTAATGAGCTCTTTTAGGATGATGTTGAAGACTTCCTTGGCCAAAGAAATGGAGAAAAAATAATGGAAACTACTAACAAGTGGTTTTCTAGGTTGCCTTCCATAATTCAACTAAACTTTGTATTTTATTTTGCAATCTTAGGAACTTAATGCAATTTCTCTTCAATTCATAATTTGATTAGAGAAGTATGCTATCTTCCTTCATGGAAAATCAGAACCTCAAACATCAAGTTAAGTTTTGACTATAAATTTGGAGGAAAATGAACTCAATTGCTCAAAGTGTTTGGTTAAATTCTTTTCTAGGAACATAAATGTTGGATTCAAATTTGATTCTTAATCCAATTAGAGGATTATGCTCTTTTCCCAAGTGGAAAATCAAAAACTCAAGATGGGGGATTAAGTGTTGAATTTCATAATTCGTGGGAAAGAACTTTGTCTTGTGTGCTTGATAGGAGAAAATGACATGGATAGGAGAGTATGCTCTTCTTCCTTGTAAAGAATAAAAAATCTAGACTCCTAAGTCTCCAATCCTCTTTACTACTTTGAAATTTAGAGGGCCTGTCGGTTGAGGAAAAAGCTCCCAAGAACACACCAAGTGAGGACAGGTGAATACCAGCCCTTCCATCTCACTATAATCAAAATTCTTCATTGAGGTTAAAATCTCAAAAGATGTAATCGGTTGTCCCTGGAATTTTCACTATCATTCCTTGGACATGCTTGGATGTTGTGTAGATTGGATCCGCTTCATTCTTTCTTGCAAGACCACTCATCTAGGTACTCATAGGGCTATACGCCTCAATTTTCCCTTGTTCCAATTCTATGGAGGGTCGTTATGAACAGATGCTCAAAATAGACACTTTATGGTAGTGACCACCTGATTCACCCCTGAAAGGTGATAATATTTGTGCAAGGAGGATAGTAACCTCCCCAAGGTACTCAAAATTTTGTGTCCTCACTTGCATTTGGATTCAAATAATACAACATCATGACAGGAGCCATTGTGTGCTTTGTGATGGTTGTATTCTGATTAGCATTTGAGTGTGTACCTAAGCCTTCGAGAAAATATTTTCATGCTATGCCATTGGTATATGAATAGGTGTGTTTGGCTCTTAAATAAACATTCTTGGTGTGTCAAAATTGTAATGAAAATATAAATCACCTCAAACAAATCAATCTTTTGACAATCACATACATTTTCACTACCTCAAACACTCTGGAATTCGTTAGACAAACCCTGGAATCGAACAATTTTCACAACTTTCCAAATGAAGTGGAAAACTTAAAAAATTACATCAGGAGGTCACATTAGGGATCCTGAATCACATATTTTAAAAATATATTTGCATCTGGTGATCTCAATCATATCTGGTAAAACCTGGCTCGCATCTAGCGAACAGGATGACATTTAGGAAGAACAAGATTGCATCCAGTAAATTCAGGATTGCATCCCATCAGTCACATCTGGGACAGAGAGTACTTAATCACGCTTCAAAATCATAAACTTTGCAGTTTTAGGTACCCTTTTTTCTTATCAGTCAGAATCTATTGTTCTTGCTAGTCCACCTGAAGTTGTTTCTTAGTCGAATTGAAAGTTTACCTTGCATGTTCTTTAGGATTATCACAATTGATCCCAAATCGTGTTGTCAATTTACTAAACAAATCTTCTTGATTCCCTGCTCACTATCAAGGCATTCTAACCCTTTGATGTTGGAATCAATCACTTTGAAACACAAAACTCACATTCACCAAACCTTGGACAAACACATTTGGACAATTCTGAATTCCTTTTGGCACTATTGGGACACTTTTGACGAGATTGATATCCCTCTTTCATGGTTAACACAAGAAGTAAACAATATCTAGCTGACGATTCAGAAAGACCTCTAAGATTGCTCAAATTTTAACAAGGAGAGACATCACTAATAAGCCCTCTCTTTGATCAAGACTCACCTGAAATGGATATACCTAATCGAGAATGGAGTGTTTCCTTTGATGAATATAATCAAGATGACATCCAGGATGAAAGAGAAATTCAAGAAGAAAGAAATCACAATCATCCTTTTTTTGACTCAGATAGTGAGGAAGAAGTATCATAAGAAGGATACAATAAAATCAAACAAAGTTGGAAGTTTCAAAGGACCTTGGAGAAAATCATTAAAGAAGACAAGGAAAAATATTTTCTCCACCTAGCTTCTCTTGGAGTCAAACTTCCCAAATATTATGATGTCGAATGATTGAAAGTTGAAGAGGTACAAACACCTCTCTCAATTCTCTCAAAACAACTATATCAAATGCAAATGGAGCTTATAACACTTAAAAGAGAGAAGAATAAATCCATAAAGAAATACTCATTTCATTGGAACACATATGTATGTTCCCATTCAATAATAACTTGCAAATAGTTCATTTTCCACCAAACACATAAATACCAAAGGATGAAAAATACATGGGAGAAACAGATCCTCGTGATCATGTGAGATAATTTTGTACATTGAGTATAGAATTTATGTATGAACCAACGTACTTGATGAGACTATTTCCAACAAGTTTAGGAGGACAAGTCGTGGAATGGTTTTCTAAACTCACACATGGTATACAAATATTTGAAGAATTTATTCAAAGATTTGTCCAACACTACTCCTATAACATAGAATAAAATGTTACCATGATGGATCTTCGTAATAGAAAACAACAAACAGGTGAATCCTTCACACACTTCTTACAACGATGGAGGAAAATATTTTCAAGGTACTCTCGACAAATACCTAAATTATAAAAGATGGAGATCTTCATCAATAACTTAGTACCTGAAATTAACTATGTCCTAAAAATACAAGATTCTCCCAGTTTCGACAGAATGATTAAGAACGTCATTCGTGTTGAAGAGGTTATGGTCAAAAAAGGAGAAATCATGTTTTCTAATGACAATAAATCCTCTAACAACTATAACAACAAGCCTAAATGGTCGAATAAGAACAAAAATGTTGTTAATAATGGAGTGGTGGAGGCCTCAAATTTGAATGTTAAACCAATGGTGTTTAATCTTACAAACAACCTACAAGCAAGCAAAGAGACTAAGGCAATAACAACAACACCACAAATGAACACTGATACCAACAATAATAAGTCGTGGGTGTCTAGACCTAAGAGTAAATTTACTCCATTGGGAGAATCTCTTGAGACAGTTTTGAAGACTCTCTTGGATAACAAAATCATTACTTTATCAGAGTCAAAACCATGGGAACCATAAGTAAAACCAAGATGGTGGAACGATAATGCCTATTGTGATTTCCACAAAAATAAAGGACACAAGACCAATGACTGTGTCGAACTTAAGCATGTCATACAAGATCCCATTGATGGAGATAAGATCAAAGTAGAGGGACACACATCTAATGAAGATCACATGGCCTTTAATAAACCATTTCCCAATTATGAAAAAGGAGAATCCTCTAAATCAAAAGGAAATGAATTCAACTACACCTATTCTCACAACAATAATGTGATCAACATGTTGGACATAAAAAGTGAATCAATCAATGTGATCACTATAAAAGGTGTTAAGGACAAGTCGACACACTTAAATGTTGTAACACAAAGCCAAGCGCAGATCACAATTAAAGGGGTGAATTCCTCATCCAAACAGGAAACATCATCCATCCCACATGTTTTCACAATTCCAAACCAGCAATATCAAAAAAAATAGTTCCCACACCATCCGCTAACTACAACTTGGTGGACCAATTACAAAGAACCTCGGCTCAGTGCATAGGGAAGTTATTGAACAAGCACTACATACAACTAATGTTCTAAAGGACATAGAAGTAGACAAGTTCTAGGCAATGGTCAATCACATATCAACTCCCCATTTCCTCCCCTTTTCAGAAGAGGATGATAAATATTTGACTCATCCCCATAATCAACCCCTGCACATTGAGGTTTTGATCCATAAACATCGTGTAAAATGTGTATTGATCAATGGAGGCGGGGGTTTGAATATATGCACTCTCAACCTGGTTAAAGCATTGGTATTTTCAGAACACGTGATTGATTCAATGAGTAAGATAACCATTAAGGCCTATGGTGAGGAGGAAAGGTCATCCAAAGGAGTAGTTGTTATACCAATAATAATAGGACCAATAGAACAAGATGTGATTTTTCAAGTTCTTGATCTACCATTGGCCTATAACATATTACTAGGGATACCCTAGATACATGAAATGCAAGTGGTACCATCTACCTACCACCAATGTATCAAATTCCCACACAATGGGGTGGAAGTAACAATTCCTACATATTTGAGTTACACTTGCAATAACATCAAGGAAGATAGTATAGTTCCTCAAAATAAGGAAGTTCCAAAAGAGTTCCCAGCTGAAACCTCTAAAGTCGTGGTGATGAGAAGCTTTGGAAAAATGTTAAAACTTGAAGAAACTAGCATGGGGGAATACAAATTGGATACAACGCCATCATTGGCTAACATTCTTGTATCTCCAAGATCATATGGGAGACCTTCCCCATCATTTACACCTTCCACCTCAAAATAACAATTTATTCATGAACCAATGGTATGGTTAGAGCTTCAACCTCTCAAGAGGAAAAAAAGGAAGACAAAGCAATCTTGGCGTGGCTCTATAAAGGGGAAAAGGGAGAAGATGAAGTAAAACATGTTGAGATATCTCTTGAAAAATATGGCAAAGGTTATGACCTTATAAAAAGAATGGGGTACAAAGGGATGAGACCTTAAGGAGATAAAGGCAAGAGACACATTGAGCCGATCCATATGGATTTCAGGGACACTAAGGACAAGACAGGATTGGGTTTCAATTAAAAATCATAACATCCTACCTCAAGAGATGGTCCAATATTTGATAGAGAAAGTGGTGAAGATGAAGAAGAAGTTGAACTCATATCCTGGACATTTGAAAGATTACTAAATATAGGTATGAAGAACCGAGAGTACCAAGGAGAACAATGTGTACCTACTTATCTTAGAGAAACATCAGAGCACCATATTCCCTTGTTATCACAAACAAATGTCCAATAATTAGAAGTGGAAGAGGAAGAAGTGGATAATTCTCTAGAGGTTCAACAAGGAGGGGAATACCATGAAGAGGCACATTTAGAACAAGAAGGAGGAAGCAGGGAAGAAGAAGAAAGTAGCTCAAACAATCTTGAAGCGTTACCTTCTATGAGACAACAACAAAGTATACATCCTAACTGGGGGCAATTGGTGACAATTTCACATGTCCAGGATCTACCGCATTTTGATCCACAAATGGACAATAGGGTGCACCATATAACTATTGTTGAATTTCTAGATCGATTTGATGACAACATTTTGGACTCACATGATTATGAATGGGATCAAATGTTTGATGCTACCATGGATATTGAGATAGATGTGATCCATAAATTTGCACCTTTGTTGGAAAGGAGAGAAAGTTCTAACACTACACACAATACAAATATTGTCACGAAATTGGATGAGGTCGTGATGCCTAGTATAATTGATGCAGACACAAGCGTCTTAATATGAAAAGAGGAGTACCAAAGGATATTAGATAGATTTGATAGAAAAGGGAGAGAGAAGAAGGAGAAAGCTCAAATGTTAGGAGTTAGGTTCACATAATACTAACAATGACACTAATAATGACAATTTGACTCTTAATGATCTAAACACTATAGAGGCTAACTTAAGATAACTTATCTTATTAGTTAATATTTTTGACACTAACATGGTGTTGTCCTTAGAAAATCCTCTGTATCATTGTCCTTGGTAAACCCTGAACTAATTGATTGGACCGAATCAGAGCCCACATCTATAATGAACTTTCCCAATGAATATGCTTTGGCCTGCTATTTGAATGCTTGTGAACCCTATCCTTCTTCCACCAATGCAAGGAATGTGAGTATGATAGAGGAGGATATCAAGTTTCTTAGTAAAAAAATGAAGAGAAAAAAAAAAGAATTGATGGTGAAAACCACATTGTCGCAGTATCAGATTCTAAAAAGGTAAAAATAAAAGATGTATCTAATGGTGAAAACCTCTCAAAGGCGCCAAAAGATGAGATTCTTGATATTCTCCACAAGAAATTCCAAGAAATATATTCAGTACTCATAGAACCAACACAACTAGTCAATTTGGGAACAACTGAAAGTCCTCAATTTGTCCATTTTGCACAATCTTTATTAGAGGAAGAAAAGGTACAATTCAATGAGTTCCTTAAAGAGAAAAAGATCAAATTTGCATAGTCCTATTCTGATATGCCTAGACTAGACCCTAAATTAATAATGCATCACTTATCTATAGCTCCTTGGATAAAACTTGTCAAGAAGAAATTAAGAAAGTGCATCCACATGTAGGATTGTTGGTAAAAGCAGAGCTAGAAAAACTCTTAAAAGCTGGATTCATAAGAGTCATTGCTTATGCAGGATGGATTTCTAATGTAGTCCTAGATTCTAAAGCAGAAAATTCGATTAGAATTCGCACAGACTTCAAGGGTTTAAACAAATCTTTCCTAAAGATGACTTCCCACTGCCAAACATTGATATGATTATGGACCTTACGAAAGGATATGAAATCTATTCACTCATGGATGGATTTTAAGGCTACAACCAAATAAATATCACCCCTGAAGACCAAGAAAAGACAACATCTACATGTTCATGGGGAATATTTTGCTGGAACATAATGTCATTTGGGCTAAAGAATGCTAGAGCCACACATCAACAAGCTATGACAACAATCTTCCACAACATGATACATAAGAACATGGAGGATTACGTGGATGATACCTTAGGCAAGTCGAAGATTAGAATAACTCACATTGAAGACTTGAGAAATATACTAGATAGAATGGAACAATTTTAACTAAGGCTCAATCCAAAGAAATGTACATTTGGAGTCCAATCAGGAAAGCTCTTAAGATTCATTGTATCACCAAAAGGAATTGAGGTAGACCCATAAAAAGTGAAAACAATAATGGATATATCACCCCCTCGTAATATAAGTCAAATAAGGAATATCCAACGAAGAATCCAGTCAATCAGAAGATTCATGTCTCAACTAGAAGATAGAGCACAACCTTTCACGAAATTGTTACGTAAAGGAGTGACTTTCAAATGGGATGAACACTATGAAAAAAACTTCAAGGAATTAAAATATTATCTAGCTGATCCTCCTATCTTAATGACGCCTATTCATGGAAAGCCATTGTTACTCTATATTTCAGCCATAGATACATCACTTGGAGTATTGCTAGCACAAGAGGATGATGCCAAGAAGAAAAGAGTAATTTATTATATCAGCAGGACATTGGTATCTTATGAACTCAACTATAGTGGAATTGAAAAGGCTTGTTTGATAGTTATTTTTGCATTCCAAAAGCTGAGACACTACATGCTTTCACATACAATGAAACTCATTGCAAAGATTGATCCTCTCAAATACCTCCTGAGTAAGACACCATTAACAGGAAGGCTAGCAAAATGGGTCTTAATACTCAGTGAATTTGATATAGAGTATATAGGAAGAAAGGCCATTAAAGGACAAGTGCTAGCCAATCAACTGACTGATTCACCATTGCAAGATACAACACTAATGTCAATAGAGTTTCTGTATGAGACAATAATGCACCTAACAAAATATCCATGGAAAATGTACTTTGATGGTTCTTTCACACAAGAAGGATCCAGAGTAGGGGTATTATTTATCACACCTCAAGGTTACAAGATACCTAAGGCATAAAAAATGATGTTTTCATGCACCAACAATATCTCAGAATATGAAGCATTGGTAAACGGTCTCAAGCTAGCCATCGAATGGAAAATCATAGAGTTACATGTATATGGTGACTCTCAACTCATCATCAATCTAGTAAATGGAGAGTTCCAAACAAAAGATGATAACTTGATGACCTATAAGAAGATGATAGAGGATTTGAAGAATTACTTTGTGTTTATCACATTTCAACAAATTCCAAGAACAGAAAATAGAGCTGCGGACGCAATGGAAACGCTAGCATCCATGTTACAACTAGAGGAACATCAATTCCGCTATGACTTCTTGGTGGAAGAACTATCCTTTCATGCATTTGATACACCTGAATCCCAAGTTATTTGTGCTCTAAATGTCCAAGACCAGTCTAGGTATACCAATATAAATGCCTATCTTACAAATCAAACCTTACCCAATGACCTGTCTAGAAATGAAAAACATGCCTTAATTAGGAAAACATCATGTTATGTAATCATCACTAGTAAATTATATAGATGTGGTCTTGATGGAACGCCACTTAGGTGTTTAGAACAAGAAGAGTCTGATCACGCATTAAAAGAGGTCCATGAAGGTGTGTGTGGATCTCACTCGAACAATTTTTCATTAGCTAAGAAACTTCTAAGGGTAGGGTACTTTTCGCCTACAATGGAGAAAGATGCAGTTGAATATGCCAAAAAATATCAAAAATGTCAAACACATGGAAATCTTATCCATGCTCCAGCCAGGGATCTCATACCATTTATCACACATTGGCCATTCCAACAATGGGCCTTTGATCTTGTTGGACAAATATATCCTAACTCTTCAAGTGGACACAAATACATCATCACAACCACTGAGTATTTCACAAAGTTGGTCGAAGCAGTGTCACTAATCAAATCCACTGGAAAACAAGTAGCTATGTTCATCTTGAACTACATCATATGTAGGTACATTATACCCTCATCTATTGTAACAGACAGTGAGTGGCAGTTCAAGAACCAAGACATTGAGGACCTTTGTACATAGTTTCACATTACTCAACATTTTTCTTCAATCTATTATCCTCAAGGTAATGGACAAGCTAAAGCTTAAAACAAAAAAAATTCTAAAAATTCTACACAGAACTGTGAGCAAATCTGGCAGAGACTGCCATTTACAATTGAATCTAGCACTATGGACTTACAAAACAAGAATCAGAACACCAATAGAAGCCACACCATTTTCTCTTGTCTATGGTGTAGAGGTAGTATTACCAATTGAAGTATAAATCCCTTCCTTGCGAGTATCCCTCAAAGGTCTTGTCACAGACGAACAATACCAATAGATAGGGTACAAGAACTAGAGATGTTGGATGAGCGCAAACAACAAGCGTTCAATCACTTGAAAGTCTATCAGAAAAGGATTTCAAAGGGGTACAACAAGAAAGTAAAGCCAAGACAGTTCCAAGTGGGAGATCTCGTTCTCAGAGAGAATCCTAAGAATCAACCAAAGAGAGAACAAAAAGGAAAGTTTGAACCCAACTGGCTAGGGCCTTTTGTTATCATAGCAGTTTTCAACACATGAGCTTATCAGCTAGCTACACTTGAAAGAGATGTCCTTCCTGAACCTATTAATACTCTACACTTGAAACGGTTTTATGCTTGATAGTCTCCATCACACCGCAGTAAAAATTTTGTGACAGTCTTCAACAAATGCAGAATTGATCTATACATGCCGAAAAAGATCTGCAAGCTTTACGAAATGGTCTTCACAATTATCTCTCACAATTTGTACATCACATCTTTCAAATCTTGGTCGTACATCATTTTATCACATTCATTATTACGTTTCAAAGTAGTCAACTTGGTAAAATTATGTTTCCTCTTAACACAGTTCCGCTCCATCGCATATTCTAATTGATTCTTATTGATCCAATCGAGTGTTCCATCGATATATCATGGATGTTCACATTCTAAAGAGAGATTTCATTACTATTTCCTTTGATTTCGTTCCCGAGGGGGCATGATCACACTTAAAATCAATCAATTTATTGCTCAAAAAGAAAAACTGGCTTCATCATCAAAGACTAGGGGCATGGCAGTTTCCTTCGATCAAGTTGGGACTGTTGGATAAAAGGCTTCAGCGCAAAACTAGCCATATATCTATGCCTACAATCTCTCATATCTTTATCAAGCTCTCAGCAGCTTCGTACAGACCTTCGTTCGATCAAGTTCGGAGTCAGTATTATCAATTATCGTTCAATCAAATTCTGAATTGATATCTCAATCTCTCAGTAGGCTTCTTACTGACCTTCGTTCGATCAAGTTTGGAGTTAGTATTATCAATTCTAGTTTAATCAAGTTCAAAATTGGTATCTCTAGATCAATATTCAATCGTCCTTCGTTCGATCAAGTTCGAAGTCGATACTATCAGTGTTAGTTCAATCAAGTTCGAGACTGGTATCATTAGCTAAATTTTGTTCAATCAAGTTCAAAATTCTCAAAACTTTCTGAAGTCAGCATCAGACGTTCTTTGAATCAATGTGTTGCTTGCACATAAATTCAAAGAGGGGCAAATGTAACCACTCTAAATTGGTCTACTCTAACCAGGGACCCTGTTTTCCCTAAATATGATCATACCCTCAATTATGTCAATCCAACAATCTGATTATTGGCATAATTCGTCAAAATCAAAATAATCCCTCAAATCAAAGTGATTTTATCACTACCTCACATTAATTACCATGGCCTATTTAATCAAATCAATCCCATTAAAATCCTTGGCTAAAGTAATTAATGGAAAGACAATTAATAAAAACTATCAATTACAACTCATCACTTGCACATGAAAAGTCAATCCATGGACCAATGAGAGTTCACTCACATGGATCAACTAAGTTTTAATCCTCACCTCTCCTCGTGGATTGATCTCAACCCTCCATTACTCATTCTCCTCCATAAAAGGATTTATTTTTTAGCTCAAAGGGTCCTAATTTTTAGAATTCTTAATTCAATCTTATGCTGTAAAATTGATTTCATGTTTTGAGAACTAATTAGAGAACATTTCAATTATGCTTTAATGAATCATTGAACTATGTTTTTTTAGCTTGAATTGCATACAAACTAGCTTGATTTTACATTTGAATCTTCCATTCTAGGATTGAATGTGTCACTGATCTAATGCATAATTTGAGGGCAAATTCATAATTTAGATTACACTCTTTCTAGATAGGAAGCAATATGTCGATTTCTTTGGTTTCCTTATGATTTGGTATTAAATTTCATGTTTCTAACCATTGATATAATGACATATTGAAGTGTTGTGTTGCAACTTTGCAGGTACAATAATCACACACACAATTACCAATGGCCTTTAGGGTTTCAATACGAAGAAATTATGTAGGTAAATATGCTATTCTGATCCATTTTGGGAATTTATTGGGATTATAAGATTTAGGATTAAATTTTGGTTACCAATCTAAACAATGGAAGTTGAATCCCTTAAAGGTTATTGGATCTCCATGTAGAATTTCCTTTTTTAATAATTCATTTTTACAATCTATGAACAAAAAATTATCTGTAGGATAGAGACACTTACCTAGTTCGGGAAGATCCAGATCAACCAATTCACAATTTTGTTAATGGGTTGACCTGATTCGCTCCATATTGCGCATAGTCCATGTTTTCTACAATGGTCTCATTTGGAGTTCATTTATGTTGCTTTTAATGACAAATGCTTTGTAATCCATCCTCTGATTTATCTGAGGATTGCCAAGTCTTTTTGACCTATTTTTGCTCTATATTTGAGGTCTCCACTAATCAGGTTTAAATCCCATTGAGATTTTATTTTCTCTGATAGCAAAACTAAGGTTTTTGGATTGAAGTTTCATGGGATGGTGAGGTTCCAGTGATTTTACCCATTCGTTATTATATTGTTGATGTAAAAATTCTACTAGGGTAGATTTGACCAAGGTGGTGCTATTCCGTCTGAGACTTCCATGGGATGAGATTTGTGTCCTTGTGATTCCTTGTTGCTGGCCCAGAGGAATTCTATTTGCCCATGTGGTAAAGGCAGGATGAGCCAACTTTCGTTTCTAAGCATTTTCAATTTGTTTTGTTCTTCAAGACTTTACAATTTTCCATCTAGGTTTTGATGTTGATTTCTTCGGAAAACTCTATTCCCTGAAAAACATAATTTCACATTTTTACATAGTCGAAACTCAGAGTAGAGCAGTTTTTAAAAAAAATTTAATTAATTGTTCATATTTTTACCTAACTTTTAATAACTTATATTTTATAGTTTTCGTCATTTTTTAGAAGTGACGTTTATGTCATCATGCATAACATTTTTTATAGAAAGAATAAAATTTTAATTTTTAAAATATAGATTTGTGACACCAATATCTTGTATATAGATATTTTTCATGATTTTTGTTGCAATTTTTTTTTAGTTAATTTTTAAAGTTAAAAGTACTTATATTTTGGACAGAGGTTTTCGTTCTCCATAACGTTTTTTATATGCATTTGAATTAACTTCTTTTTGTGTTGAAATGAGGATATCAATAATTAGGGAAAAATAAATTAAAATTTCTTTTCTCTATTTTCCTATTTTTGCACGTGTGCAAAAACAAAGATTTTAATTTTCAATGAAAATCTACATTCACAATAAATAAAAAATATATGTATTAACGAAATTAAAAATATTTAAAAATTATATTTTTTAGAAACTTTATAATAAGGACTACATACTTACAAAATGTAACTTCTAAATGAATTCATTTAACCCCTTAAAAGGTAAAGTAAAAGTGGTTTTCTGTCAGTATTTTGATAGGAGCAGAGGAGACTCCATTGCAAGTATGATTTAAGACTAGAAGGTTTTATCCAAGGGGCTTTGATCTAACCCTCTTCAATCAGTTCCTTCAAATGGGACCTCTCACGACTTAAATCATTATATTTCCTAAAAAATATGTGATTTTAGGCAAAAATCAGGATGTACCAAGTTTGTAACCCATTATTGTAGGCTTATGTAGTTTATATTTCTAATTGAATTTTACAATTACAAATCAATTTATAGATTGAAACATTGACTCACATTTTACATGTTTCAATGAAGGATTGTGAATCCTATACAATGGTACAAGATTTCTACAATGTATTGGTTATTGGTGTGTGATGATCAATCATGTTGTCAAGTAGACACATTTTCTCTCCAAATCTATTAATAAGGGAGTGTGGAGGGAGAAAAGCCCCTCTTTTGTTGTTTCAGTTGCTTAATCCCCGAACATTGTTGATTTTATTAATGTCGAGAGGCATTCCACAATGGCAACAAAGGTGGAGCCTAATAGTGTGAATTAGTTAATGTCTGAGGCATTCTACAATGGCACCAAGGGTGTAGTGTAATAACATGTGTTAATGTTAACAATAATTATTACCCAAAAAATAAATAAAAATTGGTAAATAAGTGGTTGTGGAATATGAAAAGTCACCAGAATGTAAACTATTCTTTGCTAGATAATAGAAGAAAATAGAGGTTGTTTCTCTATGGACATTAAATTTACTTATTGTAAATTATTATTTTTTTCTTTTATTCTACATTATAATTAATATTGTTTATTGTTTCAGTCCGCTTAAGCCCTAACATTGTTGATTTCATTAATGTCGAGAGGCATTCCACAATGGCAACAAAGGTGGAGCCTAATGTGAATTAGTTAATTTCTAAGGCATTCTACAATGGCAAGGGTGTGTGTGTTAGTGTTAACAAAAACTATTACCTTTTAGCTTAAATTAGACAACCATCTACATGTCAAAATATTAATATTAATTATAAAAAATAATATTTTCAAAATAACAAAGATATGCCTTCATCAAAATTATATATATATATAGAATAAAAATAAATATATTTAAAAAAATTAATCTAGCATTTCATAATCACAATGTATAACAAATATTTTTTAAATTATTTAAAATAAAATAAAATAATTTTTTAAGGTAAATTTAATAGCTTCAATTGATCACTTGTCTTATTTTAAACCTCCAATCTAGCCCGAGACTTATACCGTCCAGATCATTATTTACATATACCACTATTATACATGCGGGTTAAATTTTACAATTGCAATTCCTGATGCAAGATACGCTAATTCTGTCTCAGAATAATCTTTTATCCTTTAAAGGAAGCTCAAGTATGTGATACTCTTCCTCTTCCTTCCTTTACCTTTACCTTTACCTTTACCTATAATTACCTGTATACATAAAAGCACCTTCCTTTCCTGGCAGCAAATTAGCATTTATCAAGGATAATCTAAAACACATTCCCAAATATACTCTATTAGATTTACCTTTAAGATATTACCAACCCTAAACAAGACAGAACAAATGCAAGTATATATCTAGAAGCAATAGTGAGTATGATGGATAAGCTCCATATATTTCTAAATATATCTTTGATTGTAAATTTAAAAGCATATATTCACACATATATATTTGCAACACATAACCTACTTCTCATGCTTACCCCACCCCTATCGAGAGATAAAGCAATAATATGTCCACATTAAGAACACAAATATGCTCCCATTACTTATAAGACGTCTATATTAAGAATCATAAACATACTCACATATAATTTGCTTCATAATAGATTAACAAAGCCTACCCATTATACATGTATTAATTTTAATATTATATATTAAATGTTAACTACATATAAATATTAAACATGTATTAATATATTAAAATTATTGTGGCAAACAATTGTTTTTGAAATAAGCAGCAACAAGAGGGTGTTGGCCCAAGGTACAATAGGAGAAAAGGAAAGAAACAACCAAAACAAGGAGGCTGACCATAAACAATAGCAAGGCCCACCAACAGGATAACAAGCCATCAACAACACAAAGTCAGCACGAGAGGTGCTGACAAGAAAAGAACAAAACAACAAAGCACTAAGGCTTTTGCCCAAAAGGAATGGGCCAAGCTCACTTCACAAGAGAGGTGAGGCGAGAGTCCAATCTACACCGACAGACAACAGTCCAAGCAATACAATCATTAGGATCCCCCACAAAAGAAGCACCATCAGGACAACAAGGAGTACTGCTGACGGAAAGTGGAAGAGGCAGAGCCCTGTCAACAGAAACCAAAGCAGCGACAAAGGGAGAGGGAGTGGATGTGTCCCCAAGGCCAAAGGAGAAAGCAACATTAGGACCAACATCGAGGGAAGCCTCAGGGGACAGAAGTGGAGACTCCCTTGAAGACTGAGCACGAACTGCTACATGAGCACCAAAAAGAATGTCGGCAGGAGCACCAGCATCATCAGGAGACAACATATCCTCAGAGGAGGACTCAGAGAGGGAGTCAGCAGAATGAGCCATCAGATGATCAAAATTAGCAGCCTTCCACCAAGTAGCAGAACTAGTGTGACGCAGAAGGGCACAATTGGTGGCCAAGTGACTAGTAGAAAAGCAGCAACGACAACAAAAAGGGAGGCCCTCAAAATCTAGCACTTGGGTCCATGGCCTATCCCCAACCATGAGCACCACATCAACATGCAGCGATTGAGAAACATCAAAGTCAACCAAAATACAAACAAAAGTGGTATGGCCTAGAGTCGTCATAGGAGCATCTATCTTGAGGAAACGACCAAGGGAGTTCCCAATAGCCTCAAAACAAGACAACTCCCAAAAATGGAGAGGGAGATAAAGGAGGCGAACACACACTGACTGCAAATTGAGCTGCTCAGTGAGAGGGTTGAAGGAGGATGTCCAAGGTTTGGCAGAAAAAGAATGATTTCCCCAAACTCACAACTTGTTCAGAATCAGATCATGATCTTCGGGAGAAGAAAAGGTTGCAATAAAGAAACCTTTTAGGACAAGGGTAGATCTCAATATTACCTTAGATAAGAGGTTGCCAGGAACAGGAAATCCATTTGTGTAGATCCGGGAGAGATGGCCAAAAGCCAGTAAACCTACCAACCAGACCACATTGTTGGTAGTACTCCACATTTTCCACCACTTCAGGGCCACACACCACCACAGGTGACGTTTTGGCACAAGCCATGGGATGAGCTTTAACCCTAGACGGGATGAAACCAGAAGAATTAATAGTACAAGTGTAACTCATTCCACCAACGATAAGAGGGGGGACCCCTCCCTTGGCAGAACCCCAAGGAGCAACACCAGTCTCAGTCGAAGTAGGGCCAGCAATAGTCGCAGCAACATTGGCAGCAGGAGAAGCAGAAGCCGCAGCAACATTGGCCACAGGAAATGCAGTAGCAACCCCTGCAGCAGAGGGAACACCAATGCACAGAGACGCGGAGTCAGTAGAAGCCGAGAGGGCAGAACGGGTGAATGTGAATACAGGAGCATGAGCAGGAAGCATTTTCAAAAGGTTTTCAGAAATAGCTTGCAACTTACAATTGTTACTTTACACATAATATTTGCTTAATTTTAATATTATACATTAAAAGTACATATATATAGAAATATTATATATTAAATATATGATAAATAAATATGTATAATATATATTAAATATTAAATATTAAATATCAAATATGCATTTTAAACATGATCTATATATTAATTTTATATTAAATGTTAAGTGCACATAAATATTAAATATGTATCAATATATTTTATATTAAATATTGTTTTGGTAAACAATATTTTGTTCAACTAGTCTATTCTTCATCATAACAAAGTGAACAAATTATAATTTTATATGGATTCACTCTTTCTCAAGACTCTATGGTATGCGTAAGTCAAATAATGTATATAAATTTTGGAAAGTTAGTTTACCTGTTTATATTGTCATTAGTATAGTTGTTTTTTTATACTATTTTTTAATTTTTTAAAGAAAGTATTTAACTTGTAACTTTTGTTTATTTTTGAATCTTGATAGCAATATCACAATTTAACTTGTGGAAAATATTTCCTACTCATCAATTTTTTTCTTATTAAACTTTTCATTATTATGAAATTTTGTATTTTGAAATTCTCTCTCTCTCTAGCCCTCCATCTCTGCCCTCTCTCTATCTTTGTCTCTCCATCTCTATACTCTTATATTTGCCNCCCCCCCCCCCCCCTCTATGAACTTCATTAAAAATCTGCATTCATTCATGTCTATCTCCATCCTTCTCTCTTCCTCTCTAGATAAATGAAAGAGATTGACTTTTGAATATGGAATTGATTTTAAACGTCCACCAACTCCATCACATGCAAACTCAAACTAACGCTGCAAAGATATATTTAGAAAGAAAAAAATAATCATTATTTTTAACTTTCGATGATGATGAATTTTGCCCTAGCCTAATGCTTGAAGTTGCTCAAGATATTCCAAACAAAAACACTCGAAAATTTTAGGTATTTAATTACCACGTGATCAATAAAAGCACATTATTTTTTGTTTGGGGCTATAATTGTAGTTGACTTGTCATGAAAGACGAAACATATTTTCATCATGTGTTGGCTGTACGTCTCATCTAATTTTCATCGTACGAAAAATGATATAAGAACTGTGGAAATTTAATGGAAAAGAACTGTGTTATCAACAAGACGTGTAAAAACTATCATCGTGCATACATATAACAAACAAATTCATTCGCCATAACAGGGTAGCAATGGCAAGATTTGACATGGCTCCAATATGAAAATCCCATTATCAACTTGACTAACTCATCCAAATAATTCATGCCCAAAGCTGTGATATTTTTGTCCTTGGTTGAAATATTTGTGAATTGTTAGAATTTTATGTTGTGAGTGCTAAGTGTTTCATTCATTCTTGTGAGAGATGGGTTCTTGTGAACCACTACTTATGAAACATGGGCCAATGAGTTTGACTCAAAAACTACAGATGAATCTTGATAGCAATATCAATCTTTGACTTGCTGTGGTAAATGTCTCCTACTTTTCAATTGATGAGCTTAAGGGGCTTTTTAATGAATGGTTCATATGGCACAACATTTGCTAAAGGTTTTGCAAATGGGGTTGCAAACAAAGTGGGCTTAACCTTGGAGGAAACTCTATGGTTAAGCGTGCTTAAGCTAGAGTAGTACTGGGATGGGCAACCTCCCAGGAAGTCCCAGTGCTTTACCTCTGTGGCCATCACCTAGATGCAATGAGTGCTGAGTGTTCCATTCATTCTCCTGAGAGATGGGTTCTTGTGAACCACTGCTCATGAAACATGGGTCAATGAGTTTGACACAAAAACTACACAGTTGAATCCTGATCACATTATCACAATTTAATGCTCTGTTCTAACTTAATGTTAAGGTTATTCTCTAACACATTGTCACGTTAAGTATTACAGCTTTTAACAAACTGCTTGTTTGTTTAGTTAGAAGCAAACTAAAACAAAGCTTTCATTATTGTCATATACAAGTAGCCCAGGCAAGGTTTGTGTATTGTACAAGGGGATACCAAGTCACAGCTAATGCACACTGTGAGAGTTACTCCATCTTGACATGAACCCTCACAAGTCTTGTCGAAGGCAATCACCAAATCCACTACAATTACAAGATCTACATGTCAAAAAATTTCACAACGTTAAGGCACACACAATTCCACCTACAGAATCAATCACATACATCATTTTGTCTATCTAGTTCGACATGCTTTGAGTTTTTGACCATTTAATAAATAGGCAGAGGCATTGCACAGTAGTGCATAAATGATTAGAGAAAAATATATATAAAAAATGGAAGCTAGAAGATAGAAACAAACCTGGAGAAACTTTGTTTTAGATGTATCTTGTGCAAAACAAAATAGCATATGACAGATGTTTTTGACGAGGTTGACCCTCTAAAAACATTGATGTTATGTTTCAAAATTCCTCTGCAAGTTCATCTCAGGTCCAGACTGCAAGTAAAATATTTTTCACGTGTTGCATCTACGATGTTAATTATTACCTCCCAAAAATTACAGTCCAGTTGAGGGTATACTTGCAATTACTTTTCTTCCATGATTATATAACAGAAAATTCAAAGTCCAAAGAAGAAAATGAAAAATATTTAATGCTACAGAACTTTGAAGCAAACAAGGATTGTCATTTTTTGCATTACATTTCAGATGAGGCTAAGAACAAATCATTTATTTCAATAATTACAGGTTCTATATGATACTTAGCCAAATTGTTTTTGATCCTCTCCTGAGCCAGATTAGCATTGTTAATTCAGTCATTAACACCTCTTCTCAAAGACATTTCTGTCATTGTTTGAATTTTGATTCCCTCTATTAAATAATGGCTTAATCTACCAAGTTTGCCTCTTTAAGTTTTTCAGTAACATTTTCCACGGAATGATCAATCTGTGGGTTTTTCATTTCCTTCTGCTCAGCTTCTTTTAGTCTCTCCAATATATCTGCCTTCTCTGCCAAAATAACCTGCATTTTGGCATCCAACTTCTCCAACTTCCCTCTCAGCTTGTCTACTGAATTTCCACCTTTTCCTTTGTCTCTGTCTGTTTTAACTTCAGCTTTCTTTCTTTTCTTGTTCTCTCCACTTTCAACCAGAGTCCCTATATCCCTTTCCATGGTATGTTCCGGATCCTTGTCCTTATCCTTCTTTTCCTTATCCTTCTTCTTCTCTTTCTTCAATTTTTTATCCTCTCCTAATTCCTCGGCATTCTTTTCCTTGTCCATATTCTTATCCTTCTTTTCTTTACCCTTTTCTTGGTCTTCATCTGCATCTTTTCCCTCAATCTTCTTTTCCTTGGCACCATCCTTCTCTTTTTTCTTGTATTTCTTCTCTTTATCCTCACCAATTTCCTCGCCATTATTTTCCTTATCTGCAGCTTTGTCCTTTTTCTTTTCTTTCTTCTTTTCCTGGTCCTGATCTGTGCCCTTCTCCTTCTTTCCCTTACCACTATCCTTATCCTTTTTCTTCTCTTTTTTCTTTTCTTTATCCTCGCTCTTGCCCTCATCATTCTTTTCCTTTTCTTTTTTCTTTTCCTGGTCATTCTCTGTGTCCTTGTCCTCTTCGTTCTTTTCTTTACCACTGTCCTTGTCTTTTTTCTTGTCTTCCTTCTTTTCTTTACCCCCAGTCTTATCCTTTTTCTTTTCTTTCTTCTTTTCGTACTCTTGATCTGTCTCCTTGTCCTCATCATTCTTTTCTTCACCACTTTCCTTGTCCTTTTTCTTGTCTTCCTTCTTTTCCTTCTCCAGAGTCTTATCTTTTTTCTTTTCTTTCTTCTTTTCCTGGTCTTGATCCGTCTCCTTGTCCTCGCCCTTCTTTTCTTCAGCACCATCCTTGTCCTTTTTTTTGTCTTTCTTCTTTTCCTTATCTGTGGTCTTATCCGTTTTCTTTTCTTTCTTCATTTCTTTATCCTCATTCATGTCATCAGCATTATTTTCTGTATCTATGGTCTTATCCTTTTTCTTTTCTTTCTTCTTTTCCTGATCGTGATCTGTATCCTTCCCCTTGTCCTTTGTTTCTGCATGCTCAGGAACTCTATCTTGACTCTTCACTTCCATGGCTACAGGTTACAGAATTCCACTTCACTTTCTCTCGTCCTTTGCCAATACAACTATCAAAATGCTTTGTCTAGGTTGATCTATCTGTGCCTCTTCCAATTCACGCAAATAATTGTTGTTGTAGTTCACACATATCTGGCAAGCAATTCAAATTAATATGAAGCAAAAACAGCATATCAAAGCCTGCTTACAGTTCATAAAGAAAGATCCTGCATGGCATTTACATCAAATATTACCCCTAGTTAGATGTAAAAAAGAATCTCGCCTTTGTAGTTATGGTTTTGTTGACCAGCAATGTGTAAAGCTGACAATAAACAAGAATTAACCGTTTGGTAACTGGATCAAGATTAATCATTAGGAAATAGATGATATATCAAGAAAGAACAAAATACCAAACCCTTGATATTTCACTGAAACAAAACATTATATGTAGATATTTTAGAATAAACAAGAATAGCTGGATTTTGAATGCAAAACTATAAATCCAAAGAGAACAAATGTTGAAAGTTAGAAAATCTATAATATATATATACCAAAATTCCAGTGTGCATAATAGTAAGGATACTCGTGCTAGAGGCAAGTCTGTAAAATTGCAAAATCCATAGCAACAAAAGTTGAGCCTCTTGAACATGATTTTTTATGAAAAATAGATGATTAAAATACTTGTGCTAACATAAAAGGCTCAAAAACCTCCTAATTCCAATGTGTACTAATCTTCACTCCACTTTGGACATAATCTCTGTTCTCATTGAAAGCCTTTCCACACATTCTCTAGTCTCAATTGCAGTTCATAACTTTGGGTTATCAAAGCTCCTTTTAACTGTGGATGACATTGGATTCAAATAGTTGTTTGAAAATTGGCCATTTTGGATTGGATGTTACAAATGTTTAATTAAATTTGCTTTGAAGAGACTCGGGATTTAAACAAATGCCCCATGTGTTAGAACTAGAAGCCCATATTGTTCTTGCTTCGAGGATATATAGTATTCTATAGGGATGCATTCTCCCTGCGGCCCCCCTGCCAAAAAAAAATCCCATGTTTCTAGGATGGGGACATCCCCACTATTGTCCCACAACCACTGCTCAAAACCCAAGGACATTTCCATGATGTCCCCCTCAAGGAGAGGACATCACCCTAGTTTGTGGATGGCTTGGGGTCCCCAAGACGTCCAAAAGCCTCTGAGGAGTCTCCTAACTATCCTCAAGACTTCGAGGTGTCCCCCATGGCAAGAAAATGAAAACGTCAATATTTTTTAAAATTCAAAAATTGTTTTCGAAACATGCCACAAACTCTAACCCGCTTCACCCAAATCCTGAGCAATCACAAAAGACTTCATAAAAAGTTATATAACTTATCTGCCTCATTTCAAATAACTCCTAAAGTTTCAAAATTAGTACGAACTAAGTGTTGCAAAATGAAAGTGACAAAACTGTGAAAATGACATTTGCCATGAAGGTTTGTGTGATTTTGAAGGCCTTAATTTGTGCTACCACTAACCCCCCTAGACCCCCTAGATCCCTATGAGGGTGGCTGCCCCTTGACCTTGCTAGGGGATCAACCCCAAAACCTCCACCCACCATTATTAATGTCCAATACAATCATTGCAATGTTTTTAATGTTTAGTAGTCTAAATTTTATTAAGTATGCCAAAATTTTATTTGTAATTTTTATACTTGTAAAGCTTTTTATAACTAGTTTTCAAATACTATATGTATTTGCACCACCACCCCCAAACTTAGGCCCTTGGTTCACCGGTCCTTTGAACCCATCAAGAAACTCCATGGAACATAGATATTTAAGTAATGCTTCACATTACTGTTATGCATTCTATGCTTTTAGGTGTGAAGTCTTGATTCTTGATTTATGAATTTTTTTTGTGCATGCTTTGTATATTTCCTACTTCAGCTATGCCTTCTTGATCTTATGAGCTTCATGTGTCCTCATTTTAAGGGCTCATCATTTTCTCTTAGATTTTCTAGAAAGAAATATGGGAAAAATAGCATTTGGCTTCTATCTTCCACAAACTAACTATTCCCCTCATTTGAATGATGAAACGAGAAACAAAGTATGTGAAGTAAAATTCAGAGTTTGTATTTAGGAAAATTTCAATAACATGCAATACTATGAGCTCTGAAAACTGCAGAGACACACCCCACACCCCACACCCCACACCCCACACCCTGTATAAACTAAAATCCCATCGTTCCAAAACAAGGATGTCCCCCCTCCTATACCACAACTATTGCTCAAAATCTAAAGACATTTCCAAGATGCCCCCCTCAAAGAGAGGACATTTCTACGACATCCCCCTACTTTGGGGATGGCTTGGGGTCCCCAAGATGTCCAAGTGACTCTGAAGAGTCTCCCAACTATCCTCAAGACAAGTGTCTCCCATTGCAGGACAATAAAAAGTCTTTTTTTAATTAAAATAAAAAATTGTTTTCGATCTACAAGCAACAAATTCTAACTTAATGGCCTATGGGCTTCACTCAAACCCTAATCACTCACAAAAACATCATAAATAGTTTATCTAACTTCTAAGCCTCATTTCAAATCAATCCTAAAGTTTCAGAATTAATAAGGACTTGGTGTTGCCAATTAAAAGTAACCAAATTGTGAAAATGACATTCACCACAAAGGTTTGTGTGGTTTTGAAGGCCTTAATTTGCGCTATCCCCAACCCCACAGAGCATTGCCCCTTAACCCCACTAGGTGCTCCACCACCATGAGGATGGATGTTGCTCGACCTTGCTAGGGGATCAACACCCAAACCTCCACCCACCATTGTTAATGTTTAATGCAATCATTGCAATTTTTTTAATGTTTAGTAGTCTAAAGTAAACCGAGTATGCCAAAGTTTCATTTGTATTTTTTATACTTATACATCCATTTACAAGTAGTTTTCAAGTACTATATGCATTTGCACCACCACCCCCTAACTTAGGCCCTTGGGTTCCCCAGTCCTTGAAACCCATCAGGAAACTCCACAAAATATAGAGATTTTAGTAATGCTTTAGATTATTGTCACGCATTTTATGCTTTTAGAAAGTGTGAAGTCTTGATGGTTGATTTATGAATTTTTTCAGTGCATGCTTTGTATGTTTCCTACTTCAGCTATTGCCTTTTTGATCTTATGAACTTCCAGTATCACCATTTTAAGGGCTCATCATTTTCTCTTAGATTTTCTCATGGGAAAATTTGTATTTGGCTTATATCTTCCATAAACTAACTATTTCCCTAATTTGAATGATGAAATGAGAAACAAGTAGGTTAAGTAAAATTCAAAGTTTGTATCTGTGAGATTCATTAACATCCACGATTTCTGACAACTACAAAATAAAAGTGACAAAATTGTGAAAATGACATTCCCCTTGAAGATTTGTGCAGTTTTGAAGGCCTTAATCTGCACTGCCTTCGACCCCACAAGGGGCAGTGCCCTTTAACCCACCATGGGCTCTATCCCTAGATCCCCGTGAGGGTGTCTGCCCCCTGATCTTGCTAGGGGATCAACCCTCAAACTTCCAACCACCATTGTTAATGTTCAATGCAATCATTGCAATGTTTTTAATGTTTGGTAGTCTAAATTTTACTATGTCAAAGTTTCATTTGTAAATTTTATACATCTTTTTAGATCTAGTTTTCAACTGCTATATGTATTTGCATCACCACCCCCAAACTTAGGCCATTGGTTCCCTGGTCCTTGATGTTAATGTTATGAACCAGAATAGCAGAGAAACAAAAGATTCTTAACACAAAACATGCAAGAATAGATGACACAAAAAAACACTAATATTTATCCTGGGAAGTCCCTCCAACTTGAGGGGAAAACCCCAGCCACACAAGAAATGATGTTTTATTGATAAAATAATAGAGATCTGTGTACAATGCTTCAAACTGAACCAGCAATCCATCTACTACACACAGAACCAGCAATATAATGCGTGTCTAACACCCAACCAATGCACAAGACAAAGAAATA
>MU227701.1:4056902-4068777 GCA_018584345.1 Thuja plicata
GTCACCATTTAAGGCATTATATGGGTATGATGCTTTATCCTTTATTGATCTTGCTTTTGACACCAGTAATGTGCCTAAGTCACGGGATTGGCTTCAAGAATGTCAAGACATATTGAAATCCCTCAAAAGAAAATTTATCTTGTGCTCAAAACCGGCAGAAACTTTTCGCCGACAAGAAGAGGGTGGAGCGGAGTTTTGAAATCGGTGATTTAGTATACCTTAGATTATAGCCATATCGACAATCATCTCTCAAACGAAGTGGAGCTGAGAAATTAAAACCTCGGTTTTATGGGCCTTATCCGATTGTGGGCAAAATTGGCGAGGTTGCCTATGAGTTGGCTTTACCGACAGGTAATCGGATCCACAATGTGTTCCACGTATCTTGTCTCAAGAAGGCATTGGGTCAACAGGTTACAGTTTCAGAGACTTTACCACCATTGGATGAGGAAGGGAAACTTGCAATGATTCCTTAACAGATTCTTGACACACAGGACCGGAACTTACGTCACCGCACCATTCGGGAATATTTGATCAAATGGAAAGATTTGTCGTTGGATGATGCCACTTGGGAAAATGAGCAGATTCTCAGCCACCCAGATTTACAGTTGCTTGAGGGCAAGCAACACGTGGCAGGGGAGACTTGTCATGTCCCCTAAATAGTCATTAATGGACTATTTAAATAATAAGGGATTTAATTATTTAATATTAATGGACAAATTAATATTAAATAATAATTTCTATTTCCACTTAAATAATCTCTATTTCATATTAAAGTTTAAAGTTTGTTGAAAATACAGTTCCTTTACGGAACAATTCCCTTATGGGACACAACCAACCACTTTGGTTGTATTTTAAAAATAAGTCGGCATCGCCATGGAGGGCAGGTGTTTAAGTTTTTTTTGAAGTAAAGGTAACTACACAGATGGATGAGAATTATTCCTTTCGTCAGACAAGTCTGGCCTATTGGAATTCGAAGGAGGTCTGAGGATAGAAAGAGACGTGGCTGCGGGGAGGGGAAAAGCAAACTGGTTCATAGACAAAAATCTGCTACCTGTCAGCGTCAGTCTTTTGGCGTGGAACTTGTAGTTTCACGGGATACGGTGTTTTTATTGACATTGGTGAAAGTGGAATTAATTCCAAGCCGGAACGACAATACCTGGTCATAACTGGTTGAAAACGACAATACGTTCGGGCCCACAATGAGTATACGAGGATTTGGCATGAGTGAATAAGCATTTCGGGTTGACTTCCGCGTGGATTCACTGACTCGCGTCTAGTGACTGAGAATGTCTTCGCAGTAGCAAACTGGAACGTGTCTTCAACTCTTCCAGCAATCCAAATTGAGACGTGTCTTCAACTCTTCTTGCAATCTCCAAAAACAGCAAGTCAGAGCGGGAGTAACGGCAGACTTGACTATGGCCCTGATAAATACAAGTGCATATTCTAATGTTACAACAGAGTTTATATTTCTGAATTAAATATGATTCTGGAAATTGGAAGTGTATAATGTTTGATCTTTGTTTAAATGAATTATAAATGATTATTTGGCTCATTAAAGGTTATCAGAATACTACAGTACTTCTTATTAAAAAATAGTATTTCTAGAGAATTTGGGAACCTTTACAGTATTTGCAGACTTTGTATTCAAACAATAGTTTCCTAGTGAATTGGGGAATTTTACAAGAGGTCGAGTTCTCTTTCCATGACTCCATCATTGCCTAACAGAAGCCTAGTGAGTTTAGTTTGAGGCAAGGCTGGACCTGCAAGTAGGAGCATTTATTAATTGTGTGAGCATTACTATCTTCAGCAATTCAATATTAATAAGAGACTGAGAAAAAAGCTCTAGCTAGTGGCGGCTTTCCCAGAAATTGTATTGGATTCCATTAATGAATCAAATTCAACTGCTGACACTCCAGAGTAGTGAATGTCAGAATTTTTGTTAAAGCTTGTTGACTGCTCATAACTCTCAGTTTGTTGAAAATGCAGTAAACACCTGTACGTGCAGATTTTGTCCATAACTTGATTTTTGTGAATAAGAGTGGTGACTTCTGTTGCAAAATTCAGATTCTTATGAGCCATTGCACAGTAAACTAATATTTTGATTACAGCTAGTTATTTGAGGAAATTGAGCTATCATTGTTTATAAATGTAATCTCTTTACACCAAACCATATCTAATCTCTACAAATTCTGAAACATTTCATTACTGTCCAACAAGCAAACTATTTAACAAAATGTCTGAGAGTTAAATTGGTTCAGATTTGGGGCTGCATTTTACAGTGATTCGAGTTCACGAGGTGAAAGGTTGTCTGTCCTTGGAGTTCACTAGACAGTTCATGGAAGTTGAAGTCTGAAAGATGCAGTCTGATTCTGAGTGCAAACAAGGTGTCAAAACTTGATCTGGTATTTGATATTTGATCTTATCCCTTGCTTGGGAAGGTGGTCATTCCTGAGTGGGAGTCCTTGCTGCTATTCATCTATTATCATAAATTCAGGTCTGCACTCTTCTAGGAAGCTGTCCTTTCAAGCATTACCCCTAGACTCATAAAAGAATTGGTTATACAAGTTTGCAAACTATTTGTTAAAATTCCTATGTAGCTAAATTGGGGAAGTAGTGCAAACCTTTGGTTGCATTTTGGGGTAAACAAAATATAGACAATGGAAAATCTGGAAAGCAAGGTGTTCTCAAAAGATTTTAATGACACCTTTAATGGTAATCAGTTAAGAGACCTGCAAAAAGAAATTGAAATAGGAAATGAATTATATTGCCTTGGATGGCAATTGGAGAGTATGAAATGTTTGGGAGGTGTGCTTGTCAAATTAGAAGAGATAGATTCATATCTATCTAGGATAGACCAGACTGATTGTAGGCTCTTCAATTGGGTTTTGCAGCCCTCAATAGTTGCTTTGGTCCAAGGCATATTTATGGAACATCCACATATAGACGTTAGGTTTGCAGTCGCCTCATGTCTTAGTGAGATCACACGGATTACTGCTCCTATTACACCTTATACCAATAACATTTGGAAGCAGGTATTACAGCTGATTGTGGACAGTTTAGGTGGACTAAATAATGACAAAGGTCCTACCTTTGGTAAGCAGGCAAAAATCTTGGAATTAATGACAAGAACTAGAATTTTCATTCCCATGTTGAATCTCGGTTGTGACAAGATGATTCAACAGTTATTTTAGTGCCTCCTAAATAATTTCAGGAAGCATCATCCAGACAAGGTGAAAGCTTGCATAGAAACTATCATGTCCTTGATCTTAGATGAGGACAATGACATATGTACGCAGTTGCAATCAGATTTGTTGGCAACCTGGAGAGAACAAAGGACCTCACCCGTGGCATATGAACTCTCAGCTGAATTGATTGAGCATAAGGTTGAAAGGTTCAAGGATTTTATGAATGAAAATGAGCAAATATCAGTAGGCATACAGGTTGTAGGATATCCGGAAATGAGCAAGAACCTAATGAGAAGAGGGCAGATTTGTTCTACATACCAAGGGGCCTAGTCACTTGAACATGTTTGTGGTATTATTCAGAGGGAAAATATTTTGCAGCCAAGGGGTGATGAAAGGGTAACTTTGAATTCATCTCTTACAGGACATGATGAAGGCACAAAGGAAAATAGTTTCCAATCAGCCAAGAGGGTTAATGTGGAGAAAGAATTGATCATCACAGGTGAAGAGTATTCAAAACTCTACTTCGATGACAATGATAACATCTGTGAAGGATATGAGGAATCATGTGATTTCTATAGCAGCACATCACTTATGCATAATGATGATTTGGATGACCAATCAGAGAATGCATTTCAAAATGACAATGATGAGAAGCGTGCTTGTAAGAATCAGCTGAAAGTCAATGATGATACCGTTGTTGCAGCCCTTGCACATCATGATAGCACTCACCGGATTATTGAAGATCTTTACAGGAAGGTTCAGATGGAAAAAGGACAAAGTGGCATAGGGAGTGAGTCTTATGTTGCTGATTTACAGGGGGTCAAAACAACTTTTGAGGTTTGGAAATCAGAATATCTATGTTTACTTTCAGATCGCGACTACCTGTTACAGATTGCTGAAAAATATACTAAACGATTGAGGGAAAAAGGGGATGAGGTTAATAAGCTCAACAAGGACCTTAATGTTGCTCAGGAAACATTGGAGCATGCACATATTGCTCTTCAGGAAGCGAGAAATCAGATTGTTGCCACTAATCAGTATAGGGAACAAGACGACAAAGGAAGATCTGAGTTCTTTCGGGAAGTGATTCAAGAACTTGATAGCATACAACAGACTCATGACTTGGATAGCTGTCCTAGAAGATCAAACAACGAATCTTTGGATCATCCAGGACTTCTTTATGAGTTGGATAACTTTCAATCAGTTGACAATTTCTTGTTTGAGATGGATGTTGATCTAACATTTGATAATCCCCTTTTTGAGATAGATGAGGAAGATATTTCCTATCCCCATGACGAGGATGAGATTGATTGCAAGATTTGGGACCCAGGTCCAGTTACTAGAGATGAGTCTTGGTCACAAGGCTGGAGTGACAGGGTGAGTTCAGTTGTTGAGCAGTTTGGGTCCTACATCAGCAATTCAGGATGAGCAGTTGTATCTTATTGTATGATAGGTGATATGCTTTTCCTTGCGTTACCTCTTACTGATGGAGGGTTGTCGAGTATCGATTGCATCTTGAGACTCTTTGACTCACTCATATTTGGTGATCGTGTCAGCCTAATCGTTTGGGATCCTAGTATTAGTATGACTGATACATTGTTGTTTTGGGGGAGTAATGAGTGGCTTCATCTTACTGGTCACATTTTTGTCAGGATAGCACAGTAGCTGAGTGGGGCAACTTCCTTGAGGTTGGTATGGGATCCAGGCATTTTGGTCACAACAAGCAAGTACCGATTTCTTGAGGGCAAGCAATCTCTGAGAAGGGAGGATAAAAGGGCACATTATTTCTTGTCGCGTCGTTAGCCGTTTTATCATGGTCTGATGGGCTAACCAGGGCTTTACTTGGGTCAGTATGATATTTGGCCTAGGGAATTCCAGTTTCAGGCCAATCAGAATAGTTTCCGCAAGGTTTCCAGGATACTTACTATTTATAGTAAGTCGACAGAGCTCAGTTTTCTTGGCATTTCAATGTTGGACTTGGAGCGTATCGCCAAGAGCTTTCCGACAAGCTATCACACGTCATCTTTCGAGTTTGTTTGGTCATCAATTTTAATGCCAGAAGATTTCATATTCTATTACTATACCACTTTATTATTAAATGGATATATTAATTTAAAGTGGGAATATGAAAAGACAGAGAAAGGGAAACTGAAGAGTCAGCTGTTGCTTTAAAAGAGGGAAAGGAGACTCTTTTGAGATGTGCTTAGTTTATGAATTCATTTTCTCTTGGAGAATCCAGGAAGCTTCAAGCTTTCGATTCTGAAACCTGAGGACGGAAACCTTCAGGGTTTCTCGATGGATTGGACGGAAACCCAGTTCATCTTTGAGGTGGATTCGCGATTGAGTTCACCATTGCACTTCCAGGTTCATGTCATCTAATCTCTCTGTTGCATACTATATTTCAGATTGGATTATCTTGTAATTCCATTGTTGTTGTATAATGCAATAACATTTGCTGACGGTTTTATTGGAGCATATTGCTGGTTTATTTTTGTTGAATTAATAGTTTATTGCATGAAATTATATGTTTAAATCTTCTGAGATATATTTGAGGAATTTGGGGAAAATATACGTTTGGGACATTTCAAAATTAAATCCTTGTTGGGTTTTTTTTAAGAATTCAAGATTTCTCATGTCAGGAGAGAAGCCAATGGAGTGGCTGATACTATGTCTAATGTTGGTGTGTCTTTAAAAGATCATGGGACAGATTCTTTAGCAGAGGACTTTTGAAGCATTGAAGGAGCCATTTTTGACTCATGGTTCTCAAAGGTAGAAAGGTAATATGAAAGTTTTAGCCTTGGGAGGAGGCGGTGTTTGATCCCATAACCCTCAATATCAAAAATTTGGCCTTGATTGAGTTAGTTAATTATTCAAATTCAATGTAATGTCCCTCTTTTGCCTAGCACGTCATTAAATAAATAGATATTAATGCTAGCCTATTATCTATTCTCTCCATGGGCTAAAGCATTAAGTTAATAAAGGGGGTTAAGTGTTTAATTAAATAAAAGGAGAAAAAAGTTATAGTTATTGCTAATATGAATTCAATTAATCATTGGCAATTATTAAAAAGGGGCCAACTTAAGTTATGACTTAAGTCTTTCCTAGGTCATGGGGGTGAATTATTAAATAAGGCAAATATTATTATTTGCCTAAGTTGCTAAATAAAAGAGTTAGAACAAGCAAATTGATAGCTTTTTGGCTGGGGACTTTATAAAAGGTTCGAGTGGGGATTTGAGTCTCATTCTATGATGAAATGTTAATTTGTTACTTGATAATTTCTCCATTGTTGGTGGTTTGACAGTAGCAGCGGCCAGCCATATCTGAGGACAGAAACCCCTGGATATTCATAGGTTGGACGGAAACCCAAGACTACTTGAGAGGTGGACTCACTCCAGGTTCATCATTGAACAGATTTCCATTGTTTTAAACAGGTTTTGGAGGAAAATTTACGCATGTTCTAGCATTGTAACAACAATATATTTGATGTAACAGCCATGCTTGTTTTATATCAGAATCATTATCAATAGATTTGTGCCTGTAATCACTTAAATCCTTGGAAATCTATATCGTTTCCTTTACATGTTTAGTTTGCATGTTTGCATGTTGTTATTTTGCAATGAAATGAAGCAAAACATGGCAAAAATTGAAAACTCGAATCAGATTTGAGACAATATCCTAGTTTGGGATATTTCATTCAAAAAGTGTAGCTTTCCCTCCATTAGGAGCCATTAGGCAATGCATCAAATTTAATGATGGTGATTGAGATACTGGGAAATGTGTGAAGCTAGACCAGGTACGTGGTTGATCATGAGGTGACATGGAGCTTCGTTGGGACTTGTCTTCAATGATGTGCAAATCATTAATGATATTGGGACTTGGGGAGGAAACATCTAGATCAAGGCATGTGAGCTCGTGGGCGATAAAAAGAAGCCATTTGTTTTTTTTCATTGCAATTGGCAAGGTTTCTAGGTGCTAGTAGTGGATTGCAGAGAGGTGAAAATAGAAAATGGAAGCGAACTTTTCGCTAGATACTCTCAACCAGGTACAGGCTTTCAAAGGGGAGGCGACTCTAAAGCGTATGAAAGGGATTTTTACCATAGACCACCCATGATTTTGGCAATGCATGGACTTGATTCTCAGTGAAGAGCTCATTTTGACAAAACATAGATTTCAGAACAACATTGATATTTCCTCAAACCTGTTGGGATGGGCTCCTCAGTTAGCTACCCGAGAGGAGGCTCTATGGGTCATGAGATCATGTGTGAAGCCTCAATGGAGTGGAGGGATGATTCCCATAATTGGGATGGCTGAACCAGGTGTTGAGATGAGAACAGAGGAGGGGCTTTGGCGGGCCGTAGATGTAACGACCAAAAGCTTTAAACCTTTCCTTGTTTGGAGCACTACCACAAGCAAGGAGAATTGGATTGCAGAAGCAAGAGGGGGGTGGGAGATGCTTAAAGAATTGTTGCAGACGTTGGATGACGAGAAAAGGCTAAAGGAGCAGATGGTCGGGAAGGCTAAGAAGACCCGGTTGGGCACTAAGGGTGGAATCCTCATCCCAGACAACCTCAAAAAGCCAGTGTACAAAGCAAGGCTCAGCTAGGTGTGAGAAGAACTCTTCCATTTTGTTTTGATTATGGCTAATTCGTAGTAGAATGGATAGTCATGTTCCTATGTAGCCCATTTTGTTAGTAAAGGGCTCGGTCAATTAAGTCTACAGAAGCAATAGTGTTTGTTGTAGTTTGATGTCAATTTTTGCCAAATTGGTGCATGGTTAATCATTCTTTTTTCAGTAGTAGATTTAGTTAGTTGGGAGTCATTAGCTATTGTTTATGCCTTTCATGGCGGACTGTTCTGGATATTCCTCTAATGGTATAAAAGCATAGACTTTGTAATTACTATTTTATTATTAATAAAAAAACATATATTACCGATCAAAAACAAAATTAAACTAAAAATATAAAATAATTAAATTAAAATATAACATAATTAAATTTAGCCAAGTTAATGAAGGGTCAAAAGGCATGAAATGAAAATTTGTGACTCCTTCAAACATGACGGTTTTTATTAAGGGCAAAAACAAGTTTGATGGGACCCCGAAACCCATTACAACAAGTTACAAGAGACCATCCAAACAAAACACTGCTAGAAACAACCCCAACCAGCAGAACTCAAAAAACCAGCAACCAGCACCAACTGAAGACCAGACACACAAAAACAACAAGAAAGCAAGAATCGGAAACAGACACTGCGGCAAAAGCAAAACCAGGGAGCAGAAAGCAAGCCTAGGCCAACTCCTTCAAAGTAGCGACAACCTCTTCTTCCACAATGACTCTGAAATAAGCTCAACACTAGGCTTAATCTTTTTACCATTTAAGGTAACAAAATAACCCTTCCACCCTTTGACAAAAAAATTAGTTAGCTTTCTGTCGTAACCATGGAGTCGTTCTAGAAAAGGAGTAATACCTCCCTTCCGAAGCTTTTTCCAAACTTTTTCCTCTTGTTTCCAGTCTTCACAAATAGTAGGTTCCATCCTTTTCAAATCTCCACTCATCTCTCTGCAACTGGACGCAAACTCCCCACTCCAAATCTTAGTTGAATTGCGGATGAGGCAGAAGATAGTTCCAGAAAATAACCCACAAAACATGCCAAGGGGAAGAAATACAAAACTTTCCATACTTCCCTTGAATAATAGCCATGTGGTCACCTTTTCCAATGTTCATGTTGATCATTGCGCATCTATGCGAAAATAACACCCACAATGCTATGAGTCTTGACATTATTAATAAGGTAATTAACATCTTTATCATGTCTTACCTCACCCTGCCAAGTAATCATTTCCTTGCACTTCACCCCAATATTAGCAATGCAATCCGCCCCCATGTTAACCTCATGGTAGGCGTGGGACATATACACCCTATCAAAAGTTTTTATGATCGCATTAGCTTCCTTAATGATGGGTTCAATAGTCCATGAAACTTTATAGTTTCCTTTCAAGCAATTAATAATATTATTTGAATCGCCTTCTAACCAAACATTATGACAGTTCATTTGTTTGGCAATTTTAAGAACTTGGAAGGCTCCCGTAGCCTCAGCTAAGAGGCTAGTCTGGTTTCCCAGCGGACAAGCAATAGCCTCCTTCAAACATGACATTATAAATTGATATGTACAACAGCGACAAAAGTCTCTATTTATAAGAGATTACAAGTTGATGTTTCTAAATGAAACAATTGTTGATAGAAACAGAAAATAGAAACTTACTAAAGCAACTAAGATGACCATTAAAAAAACATTACATTATTTAATACCCTCTATTAATGGTCATCGTTTTAACTACCCTACAAAAGACAATCTGCAGGTCTTTTGGTCACGAATGCATAGAAGGCTGCCCCTTCTCTTAAGAACGCTCTGCAAAATGAGTCTTCTGCTGAGGCCCTCCTTGATTTTGCAGAATTTCTAGAAATGACCAAGATAACCACAAACCTTCCAACTAGATGTTGGGAAAACAAAAAGTGTCCCTCCCTGTAGCCATAGACACCGAGTTCAGCTTTGGAAACTGAAACCATGATTTTGAGGAGAAAATCATCAAACCTTCCACTGCTTTAGAAAAACAATCATGATTTTGTTAAAAAATCAACAAAAACTTTTGCAGATCAGCACTACGACAAAAACTGACTATGAGAAATAACAATTTTTGTGGAGAAAATATCGCCAAACCCTTAATGTGATGCTGAGATCACCCATGAAAAATTGCCTAATTTATTAGGAGAAAAATCAGAAAACCCAACAATAATTTTTCGAGGAAAAAATTATAAAACCTAAGAGTATTTTTTTGAGGAAAAACATATAAAACCTAATAGTAATTTTTTGAGACAACATTATAAAACCTAACAGTAATTTTTTGAGGAAAATAATTATAAAACTTAATAGTAATTTTTTGAGTTAAAAATTATAAAACCCCATAAGATAATTTGAGGAAAAAATTATAAAAAACCCAAATATAATTTTGAGGACAAAAAATTATAAAAACCTAGATACAAATTTTCTGGAAAAAATTATAAAAAAACACAGACATAATTTTTGCAAAAAAAGTTGAAGAAATCACAAATTTAAATTTTGTTTGGAAAAAACTATAAAACCCAAATCACGAAACAAATCCTTCTCATAGAAGAAATTGCACTGTCTACAGAAAGGTTTCTTAGGTTGATCACAAAATTGCCAAAAAAAGAATCACACGACTCAAAAAAAAAGATCTAAACCACTCATGTCTTAGAAACCCTAGGCATCACAAGCAATCCCAAAATTTTGTGGCATTTGTAGGATAAAAACAAACTTGCACATGATATGACAAATGGCACCCACAAAATGACACAGGGTTTCCTCTAAATGGCGACCTACGGCCAAAATTGGTGACCCTCGGCCAAAAATGATGCTTGCAAAAGATCCATTGATTGGAGAAACCCGTCGATTGCAACAAAAAAATCAGCACAAAACACCTACAGTTTGCACAAGACAGTAAAAAACAGCCAATCTTCTTATCGCGAGCCACAATGCAGGAAAGCAGCCCAAGATCTTAAACATGACACAGAGGTGGAAAAGCCTTCGCGTGGGTTAAGATAAGAAGGTCGCAAGCAACAAACACAGGTTTAAAAATGAGCCAAAAACCCCAAAACTGTCGCAGGCAGGAAAAATCTATAGAAAAGGCACAAAATAAGAACCGTGCACGAACAAGAGAAGAAATGATGCAAGTTCGCACAGAATGCAAAGGAAAACCCTCGATCTCTACAAAGAGCCTCCACAAATATGCCGCCCACCAAAAATGCCTCACAAAAAACTCCTTCAGGAAACCTCAAATGGCAGGAAAATTTTGATTTTTCTTGCTAAAAAAATGAAGAAAAAAAACATCTAAAATAGCTTCTATAAGTTATTTAGGAAAACAACAAATTTTTATTAAAAAAATCGCCAAACCTTAAAGCACCCCATGGACTCGCTCTAATACCATGTTATTATAAATCAATATGCACAATAGAGACAAAAGTCTCTATTTATCTGTGTTCCATGGGGACGCGTCCCCTGCCCTTGTACCCCCGTTCCCGTCCCGGGTACGAAACGGGGACGCGGGGACGGATTTTCAACGTCCCCTAGCAATCCCCTTTTCGTCCCCAAATCGGGGACTTTTAGGAAACTTCAAAAATCAAAGTCCCCTATATAGGGGACGGATTTGGGTACCGGGGACGGTTAGTACCCAAATTTGTCCCCTATTTCCCAGCCAAAAAAAACGGCTACTAGTCTTAAAAAGTGCGTTTTTTTTTTTATTTGTTTGGTTTTCGGCGGGCCCCACGTGGACTCTAATATTAAATAAAAGATACTAAACCCTAGTATGGATGCTAAAAACATAAAAAGCCTAACTCTCTTTCATTTGTTCATTTCATTCATTCTTGCCAAAAAAAAAAGAGGAGCAGCAACAAAGCTTTCGTAGAGGACAGTCATATATTTGACATATATTATTTGTTGATACATTACTGATTTTGATTATTATGTACATCTAATTATGGAGTTGAAATTCTATGTTTACTATTTAGTATTTTAGTTGGACTTCTCTTTATGTCATTTCATGCATGAAACTTGGAGACTTTGGGCATTTTCGCTATATGTACGCCATATTTTTACAATGAAAGTATTTGAACTTT
>MU227701.1:4068827-4124469 GCA_018584345.1 Thuja plicata
CTATGTTTTTAGTCGCCGTCCCCTAAGGTCCCGTCCCCTAAATTTTGACTTCGACCCGTACCCGTACCGGAAACACGTCCCCGTCCCCTAAAACGTCCCCGTACCGGAAACTCCGTGGAACATAGCTATTTATAAGAGACTACAAGAACGTTTCAAAATGAAACAATCGTTAACAGAAATAGAAAATAGAAACTTACTAAAGCAACTAAGACGACCATTAACGATACATTACATTATTTAATACATGAGATATGAAAAGGGAGAAGAGAACTTCATTTTAAAAGGGGGAGAGAGGAAGAGAAAAGGGAAGGTGTGAAGCCAGGAAGAATTAATAGAAGAGAAAAAAGAAATGAGAAGAAAATAAGGAAGTGACTCCTTCGAAGGGAAAAAGTTATAAAGGGTTGTGACTCTTTGAAAAGGTGGTAATTATGAATGTTTGTGACTCTTTCAAAGAGGGACAGCTATGATGAGTTGTGACTCTTTCAAAGGGCGACCATGGTGAAGAGGTGTGACTCTCCCTCACATTGGAAGATACAAAGGGGAGAATGTTTCATTTGAGGACATCCAAGGGAGAGCAATTTGGGGAATAATATATTACTCTCAAATGCAACAATTAAAAGTGGCGGCTCAATTCTTATGAAAGGTGGTGAGCCTTTCACCCATAAAGTATAAAGGAGATTTCATTCCAAGCAAAAAAGGAGTGACAATAAAAGAGTATTATCTAGATTTTAAGAGCAGACTAAGCAGAAGAATTCCATTTGATAAAGGAGATTGATCTAAGAGATCAACCTGATATGAGAAATCAGAGTTCAGATATTTATAGAGCTTATCCCATCTTATTCGAGTCAGAATTACACCTCTAACTACATTTTTGCTCTCGTTTCATTTTGGATTTGTGAATTTAGGGCAAAGTATAAGATGATCCTAAACGGGGGCATTACAAGTTTTGGTTAAATTTGTTTTGCAAATTTGTATAGAAGCCATGGCTACATCCTCATTTGGACATTGAAAAGTTCAATGGAACAACTATGATCTGTGGAAGCTGAAAACGGAGGATCTCCTTGAAGAGAGGGATCAATGGTTGGTAGCAACAAAGGAAAAGAAACCAAACAAGATAGATCAAGACGAGTGGGATAACATGGATAAGAAAGGAATGGGAACAATTCGTCTTTGTCTAAAGAGAAAATAATATATGATCTATGGAAACAATTGGGTGAGATCTACCAAACCAAGAGTTTGGTAAAAAAGTTGTATTTAAAAAGGAAATTATTTTCTCTTAGAATGGAGGGTGATTTGATAGTGGAACATTTAAATTCATTTAATCTGATTTAGAATCAGTTAGCTTCTCTTACTATTGAGATAGATGAATAAGGATAAGTGTAATATGTCACTTTGTTCTTTGCCTGAGTCATGGGGACTTTTATCCTAGCTATTAGTGCTAATCTCAAAGATCCAAAGATGGACGCTCTTATTGCAACTCTCATAACAAAAAATGAAAAAGAAGGCTACAGATAGCTCATTAAATGCTCTTCGTGTCAAGGGAAGCTCCAAGTAAAGAGGTGGAGCTCAAAGAGATTAGGAGCCCAAGGACAAGTCCAAGGGTAGATCTAAGACATGGGGTAACAAGAATAAAGTGTTGAATTGTGAAAAAAAGGGACGTGAAGGAATGCAAAAACAAAAAGAAAGTGAGATTCCACCACAAAAAAAGTCCTCTAATCAGGTGATGAAGGTTTTCTTTCTTCATACAATATTATATCTAATGAATATTGGTTAATTGATTCAGAATGCTCCTATTGGTTTTCTACACATGAAGAATATGATGGAGAAGTATGCTTTGGAGACAACACTTCATATCCCATTGTTGGATGCGGAAAGGTATAAGTGAGTTTCAATGATGGGAGATTTAAAACTCTCCATAGGTGTTGATGTGAATTTTATGACCACCTCTACGTAAAGGATTAAGAACTTAGTATTCCAAGATGAGACACCAAACATCAAATCCTCTCTTGAACAAGGAAACCTAAGATGCTAAACAATGTGAAATATTGTGTGATCAACTAAGATGACCCCAAGGTTCTGACTTCGTACTTGCAACTTTAATGTGGACACAACTTAGTTTATGATGTGGTTTGCTGATAATCACTTGGGGACTCACGTTAGCCTTTTTGTGGATGATCTATCAACCTTCTAAGTGTGAATGATATGGCAATATGAGTGTATGAACTACTTCTAACAACTTGAAATAAATTGCAAATGGGATGAAGGTGTAGGAATCTAAGCTAATTCTACTTCTAACTCTAATAATGCAAGACAATGTTGAAGTTGTGTTGAGACTAAACTAGTCCTTGCTTCGCCAAATTAACTACGCTAAGGAGGGTGCAATCTTCTAGGGGTGCGAGTATGATTTTCAAACTACTTATGCTCATCAAAGCCATAAACCATACAACTCAATAAACATCAAGTAATTGAAGTGAAGTGCTTGCAGTGAGGTTCATACCAACCTTACACTGTTACTTGCAATCAACAAGTACCAAAAGGCATGAACACTAGTTTCACCATGATTTCAACAACAACAATATCTTTTATCATCTATCTAACGTAATGACTTAAACTACTTTTAACTTAAGCAAATTTAAACTAAGTGAGAAATGTGGAAAACATGCAGCACTCCAAAACTTCACAAGCATTCACCATGAAATCAACAATGAATTAAGAACAATTTTGGCAACAATTTCTTCAAGTCTCTCCTTACAAATGATTTGGGCAACCCTTATATAGAGACTCCAAGTAAAATGAACAACCCAAATTGATTTAAGATCAATGGTCAAGATTATGCGAACACAACCCTAGTGTAACTACCAGCTACAAGCACTAAATGCTAACTAATGACAATAAGGCACCAATTTGTAGGCCAATGAGAAAATTACATTGCCTTTTGATTACATATCCATTTGAGGATGAAGTGGTAAGAAAATTCAATAGAGGTAAAGCATAAAATGCATTCCTCATGTACACTTGGAATAACTTGATTAGATGATCTTGGACATGTGAGATTGGAAATCTATGATTGGTTGGAGATGAGTGGGCACCACCTCAGTGTGCTTATCTTGAAATCTACATTTCAACTCCACTTTTTCATCCTCCTCGTCTTTCAAATCTTCTCATTGAAGTGTTCTTGACATTGCTTATACTTGGCCTTGATTTTTCTTCATGACTTCAAACTTGATCTTGAATTCGCATCTTGATCTCCCTCATTCCATGAGATGTGTATATTAGCAATTCAATCATCACCCTTGGTTGAAGTTCCCAACAAATTTGGATATACAACATTGACCATCATATCAATGATGCCTTTCTTGACATTGCTTATACTTGGCCTTGATTTTTCTTTATGACTTCAAACTTGATCTTGAATTCGCATCTTGACCTTCTTCATTCCATGAGATGCGTATATTAGCAATTCAATCATCATCCTTGGTTGAAGTTCCCAAAAAATTTGGATATACAACATTGACCATCATATCAATGATGCCTTCTTTCACATTGCTTTGATGTTGCCATGATTTCTCCTTCGATCCTTGAGATTTCTAATTTTCTTGCTCGCTTGATGACTCGCTTGTAATTGCTTTGTTGATGTCTCCATGTTGACCTTGAAGTTGCACTCATGCTTGCACATGAAAAAGCTCCATCTCAAACATCATCTTTGCATGTCATCTCCATCCTGAAAAATCACCTTTTGCTTGTACTCCCTCCTCCATGTATCTTCTTCTTCATATATGGATCCTTGCAAAAGAAAAAAAAAAAAGGGAAAGGCTCATGTTAGGAATAAAGCTATTGTAAAGAGATAATCATTAACATTTTAGATCAAAAATTGGAAAGATCTTAAAATGTGAGATACTTGCATTTCCTAGAAAACCACCTAATTTCAATTCAATTCTGATTTCTAAATCTGATTACTATAATTCTGAACCTAAATCATTCAATTGCCCCTTGAAACACACTTAGCGATCCACTTGTGTTCTTGAATTTAGCATTGTAAACTTGATTGCACCACATGCATGTTCGAAAATCTAAAAGGATTTTGAGTTCATAATGTTTCAGGTTTGCAAGACTTCACAAGCTTCGGCCTTCAATAGGGAAGCCAAGCCATCTTATTCCCTTTTCAATCTTTGGTTTTCAATTCCCAGCGAACTTTGTTCTAATTTTCCTTCCCTCTTCTGATATTTGCGCTTGTAGATCTGCTCTACATTTTGGTTTATTGACGTTTGAATTGGTGTTTGAATGGGGAATTTCCAAATTATTATTTTTTTGATCGGTAATCGCTTTTGACTGGAGCTTTGAACCAGTGGGATCACATTAGGTGGACCCCATCCCCGTGATTACAATTGTGTTTGTCGAGGCGTTATCACTCCTAGATCTATCCTATTAATCTTGCCTTTTTATCTAAGCTTTATATCTCCTTATCATGTTGGCAGCACTTCTCCTTATACCTACCTCCCAACTACTAACCACATGACATTTCCTTATCTCTCAAAAGCCTCCTTATGTCTCCCAATTTCTCCTTATATATCCCACAATAGTATACCCTTATCTCTCCACGCCTGCCACGTAAACCATCCTTTCCTCTTGTTGCGCTAGGCCAAGAGTCGCAGTCGCCTGCAAAACGGTCCAATTAGCGCCTTCAAAATGTGCAGGGGCTCATGTCCTTTGGGAATCATGCGTACTGACGAACCGCTATCAATAGTGGAGGAATGAAGTGGGACATTCGAGTGCAGGGGGTGGGAATCAAACTCCTGACCTCCACTTTGGGAGACTCATGGCATTACTGTCACGTTGTGAGGTTAACCCTCTAGGGAGTTTCCAACTTTGCTATACTAGCTTATCAACCAAAAGACATGTCCCTTTATGTGGCCGACCTGATTAAAGATTATATTTGAATAGCAATGTGATTTAATCTTCATGGTGGCCAACTTGCTCTAATGGTTATTGAATTTGCAAATTAGTTGCTCAACCTTAGGGCAACTTGTCTTAATGATTCGCACTTGTTTGAAATTGTTTATATGAAAGGTGTAAATCACATGTGGCTTGGGATTCAACTCTAAGGCAATGTCGGATTTTGACCTGCCTTTGGGATTCAATCCAAGGTTGTCAAGTTTTACTTATTCAAAACATAATTGATTTCCCCTTTGTTCATTCAAGTTTGTGGGTTTCGCAAATTGATTTCTCCCTTCAGCTATTTGGTTTTCACACTTTCTTGTCCAATGTCTTTTACTTTCCAATCAATTTTCCCCTTTAACCCATGGTTTCTTGCCTTAATCGATCCATCTCTGATTGGAAACATTCAAATTTGTTACCAAATTGCCTAGATTTTGTTCATTGTAACACTTGAATTCCGATTTCAAAGGCACCCATTTTGATTTGATCTTGAAAAGCGTTTGCCAATACTTGGGTGGGATTCATGGGTGCCTTGGAATTCAATTCCAAGGCAAGGTCGGATTCCAACCTGCCCTTGGAAATCCACATTAAGCCCTTTAAGATTTTACAAAGTTTTGGCAACTCGGCCTTGAAAACTTGGATATTATTCTTGTCAACTTGGACTCTTCATCATGTCACAAGTCTTCAAATCAGATCAAATTCTCTTGAAATAGATTGGAGTTCAACTTGGAAATTGGAAATCCATTTTTGTTTTGATAGCCTTTCTCACATTTTAAGGCAAAGATCACAAGTCTTGAGGAGTTTTCCTAAGTCAAGGTCGGATTCTGACCAGACCTTAGAAATTTATCCCAAATCAAGGTCGGGATCCGGCCTGGGCTTGGAACTCTTTATTAAGGTAGTTCGATATTTGCTAAGTCTTTGCATTTCAACATGTAAATTCAACTTTCTCCATTTTCTTGTTCAGATTTCTCCCTTAACCGATTCAAATCAGAATTTTGGCCATCTCAATCAGAATTCAACCATCAAAATACAAATCTTCTCTTTTGATCGAAACTTGCATAAGTGTTGCATGAAAGTTACAATCTTGTCAATGTGAAATCAGAACAACAAATAGCCTTTTATTGAGCATTTTCATCATTTTGCAAATCATAGTTTGGTCAAGGCTTTCAACTTGGCGAGTGCAAGGAAATTCACTCGAAGGTAATCCAAGATTTTCACTAAGTGCTGGATCCTAGCCTGACGAAAGCACCACAAACTCACTTCACAACTCACCCTTTGCACCTAGACATCGACTTAATTCTCAGCCTTGCTCAGCCTTTACATTTCATCAATCCCGAGACCTCAAAATCAAAGTCAAATCTAAACTAAGCCAACTAACTACTCTACTACCAAGCAAAAGAGGGGGTCCCCACTTGCAATGGGGCGATGGTGTGAAAAGGTCACAACATAGTGTTTTACATATTCCTACATTAGCTAGTATAATTTTGGTTTCTAAGTTAAATGATACATGAATGCATCTAACATTTGATAACTGATAAGAGGGAGTATGGTGATAGCAAGAGGGACAATGATAGGAAACCTTTTTAGGCTAGATGCCACCACTATTTCTAACTCTATCAATGAAATTGAGAAAATTGAAAATGCATGTATGTTGTAGCACCATAGATTGGACCACATAACTAAGGCTAATTTAAAAAACATCTTGAACAAGAAGTTGGATGTTTTTTCTTATTTTGATGAGAACTTTGAGTTTTGTGAACATTGTGTGTTTGGAAAACAAAATAGAACACCCTTTCCTTTAGGAAATAACAAAGTTAGAGAGTATTCATTTGAATGTTTTTAATCCTGTAGATATTGAATCAATTGAATAATTTAGATATTTTTTATCCTTCATTGATGATGTTACTTGGATTTATTTTATGAGACAAATACGAAACTTTCACTAAGTTTAAAAAATTTAAGGCTTTAGTTGAAAAGCAATCAAATTGCAAAATAAAGATTTTGAGATTTGACAATGGAAGGGAATAATGTTCTAAGGAATTTCAGAGTTTTATAAGCATGTAGGAATGATCAGAAAAAAGACTACTTTCTACACTCCTCAACAAAATGGGATGTCAAAAAGGATGAACCAAACAATTATGGAAAGAGCCAGGAGTATGTTAAATGGCTCATAGTTCGATACATGCTTTTAAGCAGAAGTTGTCAAGACTACTTGTTAAATAGATCTCTTATGAGGCCCTTGATTTGCATCCTTATGAAGTGTTGACAAATGAGAAACCTTTTGTTTGACATTTAAAGTTTTTCGCCATGAGACTTATGTTCATGTGTCTAAAGAAAAGTGATATAAGTTGGATCCAAAAATTGAAAGATGTATTGTCATTGAATACGGTAAGAATATTAAGGGTTATAAACTTTGGAATCTACTAACAAAAAATTATCTATTCTATTGATGTGATTTTCAGGGAACTTAGAGCTATTTTTTACCTTGAGCAATCAAAAATTTTAAAAAAAGAAAAGAGAGTGCACTTTGAAACTAGGCAAGAAGATGCACCTTGGGAAAAACAAAGAGATGGGTTTGGGAATGAGGATGGAGGAGGTTCAGATGAAGATATTTAGTAGATTGGATATAGCCAAGAAGAAGTTAAACAAAATCAAGAACAAGAAGAACCCCATAGTCCTATTTAGGAAATCCACAAGACAATGGAATCTAACTAACAAGTACAGCCCGCCAAATTTCTCTTCTATATTTGTTTTACTAAGTACCGATGATGAACCTAGATCCTATAAGGAAGCTATTACTGAAGATGATAGTGAATCTTGGATAGAAGCCATGCAAAATGAGATGAAGGCTTTAGACTCTTGTAACACCTGAGAACTTGAACATTTGCCCAAAGGAAATCCATTGGATGAAAATGGATCTTTAAAAAAATTTGGAGCAACTAGCTAGATTGATAGTTAAGAACTACTCCCAAAGAGAGGGAGTTGATTTTGGTGAAATATTCTCTCCTATTGCTAAATTATCCTCAATTAGACTTTTGTTGTCCATGGTTGTTGATCTTGAAATTGAGTGAATGGATGTCACACAGACATGTTTGCATGGAGACTTAGAAGTTGAAATTGAGTGAATGGATGTTACACAGACATGTTTGCATGGAGACTTAGAAGGGAGGATTTATATGCAACAACCTAAAGGTTTTGTGTTAAAAGGAAAATAACACTTGGTTTGCAAATTAATACAGTCTCTTTGTGATATAAAGCAATCATCTTGTATGTGTTATCAAAAGTTTGATTCATTTGTTTTGGAGTTGGGTTTTGTAAAAAATGAAAAAGATTATTGTGTTTACATTAAAATTATTGATGATCATATTTAATTGTTGCCCTCTACGTGGATGATATGTTATTTTTCAACAACACCAAGGATATGAATAGTAAGCTGAAAGCTCAACTTTCAAGCGCATTTAAAATGAAAGATCTAGGGGTAGAAGTAGCGACACACATATTGGAAATGGAAATCAAAAGAGATTGGGTATTTTGGTTATCAAAAATTAATTATGTTAATACTATTTTGAAAAGATTTAGTATGCAAGATTCTTTAACTAGTTAAAATTCCTTTACTAGTTGGCACTAAGATTTCATTAGACATTTGTCCTAAGGTCAAAGATGACTTTGAGGATATGTCTAATGTGCCTTATGCTAGTGTTATAGGAAGTTTAATATATGCAATTATTTGCACTAACATTGATATTGCCCATGCAACGAGAGTTTTGAGCAAGTTTATGTCTCACCTTGGTAGAGAACATTGGAATTATGTGAAAAGGGTGTTAAGACATTTGTGTAGTACTTTGATTATTGTTTGATTTATATTGGTACTAACCATGTAGATAAGACACCGTAAATACAAGGCTTTGCTGATGTAGATTAGGCAAGAGACTTGGACAGTCGGAGATCCATTAGTGGGCATATGTTTACTTTGTTTAGAAGTGTAGTGAGTTGTATAACTAAGAGGCAGCCCACAATCACTTTATCCACCACTAAGGCAGAATATATAGCTACTACCCATGTCTCTATGGAGGCAGTTTGGCTACAAAGATTGTGTACAAGTATTGGTTTTGATTTCAGGATTATTCAAATTGGTTGTGGCAGCCAGAGTGCAATTTGTTTTGCCAAGAATCCTAAATATCACGCACAGACTAAGCACGTAAATGTATAATACCATTTTGTTCATGAAATGATTGCCAATGGACAAATACAGCTGAGAAGATTGACACTCAGAAGAATTTTGCAGAATCACTTACTAAACTTGTGATCACAGAAAAGTTTACATGGTGCAAGGAGGCCATGGACCTTATTCCTACTACTTAGTTGACTTAAGTATTGCTATGGATATATTTACAATGTATGATGTCAAGTGGGAGAATGTTAAGATTAAGTTGTCATTAACCTTGTAAATCCTATGTATTTAATTACTATTAATACTGTTTGTAATCATTCATTAAGGATGAAGGATACACCATCAGCAATAATTATTATTTATCATCAAGGTTTTATTTATACGATAATTAAGTTTTATTGGTATGGTAATTAATTTTTACTGAGGGTCGATAACTGGTTGTTCTGAGGTTATTTTGTCATCTTGTGTGGCTATTATTAAAGGAAAAACAATTTGTCATTATAAACAATAACCAACAAGTTGGTTAGAAACTAACAACAACTAGGTGTCTAAATGTAGGTGTATAAAATGGTTGCAACTTACATTATCTTAGGCATGAAATGCATGGATTTATCCAAGGGATGCATTGGGACACGATAACAAACTTAGTTGCCCGATTTAGAGGGTGAAAATACTATATAAATAGGCCTTACGATGGTAGCATGTGTGTAATTAGCAAGGGTGACAAAACTCTATCTGCAAGTGCTAAAGGATTGAAGATAGAGGAGAACGGAAGGATTGTATGTAATCTCTATTTTGAAGATAATATAGATCTGAGCCTCTCTTCTTGGTGGATTTTTTTCCCGAAAGGGTTTCTTTATGTAAATATTGTGTTGCATTTAATTCTTCTATTTCATATTTCTTTGAGTTGCTGATTTATTTTCTTGCAATCTCCATTTGGTTATGCACGGGATAAAATCTAATTTACAGTTGAAATCAGATTTCCATTTTACTGTTGTTCACCTTCATTTATAGCAACAAATTTGTTGAAGATTGTTTTAGCTAGTTCATAAAAGGAATCTAATTTTAGTAAACTTGTTGTGACTAGTTCTCTCTATATATTCTCCTTCATTTCACTTGGAGGAGAGAAAAGAATTGCTCCAATTCTATTTACTAAATTCTACTATTTTAGCCATATAATATGCTTCTTGTTGCCAAATAACCACTAGAGCTAGAGGGGGTCAAACACCATTCTTTCTGGGAAGGGGCCATTCAAGAATATTGATGTCAAGTGGCATTCCCTTTGGATAGTAGTTTATTTGTAGATTGTATGCTAAGTTACCAGAAACATGTTGTTTCACCCCTGCCATAGGATCAAATGGGAGTAGATATGGGAGCAAGAGTTGTATGAAAGACAAGATGGCTAGGGTACCTAGGGTGGCAAGGGCATACCTTGGCTGTGCTTCGGTACTCCTAGCCATGCCTAAAGCCCAAGGGTGAATTTCTAAGGAAAAGAATTTTTTTAACTTTATTTTTTTTAAAGCCTACTAAACCCTAAAAATAACGAATAACATTCATTTCACAAATTCCAAAGGTGTCAAAAAAATTTGATGGAAGTAGCTTGCACAAAGGAGATTTATCAATCAAAAGTAAGTATTTTGTGGAAAAAATTCAAATTTTCAAAATCTTTTTCAAGTTCCACGCCTACCTCCTCACTCAACTTGGTGATACAAAAAATTGGCATTGAGAAAGACTAGATGAATACTATATACATCGAGGGTTAGGAGATCAAATGTTCATGACAAACCATCATACATATCAAGGCATCTTTAGGGCTTTCTCCAATTTGGAATTATTGAAGTTAAATTTCTGAAATTTTAATAATTTTAAATTTAATTTATGACATTTATACTTATTTTGACTTATATTTTACACTATAATAATGTTGAGACTTGCTTACATCACACAAAATAGTTTTGATATGACTTGTGAAGGAGTGAAAGCATTAAGCAGCATGGTCATTTAGCAACCAATGGAGAGTGGGAAGGCAAGCAAATTCACAAAAGGCTCAAAAGGTCAAATCATTGTTCTTGGATGATGATTGGAGGGCTTGTGTGGACTACATCTTGAGTTTCACCAAGCCCATCTTAAGTATGATTAGGTTCATTGATATAGATCAACCATGTTTGGGAGAAATCTATGATGGCACAAACTCCATGAGAGAAATCTTTGATGGCACGAACTCCATGATAGAAAATAAAGCCCAATATAGCAAAGAAGGAGAATGACCTGAGAAAATATTTTTCCCAAGGGTGAAAAAAATACTTCCTTTGCTTAGGAGAATGACACCATATAGAGCCAACGAAGTTGTTGAATATTCAAAAAATTATTTCAAACAAAATTCTTAGAACATCATAATATTTACGTTCTTTAAGACAAGTACAAGATAGACAGTCATACATGGTACTACCGGCATGGGCAAAGTTATATGTTCCTCCAACCTCTTGCAATCAAATTCTATCATAGGCAAGCATTTCTAAATTTGTATTTTTAACATCCTCAATTTCCTTTCACATTTTTCAATTGTATTGACTTTCTCTCCAATTTAAAATAGGTTGCAAATTCTTCTCCCACTAAGCGGAATTGAAGTGCATATTCCTTTATTCACTCAATAAAGTGCAACTAGTTGGCTACAAAAATAGCATAAATTTGATCCACGCCCATTCCAACTTGCCCCTCCTGAATCATATAAGGAAGTTGACTACGGGTAAGGAATAGTGAAGAATTAGGACATAGCCCCTAAGTGTGCCAACTAAGATGCATTTGTTTAGAGCTTTCCATAATCAGTATAGATGACAACAAGGCTCCTACATATGATGTTCATGTAGCTAGTGGTAGTAGCACTAAGGTTGCTTGTGGGTCAACTAAAGTCAAACCAATTGATAACTTAAATCTACATAATTTTAATAGAGAGGAAGATACATTTTTTCCTATGTTACGAACCAGAATACAAATCCAAGTTTGGTTCATTGAAGGGTCCATCCAGGGTTCTTCAAAATCACTATAACTTGTCACGAATTTCCAAGATTTTTTAATCTGTCGTTGCAACAAACCCTCATTTTTCCTCTATAAATTGTTGATCCCTTACAAATCCGCAAGAAGAAAAAAAAACAATCAATATAGTTTTAATGCCATTGTATGTAGCGATGTGTTTGTAAAAATGACATGTTTATTAAAATGCTCTACTCAAATAAACTCATAAAAAAAATCATGCTTTAAGCCAAAAAGGAGTACATAAAATGAGTAATCAAAACTTTATATTTTATGATTTTGACTTGTATTTTGTGCTGGGGAGATCAATGCAACAAAGGTTGGTGAAACTAGGGATGTAGAATCCACTCAACCACCAAGCAAAAGGGGTTCCAACTTCCAAGTACAACATCATCAGGGAGAGGCTGGAGACGTGAGATAATAATTTGGTTCCATCTATGCACTTGGGGAAGGGGCCCAGTTATCACCCGTCTTCCAATGACTGTTCACACCTTGCTCACCCAACCCCCCAAATTACTAACATTAAAAAAATAAATGAATGATACTTAAGAGCCCATTAATATATTTTGCATGTACCAATAATTGCCCATTTGTACCCCAATTTGTAGACTTTAATTGGAGGAGTTGTGCAACTTTATTGGTACCTAGATAACACACGACTAGAGGGGCATTTGTGCGTAAGTATTGGTAAAAAATGTTATTAGAGGAAAATGTATTGGTTCTTAGAGCTCTTAGAGGAATATGTATTGGATTAGTTGTGCAAATTTTTGAGGTGGTTGTAGTGCATGTTTATTGGGCATCTTTAAGTAGGTATCAGACCACTTCTAAATGAATGTTTACTTTTTTAGGTTTTTTGTTTTATGTAGGTTAGAATTTAGGTTTAAATTTTTCATTTTATTATATTTAAAAAATAAATTTTAATTAGGGTTAAAATTAGGAGGTTTCTATTATAATTATTTTTAATTAAAATAATAAAATTTTAATTGTAAACATATTTTTATTAATAATTTAATACTGTTTTGTTTTTGATAAAATAATGCAGCAAAACAAGGGTGTTGTCCCTTTACAAATCAGCCTAGAGGGCAACTAGCAACAAAAGGCACAACAACAACAGACGAACGTTATCAACACAATAACAACATCAGTAGTTATACATAGTTAGCACATTAACCACCCAGGGAGAATCAAAATCAGCCACCCTAGAATCACTATCAAAAACAAAAAGGAACAGAGCTGAACCTTTCAAACCAGAAAACTAAACTATCACTGATATAGTGCATAATAACCAGATTGATATTTTAAACCATACTAAAATAGTTCAAAAAACCACCAGAGTCCAGCATAGTAATTAACATAGCAGAGATAAAAGTTTTTAACAAAGACCGCTTAGGGTCATAACCAACAAAATAGAAAGCACTAGTCTGGACTAAACCAGATAAACATAAATAGAATATAATAGGGCCATAGAGGCCGAGGCTAGCCAAAAAGATGAAACTGGAGAGAGGGCTCTGCCCTATTTCTTTGTCCTTTTCCATTCGCTACAGAGCATCATAGTCGCCCAATCCTCCATGAGGGGTTTGAAAAGCTCCTTCTAGTTTTCTGCTTGCTTGGCATCTTTGTCGTTGTTAGACTAGAACATACACAGCGTAGTAGCAGAGTTGTGCATAACCTTAAAAGCAAAGTGGCAAACGCTGTAAAGCCTTTCATTCATCTCTGCCAACTGATTTTTGAGATTGTCCACCTCAACCCAAACCTTGTCTTTCTTGATATAATCATTGTCCAACAGGGTCTTGCCTTTGTCACCCGCCATAGGGACTGTCTTAGTCTCCTTAACCTGCACACGAGAGGGCTTCCCAGAATCTGACTTGATGCTAGCCGAGACATGAGATGAACTACTATCAGAAGTAGAAAGGGTCTCATCCTCGTCACCAATTTTCACAGTGGCCTTGTTTTCACCATCGTTTCCATTATCCGTGTCTGAAGCCTCTTTAAAAGTAATCCCCTTTTCAGATTTAACCGCAAGTCGGGTGGACCTACGGGGTGTTGGTTTCCTCAGTGATTTCATCATTAGAGTCGATATGGAATTTGGCATTTTTGCAGGCTTTAGCCTTGGATTTAGAAGGTGGGGTATTCCTCTTTTTGCTTTTTTCCTGCTTACCCTTATGCGAAACAGGGGAGGTCTCTTGTTTGATTTTCATACCAGGGTTTTTAAGGCATTGCTTGTTGCTAGGGCCGACAGTGTCCATGAGACTAGCGGAAGGGGGGGTGGGAGAAGCAGGCACTTCTTGAACAATAATTTGGCGGGGAGGGCAAAGGGCCAAGTGGAAGTGGTCGAGATGAAACATAAGGCCCTGGTGTAAAATGGTATAGTTTTTTTCATGGTTCTTGGCCTCCTTCACATCATTGAGATCACTCTCAATCGAATGCAGCACGTAAAACGGAATGGAAATAGCAATGTGATTCCTAAGGTGGTTAAAAAAAGCCAGGTGGTTATTGTTCTCCTCAATTTTGCATTCACAAAATTGGACAACCCTACGTAATTTTCCTATAGATTGGTAGGTGTTTTCTCTAAGGTTTTTGCTCTTAACGGATGTCTATTTTAGGTAATCAATCATCCCTTGGTTTGCCTCAGACTTTTCATCTTAGGAGCATTGTTTTTTGAAGGTTTTTGTCAAGCTTATCACCATATTGCTTGCTGAAATGAGTTTTTCTTCTCTGCTAGCAGGCACTTGATTTTTGGCAACCTTCAAGTCTTTTCTTCATTTTTCTTAGTTTTGCATTTAGTTTTTAGTCTTTTTCTTGTCCTAGAATTGTAACATTTTGAATTCCGCTCGTTTTGAGCTATCTTAGGCGTCAATCAGAGTTGTCTAGCTCAAGTTATTAAGGTTTTAAGCGTGCTGCAGGTGGGGTTTTTCTACCTGACTGCATGTCTTTGTTAAATTCCCTCAAAAATGGGCTTTTTGTTGGTAATTGAATGAAGTTAAAACGTCATTTATATGTAAAGTGGGTTTAGAACCCCATTTTAAAATTTCACATCATTCTGAGAAGTTTTGGATATAGTTTTTAATGTTTTATATGTAAAGGTGGGTTTTTCTAGTCCTTTTGCACATTATATCATTAAAACTATAGTTACATTTAAATATATCGTCGTGAGACACTTTTTAATGCAATGAAGTAGGGTTTTTATCTAATATTGCATGTCATCATAATGTAAATCACTTTTAAAACTCCACTATCAATATATTCTAAGTCCCAAATGCATAAAGGTGGGATTTTTAAATGCAAATACATATGTTAAGTTAAAAACACATGCAAAGGCATATAACTTAACATGTGTAAGTGGGGTTTTGAAATGCGTTTGCATATAAGAAGCCCATTATTATGAACTTTTTAATTTAAAGGCTTTATAGTGGCAAATTCCAACCCAAATATATATGCATTTGCATACAAAAAAACCCATTTTAAATAGCTTAAAGGCATAAGTGGCGAATTTTTAATGAAATGCATATGCATTTCACTCGTAAAAGCCTGTTTTTAAAGCTTTTATGCATTGAAAAGTCAGAAGTGGCGATTTTTGTCCAAATTGCATGTGTTTTTGACTTGTAAAAGTGCGTTATGAGGCTTTTCTACTTCTGCTCAACTCCATTATACATGTGGTGGCGATTTTGATGCAAATTGCATGTGTTTTGATATGTAATGCATATCAAAAAATACGTCTTTATTCTCCTCATAGCTGCATTTTCTCTTGGTGGCAATTTTGGGAGCATTTGCATGCTTTTAAGAGCTGCATTTGGCAAGAAAAAGCCCGTCTAAAGCATGTTTTTGATCAAAAATGGCTTGGAGATGAAAGATTTCAAGTTTTAAGAGCTGCATTTTGCAAGAGAAAACCTGTCTAGGGCATGTTTTTGAAAAAAACGGGATTTCCAGCTTGTTTTCTTCATTCAAATTCACGTTTCTTCTTCCTTGGGTGCCATTTTTGTTTGCCATTGCATCTTGTATTAAGCTCAAGCATTTGCAGGTTTGAATCTTTCAAAACGGTTGCTAAACTCATGCATTTGTTGCTCAATCTTGTACACTTGTCAAGCAACTCATCTTGACTCAAATGGGCATTGATTTCAAGAGGATTGAGTCAAGAATCATGGTCTATATAACTCCATTCTTGTAATCTTTTTCCAAATCGGAAAATTTCTTGGATTTAATTCAGATTTTGCTCAAGATTTAAAGAAGAATTCTCTTATTTGTTTTGCAAAAGGATGTAAGTTTTCTTGTGTTTTTTTAGGGCCTTTCATTTATATATTTTTGTTTTTATATATGAATGCAAATCCTTCATTTCATTTCCAGATTTGCATACTTTTTAGTTTTGATTTTGATCCTTCTACTTCCGTCTAAATTTCTCCAAGTTGCATATGCAAGTACTTCATTTTTCTTGCATATGCAATCAGGATTAAAAACCCTGTTCTTGATATGAGGTATTTCAAAAAAAAAAGGAAAAAGAGTTGTCTTTCCCAGCATACAATGCAGGCCAAATAACCCACCTTTTTTTATGCTATCCATGCTTATATAAGAATGACTTGTAATGGGATATAAAAATCCCACTTATGAGTAAATGAGTTAAGTTTTCCAATATGCAGAGCAACTAAAAAAGCCCACCTTCATGCTTTTTCCATGGCTTTTCATGAGTTGCAAACATTTCCAAAAACCCCACCTCGCATATTGAATACTTATCCATCTATATATACACCTTCCATAGTCATTTTATCATTTCAAAGTTTGTTGTCCGCATACATGCAGTGCCTCCAAAAAACCCCGTTTTTTAGTTTTTCCCTCATTTAAAGAGCTGATTTTGCCCAAATCCATTGTCTTTCGCTGCTCAAAGGCCTTCCACTCATATCCTATACGCATACTCTTCCAGATCTATAACGTTCTAGCTTGAAAGATCGTGTTATGGCTTTTCTGGTGAATAAAGAACGACACAAGACAAGAATGACAACATGAGGGAGCCATTCAAAGAAAGGATGAGAGATCGAATAATTGCGGGCATAGAATGCTTTCAAGACAGAGATGGAAAGAAACAAAGATGCCTTCCCACTAATCACCAATCAAGGATGCAAATACGGTTTGATGATGTGCGTTTTATGACCCACTAAACAATAGAACAAAACACCGAGGTATCTTATCCTCTCTTGATCAAAGTTTCGTATATGCTAAGATTGCGAGAAGATCATATAGGTCACTCCAAGGTTCCTTCTTGCAACGAAATTAAATTTACCCTTTGCAGAGCATTTGGGCATAGCGAACCTGTGTCTGTGTCGGGCGCGACTGATGCATGCTGAGATACCTCCTCATTCAGCAATGAATCCCTTCTACTAGTCATCGTGCGGCTGTTGTGCTCGACTAGGTGGGAGTCCCATGCACGACATTCTCACCATTAAAGTGCAGACTCTGTAATTGTCTTACTAAAACGTTCGGTGTTTTGGGCGGGTGAATCTCTTCCAGTATCATGGTTTCGCACTAGGTGTGATTACCAGCCCTAGGCAGACCATCTTGTTTGCATTGGGTGCGATTGAGGACCACCCATTGAATATTATCTAATAAGCTTCACTCCTTGTGTTTCATTCTTTGCATGCTTGGAGCCCACGATGGATCCTCTTCTGATTCTATTCAGAACTGCTCTCTCCATGGTCACAACCAAAACTCATCACTTCATATACAGAACTCGAAGGAATAAGGAGATGCAATCAGAGCCACTGAGACAAAGCCCAAAAAAGGAGCCAAGCAAGCGAAAAGAGACAGGGGTCCCATAGGAAATGGGCGACGTGTGAATACGTCACAACATCTGGCGACTCCACGGGTGAAATGTTGAAAACGTTTCATGGATAAAAATTTAATCCGAACTCAGAATCTTTGGTTAATTGATATTACGTCATCACGAAGAAAGAAAATGAAATTGAAAGGGGAGGAGAATCATATATTGGATCAAGACACCCTCAGTCTGTAATTTCCCATGTGTGTGCAAATGCATTAATTCCCGCTCGACAAGACAATTTGGGAACCTCAAGATTAGTCATGACAAGTTATATTTCTCTTGACTCCAAAAGCATCCTGGACATTGCCTCGTTGCCAGTCAGGCGTCCATAGCCCCGACGAGGTTGTCGCTGTAATCCCACGGAGATTGCTCTACTTCCGGTGAATCATTCTTTTGAACACCTGTAGAGATGTCCGCATATCCCCAAAGCCAATCCTATGATCTTTTACCTCAATTTTCTTTTCTTTTCTCTTTCTTTTGGTATTTCAATTTTTTTCTTTTTCTTGGCTCGTGAGCAGTGAAGCCCACTATGGGTTAGGGAATTACAGTGGCGCTGCAGCAAGATTTTAAAATTTTCACAAGCCATAACCTCTCTCAAAGAATCTTCAATGTCTCAGAGCAATTGATTAGGTGCGAGAGATATAACAGCCTCAGAGTTCAAATGTCGAGACACAATATATGATTAATCTTCGGAGTTAAGTTCACATTCCACCCCATGACAAAAATAAGATAGACAACCTCGTCTTCTGAGGATCTTCATAAACAGTTATCCGGGAAATGAAATAAACAAGACTTAGTGGGGCCTTCAGATGAAGTTAGGGAACACACAACACCTTCTCGCAAATGAGGACACCCAAACCTTCAGGCTGCTTGGCAAAACCGAAACCGAAAACCAAAAAACAAGGGAAAGAAAACCAAAACCGCCTGAGCAAGAAAACTCAGGGAAAACAAACCCTAAACTAACAAGGAAAAAACAACCTAGACTACAGGAAAGCCAAAATCCCACAGAGGGAAGGAAACCAACAGGAAAGGAATGACAGGGGAAACAAACCAAAAACCCCCTCTAAACTACAAAAGCAAACAGAACAGGAAAGCAAAAAAAAGAGGAAACCAAAACAAAAAACGCAAGGGAAACCTAGACTAGCCATGTACAAAGGCTTCTGGAAGGAAACCTAGGGTTGGAAACAATGCTTGAGGAATTGTCCATTGACGGGCAACGAGACTTCCTCTCCTGTCAGAGTCTTCAGCTTAAATGCATTATCTCCAAGTATTTCAGAGATTTGATAAGGGCCCTTCCACAAATTGTCGAACTTATCATGATCACCTTTCTTCTCATGGGCCTTGTCCCAACAGAGAACCAAATCTGAAATCTGAAACTCCTTGACTTTAGCCATTCTGTCAAACCATCTTTTGACTACTCCTTGATGCTTTGCAAACTTTTCCAATGCTTGATCTCTTCTCTCTTCTAAATGCAGTAATTGAGTTAGACGCGTCTGCACTCTATCTTCTCCTTCCATGTACTCTTGCATAAATTGTAATGTCGGAATCCTTAACTGAATTGGGAAGGCTGGATCCTGCCCATAAACCAATTGATAGGGAGACGTCCCTATAGAACTCTTAATTCTGATTCTGTCTGCCCAAAGGGCGAATCTTAATTGTGTGTGCCAATCCTTCAGATTCTTGTCTAGTAACTTCTTGATGGCGCTCAGCAAATTCTTATCCGTTGATCCGGCCAATCCGTTTCCTTGCGGATAGTAGTTTGATGAAAACTTTAATGTTATCCCAGATTCAAATGCCCAGTTAAAAAACTTCAAAGATGTAAACCCGGAACCATTGTCGCACACCAAGGCGTGTGGACATCCAAACCTAGTGATGATGTTTTCTTCAAGGAACTTGATGACCACATCAGTTGTGCATTGTTTAAGAACTTGAGCCTCTGACCACCGTGTGCAATAATCCGTAGCGGTTAGGATATACTTGTGTTGTCCTGAAGAAGGCAGATTAATAGGGCCAATAAAATCTAGCCCCCACTTAGCAAAAGGTTTAACTTCAATAACAGGTTGTAATGGCATGGCAGGATTCCTTTCACGCACAGCAGCCACTTGACATGTGTGACAGGTTTTCACATGTTCATGGGCGTCCTTGAATAACGTGGGCCAATAATATCCCGCCCTTGAGATTTGATGGGCTATAGCCAAACTGCTTCCATGACTTGACTTGTCCCATGCTTACTATGGAAGTGCTCAATAATTTGACCTGCTTCTTCCCTATTGACACATCTCAGATAGATTCCATCGTGACTCTTCCTATACAAGATAGCTCCTTGAAGCACAAAATGTTGACTTTTCATCCTTAATGCTCTCTTTTGTACTGGATTCAAGTGCGAAGGGGACTTATGATTCAACAAGTAGTAGACAATGTCATCATACCATTCATCCGGAGACACTTCTTCTAACACATATACTTGTTGTACTAATCCGGGTCCAGTCGCAGCGATTGTTTGTGTCAGAGCTTGCCCACGCACTAGTTTCATTGGTTGTATTTCCATGTCGTACTCCTGAATGATGGCCATCCATTTTCCTCTTCTTTCTCCTAACTCGTTCTGCATTAACAAGGTTTTTACTGCGGCATCAGGGACTATTGCGTACACTTTGCTTCTCAAAATGTAATGTCTGAATTTCTTTATCGCGTTCACCAAAGCATAGGCTTGTTTTTCAATGTTTGGGTATCTCAAATCTGCATCCTTCAGTGGGGAACTCATGAATGCAATAGGATGCTCGACCTTTTCTTTTGATCTTTGAGTGAGGATAGCCGCACATGTGTGTTCTCAAGCAAAGGAATATATGTAGAATGGTTTGGTGTAATCTGGACTAATCAAGTCAGGAGAATCCACAATAGCCTATTTGATTTCTTCGAATGCTCTCTTTGATGTTGGTGTCCAATCTATTTTTGCACCTTTTTTCAACATATCATTCAGTGGTTTGACTATCTCGGCGAATCTAGTAATGAACTTCCTAACGAAGTTGATTTTTCCAAAGAATGACTTCAATTCTTTCTAGCTAGCTAGTAGGCCAATCTTGGAGATGGCTTCAATGCGCTCAGGATCAATTGAGATTCTGCGTTCAGAGATCACATGACCTAATAGTTTGCCTTCAGTGACAGCGAACATGCATTTCTTTGGATTCAGTGATATCCCATATCTTCTACATCTTTGAAAAATTCTTCGCAAATCATTTATGTGATTTTCTCTATGTCTGGAAAATACAGTGAGATCATCCATGTATATAATGATGCATTTCCCAACCAGATCTTTGAAGGCATAGTCCATGGCCCTTTGGAAGGTGGCTCCAGCATTGATCAAACCAAAGGGCATTCTTCTGTAAGCAAATGTGCCCCACTTTGTGGTAAATGCAGTTTTCAATCTATCTTCTTCCTCCACCATTACTTGGTTATATCCAGAATAGCCATCTAAAAATGACATCATCTGAGACCCATTCACAACTTGTATTACTTCATCTAAGGATGGCACCGGATAATTGTCTTTCTCTGAAGCTCTATTAAGATTTCGGAAATCCACGCATAATCTTATTTCTCCATTTTTTTTCTAACAGGAACTAGGTTGGCAACCCACGTAGAGTGTCTAACTGGAAAGATAATCCTTGCCGAAAGTAGCTTCTTGACCTCTTGCTGGATTGACGGTTCCAACATTGGATTTATCGGCCTTTGTTTCTGTCGGAATGGTTTACTACCTGGATTGAGCGGGATTGTATGTGTGATGAGGGACGTATCATATGTCTTCAGATCTTCATATCCCCATGCAATTACATCTGGAAATTCCTTCATTAAATTCAGGATGCCCTCTCTCTTCTGGAGTACAGACTTTCCCAATAAAAACATTCTTGACATCTTCCTCTATTCCTATATTTACCTTTTCGCATTCACCTCCATCAGATGTCTGGTACTTGAGGGCACTCAGTCTGTCAGAATCAAAAATTCTTTCCAACTCTATCATTCCCTTAGGAATGGTGTTCGTCCTTAAATTCATGATTTCATCAATTTCAAACTGGGCTTGTTGTTGTTCTCCTTCATCGATGACTTGTGCTTCAAATACCCTCGAACTCGTCAGAAAATCAAGGATATGCTTATCATCTTCAAACACCTAGAAATTTGTAACATTGTCAGGGACTAAAGGTACTGATGTTAGCTCAACTGTGAATTTCTCCACACATTCCATGGCCAATGGTTCCAACGAACTTGCAGATTGGGCCAGGGAGTTTGCCACCGGATTATTTGCTCTACCTATCCTTTTAATGTTGAAAGCGTCAAAGCTTTCAATTAAATCCCAAACTCTATTGCAGTAGCGACCCAACCTTTTGTCATGGCATGCATATTGCTTCCGAACTTGTCTGACTACTATGTCTGAGTCTCCGCGCTCATGAAGGATCCTAGCACCCTTTTGGATAGCAAGTAGCAATCCAATAACTAATGATTCATACTCAGCGACATTGTTTGTGCATGGGAGCTGCAATCTGTGTGCCGCTAAGTAAGTTTCTCCATTTGGACTGACCAGCTCAATGCTTGCTCCATTTCATTTCTTCGATTTGGATCCATCAAATGATAGTGTCCATGCTTGATTCAGATCCTGGTTCGTCTATTTCTTCATCATGGTTTTCTTGGAAACTTTGGTTTCTATCTTCTCCAATTTCTTGTTGTTGTGGTCCCGTCACATGCGGTGAATTTTCAACATTGGCGATCTCGTCAACATTTCTAATCATTGACGCTCGGGGAACCAGTTTTGACACTTGGGCAACTGCAGCTTTACACATTGTGCATGAAATTTCTGAGTGGAAAGCATTGTGAATTCTGTACCAATTGGGTAACAACAGGCTTTGGATGCAAGCATCTTTGCCCAATTCGACTTCTTGCTTCACACTCCTTAGGACAAAGTTCTTAAAATTTTCAAACATCCCATCATTCAAAGTTCTTAAAATTTTCAAACATCCCATCATTCAAAGTTGGCTTTGGATCATTATCAACAGGGGCTTCAGTGAACTTGGGGATCACGTCTGGACATCCGCCTTGATTATAACCTTGTAACATCAAAATTTCTCCAGTTTTGGGCACATATGATCCCAAAGTTGTTTCCATGAATAAAACCTCATTGTCTCCACCGTATTCGGTTATTAGCAGTCGGAGCCTAGTTGTACTTTCTATCCTGATCTGATTTGGGATTCCTCTCCATGGTAGCCACATATGAGAAAAGTCAGTAGCTATGTATCCGTTCAACTTCCTTGCCCAATCTCTGCTTAAAAGCATACAATATCCTTCCAGAATGTCCACGACGGATATATCAATGCAACTTTGGATTCGTGGATCCGAAGCAAGTTGCATATGAATGTTATTCAATTCTCCCACAATCGGGACTTCGGTTTTATCTAGCTGTCACTTTCTTGTTTGTCTGCAGTGGGATCAATCCCAATTTTCTGCATATTTCCAGAAGCATTACATTACTAGATGCACTAGAATCTATCAAGCAGTTATGTAACATTTTCCCAAATATTCGAACTGACACGAGGAACGGGGCAAGCTCCTCTTTTCCTTGATAGAAAATTACAGGCTTTTGTTCTCTTGGATTAAATTCTTCACTCTTCGTACTGTGCGAAGTATCATCTCTGTTCTGATTCGTCCTTTGTTCTTTTGGAGCATCTGTATTTCCATTTACCTCTTTTCCCTTAGCTGCAGGGTCACTTTGTGATATGACTCCATCTAACATGATCAGGAAAATTCTGTACCATTCCAATGAAGCTTGGAGGAATTTGGTGTACACCAGATGCATTTGGTTGTACATCTTCAACAACATTGGTATTTTGTGCAAAACCAGACTGAGGGTTGTTGGGGTTGGTCCTAGGTGGATGTGACACACCTTGGGAAACGTTCCTAGGAGCAACATCGTTCAGACTTCCCAATAAGGTTTCTCTAACTTCTGGGATTTTCATCAATTCATATAATGACAGACTAACTTTGATCTTCTTGAATTCTTCTAGCACGAAAGAGCTCAGCCTCTTGAATTCCTCCCTGGGAAGATTTTCTTTTTGTCTCGTCTCTCCAGGATGAGCAGAAGATTGTGTAGTGAGTTGTCCTCTTTCATTTTGTGGAGCACTTGTTGCTGTCAGTTGCCTTCTTTCACCTTGCGAACTAGTCGATGGTCGATACTCGGGCGAGTCTCTTAGAGGACTTAGTACATTACTCGCACCGGGATGAGGAGGTGTGGAAAAATTGTTCGGAGGAGTTGATGTTGTCATAGGTTCATGATTTCTAGAATTCCTCTGATATGTTTTCAGACCTGCATTTCTAGAAGTCTGTTGAAATGCCTGAACTTCACTTACTCCCTCCACCAGGACACTGTTGTATAACGGAGGGAAGGAAAACCCATCCCTATGCAATGGTTCATTCGGGGATGCATGTGGAGGCTGATTTCCTAGTGGAACTTGATACATGGGTGCCTCCGCAGGACCATTGGCTGATGTCGGTGGGAATCTCTTATTATCCTGCACTGGCATGTAATCTTGCATATCAGGCGGAGGAAATGTGAAATCATCAAAGACCACACTTGGTCGTACCTCGGCGAAGGGACCAATTCATACCCTATAGGTGGAGGATTTTCAGGTGCAGTAGTGTTTCTTACTTCTCCTTTGAAAATGTTGGCAGCCCTCTGAAATTCTTGGCATTGTAACTCGGAATGGTTATTTGTCTCATGCAATCGACACCATCCGGACAACGCTGCTTCGGCTAGGAAAACTTTATCTTCCAGTCGGCTTTCAGCAGCTGGTGGATTGTCTAATGGCGAGGGTACACCACCATTATTTGGATTTGTGTTTCCATGATCTTCTCTGATGTCCTTGGTTGTTATTACGATACCCAGAATTGTTCTCTTGATAATTTTGATTATCGTTTCGATATCCAGAATGATTATCATGGTATCCCTAATTATATCCTTGAGGATTCTCCTGGTGAGCTGGAGGGTTCCCTTGATATCCTCGGTTGTTACCTTGATGTGACTGGTGATTTCGTTGTTGATTCTGCAATTGATTATTTGATTTCTGAGGTAGGTGACCTCAGTGGACAACTTCTTTACTTGCTCTATCAGATCCCTCATCTCTTCTCTTTCTTCTTGAGTCCTTGTCGTAGTTGTCGTGTTCTGGAGATATACAGGTTGTGTCGGCATTGCTTGAGACATAGGGGCCCCTGGATGCGGCACTAACTGATTGGAAGGAACAGGAACATGACTAAGAGCAAGCATGTGGTTCATTGTTCCTTGATTCAAATCATTAGGATTCCCAAAGAAATTTGGCGCTCCAGTAGCAGTTGCTGGTGACTGTAAACTTACTCTCCCAGCCTCTGCGTAAGCTTGAATCAAATTAGCTAGAGGCAGATGAGTCTTCTGGACAAACATGGAGGTGAAGCAATCCAGAGCTGCATAGTAAATAGGCCGCGCTGCATCGTCACCCATGCGATAGGGATCACGCAATCTTGAATAAGCCCTCTGGAATCTATTGTTGAAGGCACCAATTGACTCACGTTCTTGCCTCCTTATCTCAATGAATTGTCTATGCAACTCTGCAGGAGTGATTGGCAATCTAAACTTCCCGAGGAAAGCATCCTTCAATTCTTGCCAAGTTGAGATTGAATTCGGAGGTAGATTAATGTACCAGTAAAATGTTTCCTCCCCCAATGAGTAGGGAAATAGCCTGCACGCAACATCCTCTTCTTGAACATTTCTGTTTTGAAGGGCGTCTTCGAAAATCTTAATGTGCTCATCAACAGTGCGGTTGACGTCATTAACAAAGAACTTAGAACAGAAATGCTCTGGATTCTTTGGCATATTATGATAAGTGGCAAATGTCGCGAGAGGTGACGCATTTTGAGGACGCCATGGTTGTTGTGTCATTACTGGAACTTGTTGAACGGCTACAGGAGCAACTACTTGTATGGGTATCTGAACTATTATTTGCTGAATTTGCGTAACTCCTTGATTTAATCCTTGTCGCACTTGATCAGTTTCTTGCACTCGACGCTGTGGAGGTGGAGTTTGAAATAACCTCGTGAGATCGGCTACACTTGGTGAGTTTTGGCTCATAGATGCTTCTTTCTTGCCTCGCCTAGGCTTTGGATTAAACTTTAATTCTTGTAATTCTTTTGCTCCCGGAGTGGATCTTAAAATTCTCCGATGTACCTCAGGCAAAAATGAGTTAATGCGCTCCAGTATGTGAAATCTCCTTAATTCCTTCTGACGGGCGCTGGGAATTGAATGATTAATGCTCTTTGAATAGCTGCTTCGTTCCTTTGAGATTTCTCTTCTTCTTCGAATCTGAGATTTGGCTAAAGGATAGGTACGACGTCCCTATGTGGTAGTATCATCTTGATTCATGATGCACAGTCTTTTAACACTTATGTGAAGGCCCTCCTTCTAGTGCCAGTTTCTGTTGATGTGCGTTTTATGACCCACCAAACAGTAGAACAAAACACCGAGGTATCTTATCCTCTCTTGATCAAAGTTTCGTATATGTTAAGATTGCGAGAAGATCATATAGGTCACTCCAAGGTTCCTTCTTGCAACGAAATTAAATTTACCCTTTGCAGAGCATTTGGACATAGCGAACCCGTGTCTGTGTCAGGCGCGACTGATGCATACTGAGATACCTCCTCATTTAGCAATGAATCCCTTCTACTGGTCATCGTGCGACTGTTGTGCTCGACTAGGTGGGAGTCACGTGCACGACATTCTCACCATTAAAGTGCAGACTCTGTAATTGTCTTACTAAAACGTTCAGTGTTTTGGGCGGGTGAATATCTTCTAGTATCATGGTTTCGCACTAGGTGTGATTACCAGCCCCAGGCAGACCATCTTGTTTGCGTTGGGTGCGATTGAGGACCACCCATGGATTATTATCTAATAAGCTTCACTCCTTGTGTTTCATTCTTTGCATGCTTGGAGCCCACGATGGATCCTCTTCTGATTCTATTCAGAACTGCTCTCTCCATGGTCACGACCAAAACTCATCACTTCATATCCAGAACTCGAAGGAATAAGGAGACGCAATCAAAGCCACTGAGACAAAGCCCAAAAAAGGGGCCAAGCAAGCGAAAAGAGACAGGGGTCCCATAGGAAATGGGCGAGGTGTGAATACGTCACAACACGGTTCCCGTCCAAGATGTTTTCATCAAACCTGGACACATCACTCACAAAGCATCCTATAGCAGCATGAGGACCAATAAAGGATGATGTAGTAGATGTCGTGTCTTGTCGGGCAATTAGAATATTTTCATCATGTTTTTGTAATTTGTATTTGACAGATTACATGTAATGTAAAAATAAGATATAATTGCATGTGATAGTATCATGTGCAAAGTTGTTTCATGTAATCATGTTGCAAGTAGTTTAAGCCTTGTATCATTGAATAAGTCAAAGTTAGTTAGTTAAGGATAAATATTGAATAAGTCAAGGTGGTTAAGGGTTTCCTCTCCACCTTTCTCTCTCCTCTTTCCCTATATAAAGGAGTGAGACCTATTGTATTATCTATCTTCTGGCAATGGAAGAAAATTCTGCCAGTTTGTATATGCACTTTGAGACTTTGTGCTTGGATGTAAATCAGATTGCTTTCAATAAAAGGGGCAACTTGCTTTCAAACTTTGTGTTGATTCAAGGTGTTACGTGACGACATTTTCTGGATATTGATTGTGAGTTTTGGAGTTTTGCTCAAGAGGGATTTGAATTCAATTGTGCAGACTTTGAGCTGCCTATTGCATCCAGAGCCAATTTGAACTTTTGAAGACTTTGTGCTGCAGAAGTACAAATTGTTATAGATAGAAGTGGCTGAAATAACTTGAAGCTAAAGACTTTGGGCTTCAGTGATAAGTGTTTTTGTTAAGGAAGAGGATATTCAGTGGAAGACTTTGTGCTTTCCTGGCTATTCTATTTTCATAATCATCTTTCGAAGTAAGTACAGGAGACATTGTGTTCCTATATTTGTTTCAATTTATTATAAATAAACTGTTGTCTTAAGTGTTGTTCTTACGTCAACCCTTAAGCCACCGGTAATACCATAGCAATAGGAATTGTTTGTATTTCAGTTCAGTTTCTCTTGAATCCACCTACGGTAAGAAGGAAGCCTCCCCTATTGCTGAGAGGAGAAAGAAATTTCACACACTATTGTCTAAAGTTACAATTTTGCTAAGTTATAGTCTTAGTTACTTGCAAAAAATTTAGCCAACAGTTTTTGGTGACTCCGCTGGGGACATTAAACGCATAAGGAAGTGTATCTTACAAACTGACTTTAAGCAGTGGTAAAGAATACATTGTTACTATTACTTGTATCCAAAAGGTTGATGAGAAGATTGATTGAGAATACTTTAAGCTTCTAATTTGTTTTCTTGTCCCGGAGAAGCAACGGAGGACTTTGTGCCTTTATGGACACTTTGCTTCTTTAAAATTATCTCAAATCTTTTATACACTTTCAGCTGCAATCTTTTTCTGAAAGAATAGGAAAGGATTAAACGTTTGTTCTACTAGAGAGAACTAAACGAAGTTTCATCCAAGTTAGTATAGATTTAGTTTGCAAAGTGTTGCTTGATCTAATTGTTCACATTGGAAGGAATCAAACAATATTCCCGTGTCCTGTTCATTGTAATTATTCATTTGTATTTGTATTTCTTGTAGTTTTCAAGCTTTTACCAAGGACATGTAAATGACTGCCCAAGGTCCTTGGGGAAATGCTTTTGGTCCATTGAATCTGATTCCACCGCTACATGCTCTTCCTGATGGCTCACACAAGAGTTTTCCCAAGTTCTTCAGGAATGGACAACAACATCTTGATGAACATATTGTTGCTTTTTGCATTGCATGCGGTGTTCATGGTGTTGAACATGAGGACGTGTCTGTAAGGTTGTTCGTGGAAAGTCTCCAAGGTGTAGTTGGTTGGTTTTATCATCTTGCACCACAAACCATCACAAACTGGGCTACTCTCATAGTCAAGTTTGAAGAAAGGTTCAAGCCGCTTGAAGATGCTCATGCCTTGTTGGCCCAACTCACTCAGTTGAAAAAGGCATCTCACATACCTATGCGTGAATTTGTGGCTCATTTCAACAAATTGACACGAAAAAATGTCAGTTGCTGCTTAGCCTACAACTGCAAATTTGAAGTGTTTCTTTGTCAATGCTCAGATTCTTGAAGTCAATTTTCTATTGAGAAGAGCAGCTCCCGCTACTCTTGCAGTTGCACAGACATTGGCCATTGGAATTGAAGATGATCTTATTCTTACTGGGCAGATAAGAATTGAAGCAAGTGGGTTTGAAGAAAGTTCTTTCTCTTCGGATTCATTTTCTTCTATGACAAGAACGTATCCTGTGATGCAGAGGTTGGCAAATAAGTTGCTTGCCCTCAAAAAAAAATAGCTCAAGATATGTTCTCCGTTCCTCACGAAGATGTACAAAGAAAGCCTCTTCTAAATGTTGCTCATAGTTCTATTGTTGGGAATCAACAAAAGTTAGTTTCATCACTACAGCAGCTTGCTATTGAGGCAACATTAGCGAAGGCAACAACAAAGCATCTTGAATCTGAGGACAGTGATCTTGCTATACTCTTCCAAGAAAAGGAAGAAGACATAGCTAGCGACTCTTATTTCTGGTTCACGCAGTCTCAAAAAACCATTGATGAAAATCAGAAAGATGCAACTCATTCTTCTAAAGTTCAAGTGAATGAAGACAATCATGTCATTAGACATGAAAATATGGGCATGCAAGCAAGTCTTAGTCAAGTTGAAAATAATGCATCATCATTTCCAAGTCATGGACTTGAACGAGTGTTGCATGAAAGAGTTACTCCAAAACTTGATGAAGATCTTATTGTGGACATCATAAAGGAATTTTGTTCAAGTATTGAAGATAATTCTCTAATGTATGAAATTTGTAACTAACATGATGTAGAAGCAAGCAATGAGGTAACCCATTTTTATCAGCCTGACGTGATGATGGTTGATGAACTAGTTACTCAAGTTGCAGCAGAAAAGAAGAGTTCAAAATTTGTTCGATCAAGGGGATCTCCCATAAGGCATCTAGTTTGGTTAGAGGCCAACAGGAAGGCAGATATTCCACTTGTACCTGAGCATGAAGATATAATTGAGGTAGAGGCTAAACAGACATTTGTAGTTCAGCAGGAGCAGATTGGATCTATGGACTCATCTCGGAGCAGCAGTACACATGATTCATTTCAAGAAGGTGAATTTGTTCATCTCTTCCTGGAGGTGTTGCATCAAGCATTGGCATCATTGCTCCATCTGTTCGTGGTTCATGTTTACAAAGTTGCCTGTGAACATGCAAGGTACTGCAAGCTGCTGAAAAAAGGTAGCTATTTTGTTGAGCCAGCAAATGGTTTCATCTGAAAAGTTGCCTTGTCGGCTACTTTTAATTAGGTAGATTTTCTTTGTTTTCAATAAGTGTGTATGCACAAATTTGTTTTGTTTAAAATAGGTTTTGCTTAGCGTCAGTCGCGTCATCCTTTTTGTGTTTTTGATGCTTGACTCTGTAGCCCAATGGATACTAAGGCACTTGGAGATTCTGGATTCTACATTCCTCGTTGTTCCTAAGAACAAAAAAGCTACGTTCCCCAGTCAGAGCCAGCTCTTTTCCTCAATTTTGTATTCACAAAATTGGACAACCCTACGCAATTTTCCTATAGATTGGTAGGTGTTTTCTCTAAGGTTTTTGCTCTTAACAGGTGTCTGTTTCAGGTAATCAGTCATCCCTTAGTTTGCCTCGGACTTTTCATCTTAGAAGCATTGTTTTCTGAAGGTTTTTGTCAAGCTTATCATGATATTGCTTGTTGAAATGAGTTTATCTTCTTTGCCAGCAAGCACTTGATTTTTGGCAACCTTCAAGTCTTTTCTTCATTTTTCTTAGTTTTGCATTTAGTTTTTAGCCTTGTTTTTGTCCTAGAATTGTAGCATTTTGAATTCCGCTCGTTTTGAGCTATCTTAGGCGTTAATCAGAGTTGTCTAGCTCAAGTTATTAAGGTTTTAAGCATGTTGCAAGTAGGGTTTTTCTGTCTGATTGCATGTCTTTGTTAAAATCCCTCAAAAGTGGGTTTTTTGTTGGTAATTGCACAAAATAAAAATGACATTTATATGTAAAGTGGGTTTAGAACCCCATTTTAAAATTTCACATCATTCTGAGAAGTTTTGGATATAGCTTTTAATATTCTATATGTAAAGGTGGGTTTTTCTAGTCCTTTTGCATATTATATCAATAATACTATAGTTACATATATATATTATCGTGAGATGCTTTTTAATGCAATGAAGTGGGGTTTTTATTTAACATTGCGTGTCATCGTAATGCAAATCACTTTTAAAACTCCACTATCAATATATTCTCAGTCCCAAATGCATAAAGGTGGGTTTTTTAAATGCAAATACATATGTTAAGTTAAACATATGCAAAGGCATATAACTTAACATGTGTAAGTGGGGCTTTGAAATGCATTTGCATATAAGAAGCCCGTTATTATGAACCTTTTAATTAAAAGGCTTTATAGTGGCAAATTCCAAGCCAAATACATATGCATTTCCATACAAAAAACCCATTTTAAATAGCTTAAAGGCATAAGGGGCGAATTTTTTATGAAATGCATATGCATTTCACTCCTAAAAGCCCATTTTTAAGTCTTTTACGCATTGAAAAGTCAAAAGTGGCGATTTTTGTCCAAGTTGCATGTGTTTTTGACTTGTAAAAGTGCGTTATGAGGCTTTTCTACTTGTGCTCAAATCCATTATACATGTGGTGGCAATTTTGATGCAAATTGCATGTGTTTTTTATATGTAATGCATATCAAAAAACACGTCTTTATTCTCCTCATAGCTGCAATTTCTCTTGGTGGCGATTTTGGGAGCATTTGCATGCTTTTAAGAGCTGCATTTTGCAAGAAAAAGCCCGTCTAAAGCACGTTTTTGATAAAAAAATGGCTTGAAGATGAAAGATTTCAAGTTTTAAGAGCTGCATTTTGCAAGAGAAAACCTGTCTAGGGCACATTTTTGACAAAAACGGGATTTCCAGCTTGTTTTCTTCATTCAAATTCACGTTTCTTCTTCCTTGGGTGCCATTTTTCTTTGCCATTGCATTTTGTATTAAGCTCAAGCGTTTGCAAGTTTGAATCTTTCAAAACGGTTGCTAAATTCATGCATTTTGTTGCTCAATCTTGTACACTTGTCAAGCAACTCATCTTGACTCAAATAGGCATTGATTTCAAGAGGATTGAGTCAAGAATCATGGTCTATATAACTCCATTCTTGTAATCTTTTTCCAAATCCGAAAAATCTCTTGGATTTAATTCAAATTTTGCTCAAGATTTGAAGAAGACTTCTCTTATTTGTTTTGCAAAAAGATGTAAGTTTTCTTGGGTTTTTTAGGGCCTTTCATTTATATATATATATTTTTTTTGTATATGAATGCAAATCCTTCATTTCATTTCCAGATTTGCATACTTTTTAGTTTTGATTTTGATCCTTCTACTTCCGTCTAAATTTCTCCAAGTTGCATATGCAAGTACTTCATTTTTCTTGCATATGCAGTCGGGATTAAAAACCCCGCTCTTGATATGAGATATTTCAAACAAGAAAGGAAAAAGAGTTGTCTTTCCCAGAATGCAATGCAGGCCAAAAAACCCACCTTTTTCTTATGCTATCCATGCTTATATAAGAATGACTTGTAATGGGATTAAAAAATCCCACATGAGTAAATGAGTTAAGTTTTCCAATATGCAGAGCAACTAAAAAAGCCCACCTTCATGCTTTTTCCATGGCTTTTCATGAGTTCCAAACATTTCCAAAAACCCCACCTCGCATATTGAATACTTATCCATGTATATATACACCGTCCGTAGTCATTTTATCATTTCAAAGCTTGCTGTCCGCATACATGCAGTGCCTCCAAAAAAACCCCTTTTTGAATTTTTCCCTCATTTAAAGAGCTGATTTTGCCCAAAATCCATTGTTTTTTGTTGCTCAAAGGCCTTCCACTCATATCCTATATGCATACTCTTCCAGACCTATAATGTTCTAGCTTGAAAGATCGTGTTATGGCTTTTCTGGTGAATAAAGAACGACACGAGACAAGAATGACAACATGAGGGAGTCATTCAAAGAAAGGATGAGAGATCGAATAATTGCGGGCAAGAATGCTTTCAAGACAGAGATGGAAAGAAATAATGATGCCTTCCCAGTAATCACCAATCAAGGATGCAAATACGGTTCCCTCCAAGATGTTTTCATCAAACCTGGACACATCACTCACAGAGCATCCTATAGCAGCATGAGGACCAATAAAGGATGATGTAGCAGATGTCGTGTCTTGTCAGGCACTTAGAATATTTTCATCATGTTCTTGTAATTTGTATTTGACAGATTACATGTAATGTAAAAATAAGATGTAATTGCATGTGATAGTATCACGTGCAAAGTTGTTTCATGTAATCATGTTGCAAGTAGTTTAAGCCTTGTATCATTGAATAAGTCAAAGTTAGTTAGTTAAGGATAAGTATTGAATAACTCAAGGTGGTTAAGGGTTTCCTCTCCACCTTTCTCTCTCCTCTTTTCCTATATAAAGGAGTGAGACCTATTGTATTATCTATCTTCTGGCAATGGAAGAAAATTTTGCCAATTTGTATATGCACTCTGAGACTTTGTGCTTGGATGTAAATCAGATTGCTTTCAATAAAAGGGGCAACTTGCTTTCAAATTTTGTGTTGATTCAAGGTGTTATGTGATGACATTTTCTGGATATTGATTGTGAGTTTTGGAGTTTTGCTCAAGAGGGATTTGAACTCAATTGTGCAGACTTTCAGCTGCCTATTGCATCCAGAGCCAATTTGAACTTTTGAAGACTTTGTGCTGCAGAAGTACAAATTGTTATAGATAGAAGTGGCTGAAATAACTTGAAGTTGAAGACTTTGGGCTTCAATGATAAGTGTTTTTGTTAAGGAAGAGGATATTCAGTGGAAGACTTTGTGCTTTCCAAGCTATTCTATTTTCATAATCATCTTTCGAAGTAAGTACAAGAGACTTTGTGTTCATGTATTTGTTTCAATTTATTATAAATCAAATGTTGTCTTAAGTGTTCTTACGTCAACCCTTAAGCCACCGGTATTACCGTAGCAATAGGAATTGTTTGTATTCCAGTTCAATTTCTGTTGAAGCCACCTACGGTAAGAAGGGAGCCTCCCATATTGCTGAGAGGAGAAAAAAAATTCGCACACTGCTGTCTAAAGTTACATTTTTACCAAGTTATAGTCTTAGTTACTTGCAAAAATTTTAGCCAACAATTAGAGTAATAGATACCAAGCCTTCCCTCCAACATGAGATACTTCATCACAACCAGGGAAACACGATCCCACGGCTCCAGCAACTCATCACAATCATAACCACCCCTTAGCTTCACGGGTTGTTCACCAGCACAGAAGAACTGTCAGGCTAGGAGTGTCAGAAACCTTGGTAGTTTTTTTCCACTTGCGACTTTTAGTGGAAAGGCCCGTGGCCTGCTCAATCACGTCCTCATTGACCTCGAAAGAGATTCCGCCCATAGAAACCCTTCTGGCCTCCCAAGAACTGACAAATTGTTTAGAGAGATTCTCGTCATGGCTATTCATGAACTCCATGAACTGCAAAATGCCACCGTCCTTACAGATATGCCAAACCATCTCATAATTGATATTGCATAGATATAATTAAAACACTAATAATTATTTAATCAATAATTTACATATCTTAGAGATATTTTAAGAATTTTTTTAAAAGATATATATATGTGTGTGTGTGTGTGTGTGTGTGTGTGTGTGTGTGTGTGAGTTTTAATGCATCTATACATCACATCTTCTAGGAAAATTGAAAAGGGTAAATAATATTTACAAAGGAAAAATGTGGGTTTGTTACAGTATTGACAAGCCCTTTGGCAAGCTAGAACTATGCGTGCGTGTGCATGTGCGTGCGTGCGTGTGTGTGAGTTTTAATGCATCTATATATCACATCTTCTAGGAAAATTGAAAAGGGTAAAATAAATTTACAAAGTAAAAAATGCGGGTTTGTTACAGTATTGACAAGCTCTTTGGCAAGCTAGAACTATTAGTCAATACTGTAACAAAATAGCTCTTTTCAGAATAAGCACAAACAAAGATGAGGCAAAGACATTTGATTATGCTGCATTTCAATACATTCCATCCAGTTTGTGGCATGACATAAAATTTGAGAAGCCAAAAAGGTTATTTAATGACTTTAAATTACTGGAGTCAAACTCTCAGGTCTTTATTTGATGATAATTCTTCCAAAGCTCATTTTCATGAGGTGTGAAACAAAGATGAGGCAAAGACACAATTTATTATGCTGCGATTCATTTAAATGGCAGCAGCCATAAAATTTGAGAAGCCAAGAAGGTAATTTAGTTAGTGATCCTGCATTACTGGAGGAGTCAAATTCTCAGTCTTTTTTTGATAAAAATTCTTCCAAGGCTCATTTCTGCGAGGTATGAAGCATGAGACATATGGAACAAATTCTCCACAATTTTGTGTACTTCCTAGATAAAATTACATTTGCCAGTCCGTAATCTTCCAGCTCAATCTCAATTAATTTTACTTGTTGATAAAAAGAATAGATAAAGAAAATCATACAAGATATTGGGCAGAAATATCATGCATACTGTTTATTGTATTTTGATTTCCCCCTAGAATTTGGGATATATTAAAACTTCTTTACCTGGAAAATCTAGGGAAGGTTGCATTGTAATCTGATAAACTGAATTGGATAAAGTGGGAGTTATAGATTCTCTTGTGAGAAAAAAGATAACGTGGAGAAAACTCTGAAACCATAGACAGGTCAAAAGTTGAAATTGCCAAATAAAATTTTAGGTGAGACCAACTTAGGATTATCCCAGACAATACTGGCAAGAATGTATCGGTTAAATGGTATGTAGATCTGCTTCAATCATGACAAAGAACAAGATAATCATAATCTTGAGAAAACAGGAGCTTTTGAAGAGATAAATGAAAGCTCATGCTTCTGCTGCCTTCAGAAAACAGACGAGGCTTGGTCACAGCATTAGATATACACCTGCAGAAACATCAGAAGTTGGAACTTTTTCAAACTCCATAGGGAAAAAATAGACAGAGAACACCAGAAAATTAGGATACGAAATAATTCTACTGGAGGATTTTTGTTTCTCTTGGGGATTTGTTTTGCAATGAAGTTAAAAAATTTATTCAAGATTCAAAAAGGCCAATTATAGAGAAGTGATATAAAAAATAAACACAGATATTAGATCAAAGTATAAAACTTAAGACTCGCTAATTAGCTCCTCCTCATGCTCAATGTTCGACTTTGTCATGCACATATTTGGGCACTAGCTATTATGATAAAGGGTGATCAATCCGATGCACAAGGGGCTCTTATCTCTTGAACCAACGTCTAGAGATTGTAATACATATCCTTGAGGTCTCCCATTTTGGTATTAAAATTTAATAGCATTCAACTTGTCCATCTGGTCATCCGTGATATGCCTTTTTCTGTCACTTTCCATCCTCAATTGAAAGAGTTTTCTCCTGGGGATCACTGCTGAAAATAAGAAACATTGTTTTATTCTTAGAAACATTGTTTTATTCTTCATCTATTGCAGTTGAACATTGACTTACCAACCAATCACTTGGACAGGTTCAAAATCTTGGACAAACTTTGATGCTTGAGACCTTTACATTAAGAACCAATGATACTCTTTAGATAGTGTTTACTGCCTAACTTGAATGTTAGGGCACCTTTATGATTAAGTTCATTATGCTGAGGAATTTGATGGAAACCCTTGACATACATGCACACCTGCAAGAATTCTCCAGTCACTCACTGGCCAAAACGAGAGCTTTATTTTAACTCCCCAAAGAAACTAAGCTGTGGGGGGTGCACCAGTGCAGAGATGATACTGCAAAACCTATTAAGGCACACAAATAGTAGCACTTATGCAGGGTCCTCATTAAGGTAGATAAAGTTAAAAATCCCTCTTTCCGGGTTAACAAAGGTAAAGACTATTGGTAAATTATCCTTGGTTGATCTATCCTGCAATTAGGTGTGATTCCAGTCGTGGGGAGCATTCTCAACATCCAAGATTTGAAATAAATGCGGATTGCCTCTGGAGGTCACGGCCTCACAACCTCCAAATAAATATTTAACGCCAATCACATGTACGATAATCAAGTTGAAATTTTTCAAACAGAGAATTGGGAAGTCCAATGGCAAAGATCTAGGTAGTACGATCCCCTAGGTAACATATAAGCAGACAGGAGGCTAAGAAAGGAAACACAACTAACTGCAGAAAACCCAGAAAGGATAATTTTCGACATGGTGCTTCAAATGGTTTTCTTTCAAATCATGATCAGGTGTTACGAGACTGACTTTATTCTATTATACGACGCAAAAAAATTATCATTATGTCTACATCTCTGTACTTCGTATGCCATAATTTTATAGTGAGAGAAAGCACAAAAAACACAACCTACAACAGATCCATGCCATCCCATTCACATGAACAGCAAAACCATTGCAAAATTCAAAAAATGGGTAATTCAATTACCTCCTGCAATTATCCAGTCCTCACGCTTAGCCTCCCCTCTGTGCTTGCCAGACACAAATTTATGAGAAAGAAGTCACCAGGATAGAAGAAAAACTATTCACTTCCACAAGATTAAAAATAGCCCATGGGACAGAATAGCAAGAATATGAAGGAAAGATTTCGTTCGTATCTACCTCTGCCCACAGAACGGAGCTACCTACCTTCAATGCTTAGAACAGTAGTCACTTTGAAATTGGTGAGTAAGTCGGCCATTACAATTTGCCAACATTAGATGTCAAGCTTTGACCCTCGCTAATTCATGCTTTCCTCGTCATAATGTTAAATTGAATTTGATTATATTTCTGCATCAGTAACATCCCACCATGGTCCTACTGATTATATTTCTGCATCAGTAACATCCCACCATGGTCCTACCGTACATACCTATGCCATTTCCTTTTATGTTGTCTATTTTAGAATGTTTTGGTAGTTTGGTAAAGCTTAGATATTTGTTGTTATTATTGAAATATAAATATAAATTATATGATTGTTCATAGTACAAATTATAAATAAATAATGAACTTTTAGGATGGATAGATTTTTTTTTATAGGAATTCTATTGCATTGTCTAAAAGATTTGGAGAATGATAGATTATATAAACAAGGAATATATTATCATTTTTATTACTTATATTCAATTAATTAATTGAATTAGGATTAATTACTACAAATGTATTATAATAATCATATAAAACATTAATAAATATTAATTATTATAGTTATATCATTACAATAAAAAGTTATATTTGTTGAAATTAAATGTAAAAAATTAAATATTATCTTATTCAAAATAATTATTAAATGGTATGTAATTAGGTGGTATGTATATAAAAAATAGATTAACGAATAAAATATAATTGATACTATATATTATAAATCTCCCATTTATGGGGTGTCTTGGGTTGATCCTTTGTTTAATCTCCGAGCAAACGCCCAATGGACCCCTCCCAATAAGGATAGATCAAAGTCAATTTTGACAGGGCTATCAGGGGTAACCTTAGGTCATTCAACATTAGAGGTGTGTTCGAAGATGATGAAGGCAACATTTTGGAAATCGAAGCAGAAAATTACCAATTGGAACAAAGAACAAAGTGGAGATAATAGCAATCTGGTTTGGGATTCTATTATGTAGTAGAACGGGATTTCAAAAACTTCACTTGAAGGCGAATTTTTTGATTGTGATAAACGCAACTCAGTGTCATGATATGTCGAATTAGAAGCTAAAAAGGATTCTCCCCTAAATTTGGCTCATGTTTGCTAAATTGGAAGACGCTAAAATCTCCCACGCCTATTAAGAGGACAATGTTGAGATGGAGAGGCTATTGAAGGTAGTTGTGGATTTGACAAACATAAATCTCCAAAATGGAGAGCTCACACTAGTGAAAAGAACACTCGAGGAGAACACATTTATGTCCAAGGCAAAGGAGAATTAAATGCATATGACAAAAAGGGTAGCAAAATCTAGCAGATGGCTTTAATACTCATGAGCCCCATAGATAGCCATCATTCAAGATGGATATGACAATTTGTTATCGCCTCAGAGAGACAAATGGCCTTTTATGGGAAGGCAACGAAGCAGAGGCTAAAGAAACTTTGTAACATACTAGAAACAATGAGGATGGATACTATTAAGGTATCCTCAGAGAAGCCTCCCTTGACTCAACCTATCACTATAGTATAAATAGTGATATGGCAGAACTATTCATGGCCTAACTACGCCAAGCATGGGAAGAGAAAAGCATGGTGAAATTTTTTATGCAAAAGTCGGTTAAGGCTCAGTGGAGGGTCGATATGCAATACTAACTTGACATGGCGGCCTACAAAATTGGTTTATATCTTTCTGTGGGGACATGGTTGCAGCTCACTCTCTAATATAATAGCCATGGGATCCCCTTTTTTATGTGATCAATGGAGGAAATTGAGGAAGCTCAACATCTACAAGTTTGTTGGGACATCGACTTTCTAAAAGAGATTGTGGTAACGATCTGGATGGCGGATATACCTCCAATATTGGCACTTTAGTCCACTAGGGCTTCACTTAGTGAACCTAAACCATAGCACGTGTGTTTGTGGCATACTAAAGAATCCCCCTATTTTCAAAAAATATTGCCCCAAACTCTTTTTTTGTCACCCCCTCCAACACCCACCCAATACCCTCCACACCTATTTTTAGGATATATAAACCCCCACCCCTCCCCCCTTTTTAGGCAATATATTGCCCCTTTGTTTTACCCATTTTAAACCCCCCAGTATGAACCCACATGGTATTGTATTGCCCCTTCAGTTAAGACCCTATGCTTTAGGCCACCCAAAGGTCATCAAGTTGGGGTGCAAGGAAAAAGATGAGGATCAAGCATTATTGATACAATCAGTAGTCCTTTTGTTCTTAGTGTGCTGCCCTAATTTTCAAACACTCAAATTTCAAAATTTTGAGATATGATCAATAATGTCACTAAAAGGTAAAATCATTATCTCCAAGTCTTGTCATGTATAGTCTTGTTATGTATCGATCAAAAAGGCGAAATGATTAAATATTGAGGAAACTGATTTCAAAGCATGTCCCTGGTATTGCTTTGAGTTATGCAACCAATTTTTGTGACAACCCACTTTGTAGTTCGTGTATTTTAATGCTTTTATTTTCAATGACTTATATTCAAAAGGCATTAAAATTTCATTATGAAAAACTTTGTCATAAATAAATACTTTTGATTTATGATCACCTCATCCTCATTGATACATGGTCAAAGTTTCAAAGTTAGATTCATTCTCAATCCAAAGTCATGACAAGTCTTTGAGAAAGGGAAAAAAGAAGTGAAATTTTAAAAAAAATTAAAAATAAATTCAATTCAATTCTTAAAATTAAAAATAAATAATAAAAGGAGGTTATGATTTTGAAAAGTCAAACATTGTGAAATCAAAAATCACAACTCATAACTAGGTTATGAGTTTCCAAAAGTGAATGTGGGAGGTGTAAATGAGGAGCAAGTAAAGTTTGTATTATGAAATCAAAATTCACAAGTCATAACCAGGTTATGAGTTTTAAAAATTGAATGCAGAATGTAGAGATAAATTATGGATGGTGAAAAGTGAATGAAGGGAGTAAAATTATGAGTGGAAAAAAATATTGATGGTGTGATTTTTTTTTATGGAGGTTCAGACCTGTGAGTATGGCCGCCCAGCAAAGGCATGAAGCTTGCGAGAAAACCAATCTAGTGAGGGCCACCACAAAATTTTGCTACCTGATATGGGAGCACAAGCCTACAGGTTGAAATCTATTCGGCTCAGAGCCAAGGATTGAGGGGTATTCATTTGGCCAAACTCGCCCGGGGCACGATCCCGGCCTCATCCCTAATGATGTTGGATACTTGCACTCCGCAAGACTTGATCCCTGGTGGGCTCATTTGGAACCATAAAACTTCACCAATAGATTAAAAAAAAACTATAAACAAAAATAGTTATATTAACTACTCAAAAACCCAATTCGAAAAAATATTTGGAAAACTAATCTCTCCAACTTTTGTGTGCATCTTCTTTGTTCTTGCACCAAGATAAATGGAGACAAATGAAGAAATGTTATTTTGTTGAATGCAATGATTTTGATGCTATGGTGGATATACATGTAAAAATGTGAAGTACGAACACCACATATGAACTGCAAAAATGTGAAGTATGGACATGACTACACATGAATTGTTTGACAAAACACAACGAAGAGATGTTTTTTTGTGAAACACAATGATTGGATACTATGCACAAAATATTATTTGAAATGGCTTTACAAATTTCCAAGCAATGCAATTTGCAGGTACGAATTCAATACTTCCATAATTATTGTCAATTTTCTCCATCCGGGTGAAGTAAAATTTGTAAAATAGGGTATTGACATCCATCAAAGCATAATAAAGGTTGATTTTTGTTAGATATTATAGTTAGACTTGCTTTTGTAGACATGACTGCACAATGTGAAAGCATAGACAAGGCATGTGAATTGTTTGGCAAATGCATGAAAAATGTGGAATCATAGACAATGCCCCTGAATTGTTTGACAGAATCCCTCTAAGAGATGTCATCTCAAGGAATTAAATCCCTTCATTGAAAGATATGTGTTGGATAGATTTGTTGAAAATACTTTAGAAACTTTGAATCAAATGCAATTGGCAAATGTAAAGCCAAATTTTGAGATCATTTTCCAACTTTTCTTCCTACGTGTGCTCTAAATCATTTGCTAGAATATATCTCTAAGTTGGCATCTCTTGAAATGCATAATGGTGTAAAATTTTGGTAGATATTATAGTTGGAAATGCTCCAGTGGATAGCATTGAATGCAAAATGTGGAAATTCTTAGATAGAGCATCTGGACTGTTCAACGCAATCCCTGGAAGAAATTCCATATCATTGTGCAAAGTTTGCAGGATATGTACATAATTTTTTTGTTGAAAATGCTTCAGAAGCTTCAGGAAAATGCAACCAATAATAATTGTAGCATTGGACTCCAAGACCACTGTGAGATTCATCATCCAAATGGGAATTTTTTAAAGAATAAAAAATAGAGCACTATACACATCACAACATAGTCCAGAGTGAGTTAAAAAAAATGACATCGTGCCTCAAACAAATATAAGGCAGGGGCTAATTTCCATATAAAATGTACCAAAGATAAAAAAAGAGTCAAACTTTTTTTTTTCAGATTTCTGAAAACATACTTTTTTTTTTCAATTTTTTTGTGGTTTTCCACCACAAAATATGCAGATCATGAAGAATAGATGCTGAAAATTTCACAAAAATTCATTGTGATTTCCATTTTTTGAGATTTGGTCAACAATACATTTTACATGGATGATAGTCGCGTCCCAAATATAATCTCTTGAGATGCATTGAACATAAAATGGGTTATTGAAAAGATTTGGAGTTCCAACACTATTCGTAGACATTTATGCAAAATGTGGAATCTTAGATGACACAATCAAATTGTTTAACATAATGCTTCAAGGATATGTCATCTGAGAGGAAAGAAATAAGGAAAGAAATGAAGTGATTTCAAATTGCACACATAAAGGAGTCTTGGGACATTCATCATAGCATATGACATCACCTTTATTATACTATTATGATTGCAATTGGCGTGGTTTGATGCTCTCAAAAAGTTTGGCATATGCCTCAAATGGACATCATGAACACATGAAATGCAATGATTGCATGATATGCACAAAACAGATTTATTGAAAAGTCTTTAAAACTTTAGGAAACTTCTCATTACGGCAGTGTGCAAAATGTGGAAGAATGTAGAATGCATGATAGTTGTTTTACAAAATGTCTCAAAAATATGGTGTCTATTGAAAATGTTGAATCATATACAAGGAAGCTAAAGTGTCTGACATAATACCTTAAAGAATTGTGGTCTCATAGACATAACACATGAATTGTTTTCTAGAATATCTCAAAAAGATGTCATCCCATGGACTATGATGATTTCAGCATAGGCGTAAAAATATTTTTTGAAGAGGCTTTAGAAAATTTCAAGAAGATTTGATTGGCAAGAAATAGCTATGTTTAACCATTTGTGCGATAATTCTCCTTGTTTGCACCAGAGATGAGACTTTGAAACAAGAATGGACATTCAACAAAGTGCAATGGTTGTGAGATATTTTTATGAAATGTTGTAGCTACAAATACCCTGCTAGACCCACATGGAAAATGGAAGCATGAACATGGGACATTCTATTTGAAAGGTTGCCTTGAATTAACATCATGTCATGAAATGTAATATTTGTATTGGGTGCACCATAATGGTTTGGTCAAATAAACTTCAAAAACTTTCATCCAAAGATAATTGGTAGGCATGAAGTCCAAGCAACATAGTACTAAGAGACTTGGGTTTTATTATAGATATCTTTGTTTGAAGTACTCAAATGTACCTGAGGGTTCCTTGAAGAGACCTATGAACTTTTGACAAAACACCATGATTTCAAAATCTATTCTAAATGCATTAGAAACCTCTACCTAATTACATCGACATCTTCTTGGCTTAAACATTTTGAATCAAAAGCTTTGGAAACACATTGAAGGATAAGATAAGAAAAGAAAAATGAAATTTTAAAGGAGCTATATGAAAGAGGATTCATAGTTTTTGTGATGAGATGGTTGCAAGTTTGTGGATGGGATAACAAAGTCAGAGTGCATGATTAATGGACTCTAAGAAGACATGATAGCCATCCCAACAAAACCAATGATTGAATTCCATTTTCAAAAGTTTTAAGTTTCTAGTTACCTTTTTGTAAAAAGTGCCTTATATCATTTAATATAGACAAAAGTTAGAAGATAGACCTTTATATTTGAAAAATTTATACAAAACATAAAGATAAATATTTATTATATTCATGTATTATATTTCAAAAAGGTATTTAGGGAGTATTTATCAAGTTGGTTACTATGTAGTTATCTTGTGAAGCCTATAAATACAAGGCTATTTTTACTATAAAGGGGAGACTCGTATAGAGGGAAAACTCTATAGAAATTTTAAGAGATATTTTGAAGAACTTTTATGTTGACATTATGTACTGGGAGGTCTTTGAAAATATATAATTTCAAAGATAATGAAGAATGCAATTTAGTTCGTGTGTTCTATATGTGTTAACATTATATGTACTAGGAGGTCTTTGAAAATATATGATTTCAAAAAAGATAATGAAGAATGCAGTTTAGTTCATGTGTTCTAAATGTATTCATGTATGTTATTATTGCTACCTTCTTGTATGTTAATTTGGTAACCTTTTTATGCATGTGTAAGACATTGATATATGTGCAGTTGATTTAATGATACACAATTAGGATTTTGTATCTTAGTTTGAAAGTGTTGAATTAGGCTATCTCTTCATATGTCAAGATTTGTGACTCTTTGTTCATCATTATTGCATTGATAAACATATTTGTTGATAAATCCCTTTGTAATTATTATCTTTATGGAATCCTATATGGTCTTCAAATGTCTTCTAATAAGGTTTCTATTGTTCATTCTATTTTAGTTTTACATTTTCTCCTTTATGTACTTTTAGGTTATGTAGACACCTAAAAATGACCTATTGTGAGTACACACCAATTTTACTAACAATCCTCTGAAATTATTAAATAATCTTTATTTTATAATTAATTTGTGTCTTTCTACTTTATTCTAAATTCAAATTCACAATTTCTCCCTAATTCCCTAATTATGTAATTTAAATTAATTATTTAATTATAAGCATCTTATTAAACATTCATCATTTATTATTTTATAAAGTAATTAAATAATTATCATTATTTAATTATTCCCTATATATACACTTTAATTAAATAATTACAGTATTTAATTAAACATTCCATCTTTGCTATTATTACATTTAGTTAATCATTTTCCCACTCATAATTAAATAAATGTTAATTTATTTAATTTACTAATTATTCCTCTCATAAATAAATTAGTTTATTTATTTATTTATATTCCCCCATGTGCAAATTAATGAAATTAATATTTATTTAATTGTATTTATTCTTCTAGTTCTGACTAAAACTAAGTTTCGGTCTACTGATCAATCATATTTTCTATCTCCTCAATCACCTTTTTCTGACTAATCAATTTATTCACTTATCAATTCAATCTACTTAGTCTTCTATTCCATCTAATCAGTCCATTGATCAATCTATTTTGTTGACAAACCAACCAATTCAGTCAACTCTCCAATCAATTCACTTAACCAATGAATCAAATTTGTTGACAAGGAAATCAATTAAGTTTACTCTTCAATAAATTTGAGTTCACTCTTCAATCACAACCAATTAATCTCATAAATCAATGAATCTTGATTGAAACCCCAAAATTCTTATAAATAGAGAGTTAGTTCTCATATTTGGTAACCACATACACGCTTCAAATTCTTATGTTGTCACATTTGAGCTTGAAACTAAGAGCCCACATTGCATCAAGAAGGAGAACAACAAATGAGGACTAAAATTGGTTTGCATTTGTGATTTGAATTTATTATTCGTTATTCATTTATGCATTATGTTATCTCGTATCCTCTTTGTATATTAGGGATTTTATTAGCTGCTATTAACAAATATTTTTGTGGTTCTAGGTATAACTGAGGAGTAGAGAGATTATACCAAAGAGAGTTTGATCTAAGAGGATTTTATCTAACCATTTTCAATTTACTCCTTCAAATGGGACCTCTCAAGGCTTAAATCGTCACATTTTCTTAAAAACATGTAATTTCAACAAAAGTCGGGATGTTTAAAAAAGTGGGACACACTATTATGGGACTGCCCTTAGATTTGTATTCAATTGCAGGTTTCTAGATATGATATATATCCTTGATTACGATGGTGAACCCAACGTGAAGCACTAGGCTTCCAAAATTTGATATTTTTTGTACTGTGGAGATATAGGTCCCTTTTGACGCAACTCCAGTATAGAATTGACACACTTTTTCCCTTCAATAGACACAACCCTAGCACCAAAATGATGAACTTATTCATTTTGTCCATTGTATTCATACTACAAAAATGACACACATGTTCGCCTAGAATGCCACACTTAATACATGCATAGGACACACTTATCTTTTGACTTCGTTATCTTTCTATCATTAATTGCATTTTTGGGGTTGTTTGATGTGTTGATTTTTGTACTAATTATTGTGACAATTGATTATCTCTCTGTCATTTACACATTTTTGGATATTGATACAATGATATTTATAATTGAGATCCTACTTTTTCTCTTTTTTTTTTGGTTTCTTCTTTGACATAGGTGACTGAAAACATTGTTGCACTTGTCCACCTAAAGCGACACACTTACTTCCCTAAAGCAACACACTTACTACCCTAAAGTGACACACTTGCCGCCCCAAAATGATGCACTTTCCTATCTAAAACATTGCACTTGGTTGATTGAATCGACACACTCTTTGTCTTAAAAACCTCATTCTTTGTCTTAAAATTTCACATTCTATATTCTAAAATAGCACACTTGCACTGTTAGAACTCCACAGATGCCCAAATGAAGCAACACAATCAACTGGTAAAACACAAAAAAGTGAAGGTATAACAACCAACAAAGCAATGAAAAAAAGAGAGACAAATCAAACAAGATCAAGGACCAACTTGCGGACTAGCAATTGCAGAATTGGAAGCAAACATCGAATATAAAGGACTATTCAACATTTACTTGAGTAAGGTAAATAAAATACCTGACAAATTTGGTTATCTTCATATTGATGCAAGTGTGCTTATGGATTATCAAAATTGAATGCTAGATCTTACGATTTTTGTATTAACATTTGATCTTTAGCTTATGGATTGGAAGCAACATTAATCTTTTAATCTAAAATTAATTCACTTTCATTTTTAGTGCAGTTAAAAAGAACATTGTATGAGCAAACAACACAAACTCACATTCTGCTTTGGTTCTTAAAATTGATGTGAATTAAATAAATGAACAAGGCAAATCTCACTTGGTTTGGTGCTTTAACAATAAACACATGTGCTTTTATGGATGATTCCTAGATTAGTCCACATTTGATTTTGATGGTTAATTTTATTTACCTTATGTCTTGAGTTTCTAGAGCACTTGTACAATCTATTAGAGTAAAAACATTTTTTTTGGAGAGGCATGTCTAGGGGTCCATTTAACCGCCAGAGGACGACCTCAAACCAACAAATATCCCTTATGGTCAGTATATAAAAAAGACGTAGGGCAAACCCTAAATGTCTTATATCTAATCAAGCACGGGTAGAAGAGTGGATGATAGCTTGGATCAAGCCTACGTGCCTAAGGATCTGACATAGTCCATTAGAGACTTAAGTGTCTTAATTCTATACAAATCGATTGGGGAGACTCCACGAAATATGATTAAAACCATGTTCAATAGAGGTCACTCGATTCACCTCTGAATGTTGTCTTATTTTAGTGCAAGGGGGGGGGATCTCCCCCCCAAAGATCCCCACCATATGTGTCCCAGGGTATTGTGTTATTTGAAGAGAAATCTTCTTTCACATGACAACAATACTTGGAAAAAGGTAAAAATACAGGTGCACTCAAAAGGACTCACGTTCTAGGACATGACATGCTATGTGAGTTGACAAACTACCAATAAATAAGATAAAATGGTCATATGGAAGACACACGAATAAGGGAGGAGTCACCATACATAATAGTAGAGTACGGGAAGGCATAGGTTGTACGGTAGTATGGCATTCAGAGACAAACAAAAAAAAAGATTCGTACGGCGTGAAAGAAAAGTGCACAACCAGGCCACATCTCTATCTGGTAAGGTTGCTACCGTAGGAGGGGTGTCAGGTCTCTCAGTAATTCTTTCTACTACCATCGTGTCAATCGACTTGGTTTCCATAGGAACCCTCTCCTCTATAACAAGTGGTGGAGTTAACTCAATGAGCATCTGAACCTGGCCAAATGTCGGGATAGTTGTCATGACAGAGGAAAAATGTGCTCCACTAGAGAGCACTGGTCGTGGGAATAGTAGTGGGGTAGCTAAAATCACCTCCACCTCGTCATCATCATCCCTCTCCAAAGAAGTCTCCTTGTGGCCACTGTCTATGTCCCCATGCTCCCCACTCACATCCAACTCCTGTCAGGCTCATTTCAAGCCGATGACTACCTTCTGACTGTTGGGCGTGTCTAAGTGGTGTCATATCATGATGCGAGGCTTGCCTAGAGCCAAAGGGCCCACCTTCACCTCCTGTGCTAGTATGTCAGAGGGAATCTGTCTGACAACCACGTCTAATAGTAACCCGATTGCATAGTGTGGCATATAGAAAGTATAGTGTTGGAGCGTCATAAATGCATGCATCCACTCAGCCAGCACTACCCCCAATCATATATTCGGTCGTCGAGTAAATGGTTCATGAGAGTGACCTTCTGAAAGGATATGTTGGATGCACAATTGGACCCTGTAAGGTGACTCTTCACCACGTCCATGAGACATCTCCAGTGTCCCTCTTTGATTAAGGTCTTCTTGATTCCTCTGTTGTGTGAGGACTTCCGAAGAAAGTCCTTTTCTGCAACCATGAGGTCATCTCTGCAAACCAACCTTATATAAAAATATTTATTTTCCAAGGCCATTTTTTATGGCTTCAACTCAACCCTAACCCCTTTGGTTGGTAGCCTGAATACTCTCTGAAATTCTGCTGGTTTGAATGATACTGTCACCAAATGGTTTAGGTACGAGAGAGTGCTTTATTTCAAAAAGCTATGAAAAGACTCAATCATTGCATGTAACGAACCTTCAAAATCTTTAATGAAAAATATGGGCATTTGGATAACCCATTGTACCTACACCTTTGTTAGGTTATCCTTCACCAGAAGGTTGTTTGGAGTATCTGTGCTTTTATTCCACCATCTTCGGCACTCCAAGTCATTCAATCCCTCGAAGGCAATTGTCTGTATTGTAATGGAGTCATTCTGAGGTCTGGCAGCCACCATTTGTGGCCTGTGAACTTTTGATTTTAATTTCTTGCCTGCACTCGTGCCTCCAACTCTCATGCCAGAAGGTAATGTATGCATGTTTCTATCCATGTTCTGATTACTGCTACTTGCATCCTCTTCCAAACCTTTCCTCCAAGTTCATTTTCCTGTGGATTCCATAACTATTTCCTATTTTTTATTTTGCAATATAACTGCTTGAGACTTGTACAATTGTTGTACTACACGTAATGCAAAAAATAATGTGTGGGCTCCAACTTAATACTTCAGCCGTATGTATGTACGGATGTCCTTCCCTTCACCTCCTTATTATTCATATGGAACTTTGTGGATATGTTGTCCACACCTTACTCTTTAACCTCCTTATTTCCCTTGTCGTACGACCTAGTTGTGCACTCCTCTTTTGCGTCGTACAGATCTATTTTTTTTATCTCTAAATATCGTACTACCATACAACCTATGCCTTCTCATACTCCATTGTTCCGTATGGTGACTCCTCCCTTATTTGCACGTCTTCCGTACGACCATACTCCTTGAATCTATTTTTCATTGTGTCAGACCTAGTGAGAACTTGTGACTTGAAAAGGTCACTGAATATACACAAAACTTTTCTTTTTAGACAACCTGACAACCATATTTTGATTGTGTGATTATTGTTTTTGTACATCATCAAAAACATGTCCTGAACAATATCCTACATAGAGAAACAAAATAATATGAGTACAAAACCTACCATTTGTTCTTATCCTGAATTATTGTGATTGGTACAGTAGTCTTTAGCCTTGCATATTAGAAGTTCATACTTTGCATTTTAGTGAAATTCTTGTATTTAGAATCTAGAACCTTTCTTAGTCATTTACATATTGCATTGTCCTCATTCTAGATCCAAATAATCCAAAATAAAAATAAAAAATAGCTCTCATATCTTAGGGTCAAGTGTTACACTTTTTAGAGTCATTTCCAAATTAGAGGGTACATCTTTTTAGGATATTCCTATAGTGGATTTGCACATTATCTTGACTTCCTTGAAATCAGTGATCGTCTTGTCTATCTGCCTTGTCTTAGGCACTTTTCATTCTTGAAATTTGTCTTATTCATATATATCTTGTCAAAATTGTCATTTTATTTGTTCCAAATTAAAGTCAAGATAGTTCCCAACATCATTTGGGCCTTTCCTTAGAAGGTTTACGTTCAAAGTTTCTAAAAATATCTCTTAGGATACATTACTTACACCTTAGGAATCATTTTAGTCATTCATTATTAGTTTTCTTAGCATTCCAAAATCATCAAAAATCCAAAAAAATTACTTTCCCTTATTATCATTTCCCTTATTTGTATCTCAAAATCTGAAATACCAATTAAATTAGAGTCCTAAACTTAGTTATCCTAGTCATCTTGTATATACCATAGTCTTATATTGCATTCTTGCACATGTCGTTTGCACAATTAAAGAAGGGTAAAGACAAAATGGACCACAACAAGGGTCCCATGTATAATCCCACCAACAATATTGACTTCACTATCCTGAGGATGCTAAGACTCATTTCAATGCACCTGAGATAGTGCAACATCAACAAAAAATAAAGATTGGCATTCCACAACTACCTCCCATTCCTCTACCAGGCGATGAGTTCTCAATTGAGAACATTAGGGAAACTTGTGCACAAGAAGAGGTTGATAATGCTTTACAAGACCCCAGGGTAATGGTTTATATGGAGACCTTGCTGTCAACATACCCAAATTGATATTTCTATATACTTGCACTAAATGGTGCTAAGTTACCTGTTCGATGTAATACCCTCTCAGATGACTTTGCTTTTCATTTCATAACTAGACATATTTTTATGATATTGTGGATGGACTAGGGTATGTGCAAGAATATGAGAGGCCAAAAATTGGCGATGTGAAAAAAAATCCACTTTTCACTCATCCAAAAGTGCATGAAAACATTTGTTGACTTTTTAGTAGGCCTGGGTGTCAGTGCACCTGAGCAAACCTGATACCAAAGCACAAGCCTAATTGGTTTCTCGATATTTTTGGGTACCTAATTTTTTTGGGTACCCGAAACCTGTGGCATAAATCAAAACCCGAGAGTCATTTTCCTTATTTCTCTCACTGTTTGCGGATTGAAAAATGGCTAGGTTTATCCCATACACGATATTTCTTGATATATTTTGACATATTTCTTTCATTTTGATGTTAAATGACATTTTTTTGGTTGAAATAGGGTTTTGTATTGATTTTTTTAATAATATATGAAATCAATTTGAAATGTATATTTATTTTTTATTTAATCAGACATGGTTGACAACAATGAAGAAAATAACCCCCCCCCACCAAATAACGATCCCCAAAACAATCCAGAACAACTTCAAAACCCTTAATCTTTAAAGGATTTGATACAGGACAGTTTAAACATTATATGGGGCTTCCAAAACACATATCAGAATATACCTACATTAGGTCCCATGCTTTCCACCCTAAATACTTTTGTTCAAAATACTGACACACTTACATGACAACGTAATGCTGCTCTTCATTGGCATGACGATATGCATGCCCAATTTGATGATGGGCTTGACCATGATGGGATTGTGACCTTAATATAACTAAAGATGATATATCCTCCCTTTTTATGAATCCTAAAACCGGATTAAAAGTTGACCCCAAAAAGCCCACATTATCAATTAAATGGTGCACAAACGATGCAATGTGTACAAACTTTTGGGATCGCTGGTGGATGATTTTTTATAAACCACCCCACAACAATTTGGAGCTCCCTTTATATTTTATAAAAAAATTGTATGCTGAGTTTGTGCTTGGTCACAATGTAAATTATTGGAGCATGAGGCCCATCATGGGCATAGGCGAAGGAGCTCCTTAGACTAGGCCATTTGCCCAGCGCAAAAAGGTCACTACCTTTGTCCCCCCCACTGATGTCTCGCCCCCTCCTCCAATGCAGCATCCTGATATCACTGCAGAGGCTGTCTCACATAGTATTAGGACCATTCACACACTGAGTGATCATTTGATCACCCAAACCAGGTCATTGTTGCCTCCTAGTGTGGATGATGTTGGCGCGTCGACATCTGGCAGCAGTTCACATCTTTGTTTGCCCCATAGTTGCATTATGTGCAAGAATTTGTGCCTCAGAACACTTACTAATGCTAATACATATCAGTACATTATTGATGAGGAGGATACAAGAGATGCAGCTACAGAGGCTACAACACCTCATGGAGCATTTGCGTCTCATGAGAGTGATGAGGAGAGGTATGTAGAGCCATGGACTCTTGTTGATACGATAAGAGTAAACATTATAAATAAATTTGTCACATGACCTATTTAATTTAAAAATAATTTATTTATTTAGATTAGTTTTAATGACTGCATGCACTTATGTATGTATATTTAGTCCATTTGTGTTCAGTCGATGTCAGAGGAGGAGTTGAGATAGTGGATGACTCCACAATTTTGGTCATTTCATTTGGCCTTGACACATATACGATATATTGTAAATTATGTACCCATTTGTTTTTTTATATCATTTGGTGTACATGCTTAAATCTCTATCAATTAGAGCAATAAAAATCATAAATTTACTAATATTTTAATCTTATTGTACTCTTGCAGGGATCAGCTGATGTCAGTGGGGGGAACGAGGGGGTTCCTTCTTCATGTGTTGACAAAGGAAAGGTAATTAAGTGTTTAAGATTAATTATGCATGCATATGTATGCCACTTGTGTGTAGTAATAAATATTTTACATGCACTTTATTGTATAGGGTGTGGCTCTTGACGATGTCCCGACATAGGTTCGGGAGCCTAGGCTGACATGCATCTCGATTTGGAGTGATAGCCCAATTGTACATAGATTTATATTTTGTTATTTATATTTTGTAATCATGGTTGTTATGATGAAGTACATTTATATATAATTGACTATCTTTTTGACTCTCATAGGTTGCTCCCAGTGTGAGGGAGGCCCCACGACAATCTTTCATATCTTTGTTGACCCAGCCCACTATTCTAGAGGGGAAATCAACGAACGTAAGTTTTAATTTTAGTTCAATCAATTTGTAATTCTATTGTGCTATCATCCTATTTTGTAAATTTATTGCACATTGGGTCCATGCACCACTCTACTAATCTCATTATTGCAAATATATATTTATAGGTCGGAGTTGGTATTGGTGGCGTTGTCCCTTCACTACCAAGGGCTTATTTTAGGACACCTAATTATGGTAGGCAACCGAGAGGCCAGGTATAAATGTTTGTATTCAGTTATAATTTATAATTAAATTAGCTTTTGAATTATGAATTATATATATGTACAAATCATATAAACTAAGCAATCTAACTTGGGGTTGAACTCTTTTTTGATGCAGGATCAATCAGAGCCAAATAGTTCTTCAAAGAGGCTACATTTTGATGATCCCCCTACAACATAAGATGTAGTTTTAGTTGTGGTTATTTAGAGATGCCACTTGGCACATTTTGAGATGGAATATATGCCACATTGTACACCTTCAAACATTGATTTTGTAGACATTTTGAAATGGCATTTGCCATATTTGTATATGGAGATACTTTTGATACTTTCTATATATAGAACATTTTCATTTTTATGTTATATTTGTGTCATCTTTTGTATACACATGTATTATTCATTTTTATGGAATTGAATGGTGAAGTTATATCTTGACTATGATTATGATTATTATATCTTGAAGTTATATTTTGAAGTTGTATTTGATTATTATTATGATTTAAATTATATCTTGTTGAATTTATATGTCAATTTGTTTGAATTTGTTATAATAGATGCAATAAATTACCGAGATCACTCAAATTCTCCTTTATTTTGTAACAGTACCCAAATCCTTCCTTCAATAATGCATCAAATTCTAGACCCAACCCACTTTAATAGACCTATCAATGGTAAAATACATCATACTTTGGCCCACTATACTCCACATCTTAAGTTTCTTCTACCAACTTCATGCCCATTCATTCAAACATGCTTCATGTTCCATGATTATCTACATTTTCTCAAATAGATTCTTTGACCCAAATACTTGATCCTCACTAAAAATTATGATTCTAAACCCTTCAAGGGACTTAACATACTTGTTTTATCCTATCTTCAAATTCCCAAGCACTTCTCTTGCATAGTTTTACTCCAAACTCCAAATTGTCCTTTCTAGGAACACAATCCTATTCCAAAAAGTTCAGCAACAACTATTTTTGGTTGTTTTCTCAAAAAATTTCCAAAATACTTCCAAAAATAATAAGTTTTTTAGATACCCTTTATCAAGTTATAAAACATATGTCAAACTCAACCCACGTTGTTTTGTAACATCATGCTCAAAAATTGTTGTCCTAAGTCACATACCTAGGCCTAATTGCTCCATTTTACAAAGGAACTCATTTAAGAAAATGCTCCTATACCTTTCCCCTTTGGACAGTAGCATAATTTAGTCCCAATTAGAGAAAAAACAAACTCAATTTGGTCCTATGACCTTTATAGATGCAAAAGCCCCAAATAGGTCTTCAAAACCCTCCAAAATCTAGGGCTCACTCAATGTATGACTCTGAATCACTAAACCAATGAATTGGTGGATGATTCACCATATCCTTGACATAATATAATAGATTAAATTATAAAAAGTTACCCTCCTTTGGCCAAAACTCCTACTGAAATATCCAAGCCTCAAATTGTAACCCTTATTTCATCCTTCAAACCCAACGACTTCACCAAATCAATGCTCCCCCTGCAAAATACACTTCTTTCCTGCATTTATGAAGTTAATCCAATATGATACATGTTAGATATCCATCCCCAAGCAACAACATTAACATAAAGGGGATGGATCATGTTATTTCATGCTCTTAAACACTAGGGAGCTACTTTCAACTGACCCTCACTGCAAGTTTTGGCATTGAATGAGATTGCCTTGCCAAATTCAAATGAATTATAATTGCCAAAAACTGAGAGAGATTTTTGTAGACCTCAGCAACATGATCTCGTAGCCCCTGACGGTTTGTTGATACCTCTCATGAGGTCTGGGATACAAGCCTTGGAAGATTTCTGCCCAATCGTGCTTAGTGCACCTTGGGGACACTTGGGTCAAGCGTGGTCGCGAGCATTCCAGTGACTCTGTGGGTGGAATGGGGTTGTCACTGGCATTTACCCAGACAACCAGAGCCGATGAAGCATGCGGTTCAATTCCAGGATGGACAGTTTGAAAGATACACTAGGGAGATGCTTTCAACTGACCCTCACTGCAAGTTTTGGCATTGACTAAGATTGCCTTGCCAAATTCAAAGGAAGTCAAATCGCCCAAAATTGAGAGAGATTGTTGTAGACCTTGACAACATGATCATGTAGCCCCTGATGGTTTGTCAATGTATGCACCCTAAAATGGTCGCCTAGACTTTGGGCCCCATTTATTATTTTATCATTTTATCAAATTTATGAATCAATGCTTTGGAACATTTTCAATTCAAATCAATTTCCTTGATCAAATTGT